>VZSJ01001695.1:53128-167827 GCA_013398405.1 Pheucticus melanocephalus | reverse complement strand
GCATTTATAGCACTCACTGGCACATAGTGCAGAGAGGTCTGAACCAGCTTACAGGGGCTGGAGTAGCAACAAAGAAAAGGGGCAGCTAACACAACCACACCCCACTTCTTGGTGCAGAGCTGTAGAAAAACAAGATACCAAAACAAAATGCAAAAAAGATTCCTTTAGAAAGAGAAGGAAAAGGAAAAAAAAGGAGAAAAATATCAAAACCCCCAGTTCTTTAATGTGTCTGGGAAGAGTTTTTCCCCCTAAAGCTTCAAATGTTCTACAGTGTTGAAGTTATTCCAAGCTCAACACTGTGATGTATGATAAAGCACCATCATTTATGTCTCTGTCTTCAAGAGAATTTGCATTCTCTGTTTTCCTCCTTTAGAAAGTGTGCTTTTACATATTATCTCTGCAGCACAGACTGTTGGAGTTCTGGCTGAAGGAATGCAATTAGCCAATTGCTGGAAATGAATCAATTTGAAATGCCAGAGGTGTTTGGGAAAATGCTACTGGAAATGCCAGTAGTACTGAAAATGTCTTTAGTTTCCACACACAGCATTTACTTAAGGAAACACAGAGATGACATTGTGTTTGAGTGAAGAAAGAAAGAAATGTGCACCACCACCATTAAGTAACTTGATGGCAATGTCCACATTTTCAAATCAGACAATGGGAGGCTTTGACCATAAATACACAATTCTACAGGAGCTACAGTCCTTGCACCTCTGGGCTTATTTGAAGATCATAGAATTGCATGTTTTAAGTTAAACCCTGTTTCCCATCAATGTTGCTGAAGATGAGTTTCCTGATTGCAAAATGGGCAGTGAGAGGGGGTTAAGCTCAGGATCGCACAAGCTTTGTTTTATGCTCAGTTGTCTAACAGTTCAGTCCAGAAGTGTTAAGTGTTATGGACTATGACCCCTCAGAAGAAGTAATTCTTTCCATGGCTGTATCCATCCTTCTGTTATATTCTGCCACGTGCAGATGCAGATACAGCATCCACAGAGAGATCTTACTGAGATCTTTACCTGCTCCACACCAATGACTGTGTCAGGAGTGACTGCAGATTGACCCAAAAGCTTTGTATTTACTCTCAACCTTATCCACTCCTCAAGAGCCAGCTCCTGGCTTCAGCACCTCCTATGTTTTCAAGATAGGCTTAGGAGAAGCACTAGCCTTAATTCCTTCAGAGACAGAAAACTGAATTAGAATCTTAACATCCCATTTGGGGAAGACAAACAAGGAGGTGATTACACAACCCTACAAAGACTGGCTTACTCTTCTCCCTTGCTGCCTTGTTTCTTTTCAAACAGGACTCCTATAATTGCCAGAGAGGAACAGAAACTCAGCACACACATTCCTTGCTCGTTAGCAGAGGTGTGTTTGTCTTTTGGGGCTTCCTTCCTAACTTTAAAAATAAGCAACAAAAGATGCTCATGCTCTGAGGGAGAGGACTGGTGAGGAAATGACTGTAGCTGCAACTAGTTATGTACAGCATCAGTGGCCTGAAAGAACCTCCTTGAGACACATAAGATTCTCCTCTACACAAATATAAATAACCATAACAACTTTATGGCATGACCTTCAGTACAAAGCCAGCCATGACTGTAAAAGCTGTACTACACACTATCCCAGGCTATGCTCACATTAGCAATTCTAAGCACTGTGCTTGGAGTTATATTAATTTCCTTTTCCTGGTAATTCTGCATTGCTTCTTACTTTGAAACACAAGCACACTTTGTGCACAGAAGAAATAGAAAAATTTGTCTCGCTATCTCCTTTTCAACCAATAATAAATATTAAGGGCACTAGGAAGAGAAAAAAAAAATGTCAAGGCTATCAGGCACCTTTATGGCAGCATATACAACCAAATCACCTGCAGCTCCAATAGATTAAAATCTTTTTCTAAAACTCTGCTGTTATACTTTCCTCTCTTCAGAAACACAATTCATGCAGTTCATTAATGCAGATTTGCTGTAGCAGTACATAAACTAAAAATACATCAGAATCAGTAAGTGACACATGGCATTCAATGTGCTTTTTATGGCAGTAGAGGTGCTGGTGGCAGCAGGTCCTGGAGCTGAGCTATCAGACACACTGCCAGACACAGACAGCAGAGGATGGCAGGGCAGATTAATAACACAAAGCAAGACAGAGACATGGAAGAACTTGAGTTTTTGACTATAAACAGAGAATAAGGAAGAACATTGTTACATTCACCCAATGGGATATGTGTACTTTTAAAAACATTTGGTTTTTACAGAATTTTTGTGAACATCTCCTTAAATGCTAATATCATTTGGGGATGTATTCATTCAATTGATGAATAAAGTCTGTGCAATTTTTTTGTGTTAGTATTATTGTCTGGCTTTATGCAGCTCTTTTATTTTATTTCCCTGGCATTCAAAATACTAATCATGTATTTCTAAAATTAACTGGAAAATGGTGTGCAAAGCCCTTCAGTGTTTGTAAGTACTTTGTTCTGGCTTAGAGATGTCATTCACATGCAACATTGTCTGGCATTGTTTGTAGCTGTAACAAATCAGCAAAGGAAAATATAAACAGAACAATGATATTTTCAGAATGCAGAAATTTTGCATGTGTTAAGTTGCACATTTTACCCTTTTAAAATTTATTTCTTACTTTATATAAATAATATAAGCATTATTTTAATATTTATTTATAATATGTTAATATATTACAGTAATAACAAGATAAATATATCAATATTTTATTATATATAAATAAAAACATTATTTCATATTAAAAGGCAATATTAATTTAATTTGAGGTACTGGGGAGTTGTGGTTTGTTTTTTTTATTAATAGATAATTCACGCATAAAGTTTTGGCCTCTGATAATGAAAATGAGGTTTTCAATGCATTCAACAGAAACCTGAAGACAATCCAAACATTATAATGCTCTTTTTAATATTGGATAATGGCAATATTTCAGTCTTGTCCAATAGTCTATCAGACAGGTAGTTACAGGTGCTGGGAAGGGGGAACAGCATCCAGTAATTGTAAGGGCAGGCCTGGATTTGTTTGCTTGCTCCATATCCCTAGACCTAGAAACTGAGGTGATGCATGGAAGGCAGAGTGAGACTTTTGTGCACTGTTGCATCAGTTTAATTTAAAAAAAATCTCTTCAGGAAAATTCTCACAGATCCTCCAATCAAGTTTCAGTTGAAACATGCAGATTCAAGCAAAAAGATCAATGTAAAGCTAAAATGAATTGACTAGATCTGCCCTGGAGTCTCATTTGGCTTGAAATTGCCTTGCTTATCTAGTGAGATTTACCAAAGCCTGTGTGCTGGAATCACAATTACTAAAGATGCCAGAGTTATCAAGTCCCAGTTAAAAACCACAGCATAGCTAATGAATGAGGGAAAGCTCTCTGTGAATCTCCCTGTGCTATGGTCAGGTGTATTAACTGGTTTGAACACCATTAGACATTGCAGGATGTGGAAAACATCTGTGTGAAGCACAAGCCTTAACCAGCTCTTGTTTAGTCCTGGATGAAATGCCACTCAGAGGTCACATCACTGCAAGAATTGTGTTGGAGACTTTAAAAAACAAGCACAGGTCTTTCTTAAAATGGGTGACTTCAGGGACAGTCAGAGGACAAGGAATGGTGGGACAAGCTCCTGGCTTCCTTCTCTGCTGCATTCAGAAAATCCAAACCTCAGTAAGTCTAATTGATCCTTAAATGCCCTCAAATTTTACTCCAGAATCCAATTACTTTATATAAACAACTCAAAAATTTATGTCATCATGCTGACTTGCATTAAATCTATTGTTATGCTTCACTGCTTTACAGAGCTGGGCAGGTAATGTGGCTGAGGCAAGCAAGGCAGCAGTGTGAATATATCAAAATCAGTGTTCAGACTTCACCAGACAAGTACAAATCTAGTGGTAAAAAACAATAGTCACCTGAAAGTCAATTTTTCAGCTAAGTGTGTGTGTGCTGTTTGTAGGGTGACTGAAGTTTTTAAGATATTAACTATATTTTAAATTATCAGAACAATGTAATGTTTGCAGATTTCTGAGAAGGTATTTAGAAATTACAGAAACAATTGTTGGTTTGCATGTAGAGAGGGGTAGTATTTGAGTATATTCATCACTAGGAGTAGCTCTGGAAGGAACAGAATAGCTTTTAATTAAATTAAATAGGGTTAAAATAAGACTTGTTGATGTTAACCTTCCATGTTTCCAAAGCACCTATTGCTAATCTCAAATTGCTCTAACATCTAAAATACAGCAGCATTACTTTACTGGCATATTAAGGATTTTAAATGTAACTTGTAATTTTTTTCAGTGAGCTGTAGAACTCCAAACTGCAAATCAGTAAATTATTCTTTCCAGTTATAATGAGTTTACACCAACGTCTCAGTAAAATTTTCATATTGGTCTTACATAGTAAAGAAGATAATAGTACTTCCACTTTGTAGGCAATAAAAGAGAGGCACTAACTTGGTCATGGGAGATCAGGCAAAGGCCTAAAAACAATGTAAATTATTTCAAATGAGAGCATAGACATAAGTGAATACTAGCACAGAATGTGCCATGAACAGATAAAATTATTGCAATGTCCTTTTGCTTTGCTTAGGTTTGGGGTTGTGCCTTGATTAACCCAGCCATCCCAGAAGCATGATGTGGCCTTTGCACCACCTATGAGCAAGGACACCAGGAGTTTACTTTTAAAAACAAGATTGAAAACTGATTGCCTTCGGTCTGAGTTTCCAAGTCAGGGAGAACTTAGAAGTGTCTGCTAGAATCTCACCAATGCCTATAAAATCCCACCTTACAAAAGAGAAGCCTGAAATTAAAAGTCGCCCATTTCAGTAAATCTTTCTAGCAACAAAATAAATTCATTACTACTTTGGCATCATCGAGAAACTGCATCAAAATATCAAATGAGGGCTGCAAGATCCAGCTTGGCATTTTTTCCATATTTTTACAGGGAAGCAATGTGGTGACTCATGTTGGTACTGTCACTGCAGAAATTACCACTGTTCCTCAAGCTGTTAAAGGTTTGCTGTTAGAGAAAAAGTGAAGAGCTTTTGTCTGAGGAGGAGGAGGAGGAGGGTGGCAGGCATGCATGCAGCTCTGTGCAAAGAGAGGAGAGTTAGTGGAGTTTACCTGACAGTCTGGCAATCTGGCCCCCTGGCTAGTTGTGAGCCGTGTGGCGGTATGGAGGCAGCAGGCTGCTGACAATCTACAAGAAACTGATAAATTAGACATATATACAGAGAGATTACAGAGCAAGGGTTAGTAACAGCACTATGCAGGCTAGGCATCTCAGGGAGAGATTTAGTGAGGAATGTGCTCTTGGTGCCTTATCTGACAGAAACACCTTTTTTCTGATAGCAGCGACATTGGCTGTTGCATTGTCTCCTTTTCAGAAAACATTTTTGTTTGTTTTCCCTTAGCACTGACAAATTTTTGCTTAAGCAGACAGCAGTAATGGGCTGTATTCAGGATCTGGGTTTAAACCTTGTACTTCTCCTTCTTTTGCTCATAATCTTGTTTTGCTCACATCTAATATGAAAAGTGTCAATAATGCTACTCAAAATTTATCCAAAAAACTTACATCCACATGAAAACAATTATGTTATCTCAATACAACATACAAGAAAGAGCTGTAAAAAAATCTTTTCAATTTCTCAACAATGCTTGTGAGGTTGGGGTTTTTGGTAGGAAAAAGGGAGAACTTGATACAGTCAGTTTCACTGTTTTGTCTCGATTATTTTATCAATTCCCTGTCAGAGAAGTTTCCACATTAATCACTTGCAAAGCTGTACTATGGTTGTAAATTATTAAATAACAGTAAAGGCAAATAATCCTTCATTGCTATGTTTTCCTGTGACATTCAAAATATGAAGACAGCTTTAGACTGGATAATACTTGTGGGGCTTCATGGAAGCAGCTGAACAAGGCAACCCTGCTTTCTAAATCAGTAGTGTTTACTGAGATTTCCAGAGCTCAAGATTTTCTCTTTTTCCCTGCAGCATTCTGGCCTTTCATTCCACTGTCTGTGTAATTCAGATTGTCACACAACAGAGTCATCAGGATCTTTTTAAACATTAGAATCTATGGCTGAAATTCTGAGCCTATGAAAAATTACTGGAGATTATATTTTGTCTCCAGCAGGACTTGCAGACTTATCATCCTTCCTGCCTGCTTCAACCCCATTCTCAACCTGTTTGATGGAACTGGGTTATTTTCCCCTAAACCATAACAACAAGACAAGGCAACTCCACATTCTTGGAAAGAATTTGATTTTTAATTGGTTGCCACTTAAAGCTCAGTGCCAATATTAATTTTTCTTTACAATGTAGATGTGTTTCAAAACCCCTTTCTATTCTTTGCCTCAATCAATGGAAGAACACACAAGTAATTTGCTGTCAAGAGTGCTGAGATGACATCAGGTACTGCAGAGCAACACATCTTCATAGCACACTGAGCACCATATCCACTGTTATAACATTTCCCTTCCATACCAGCCCACAGGGCCTCTCCCTAGATCCTCTGAAGATCTGTGCTGACCTCCAGTGGGTAAGAAGCAAGTGTACCCAAATCACTGGTTTCTTCCTGCTTCAGCAAAGAGAAGAAGGGTTTGGAACCTATTTTCTAGAAAAATAAGAGCAGAGTTTGTGCTGGCACCAGAAATGAAGTAAGAATACTCTGGCACTCTCATTTACCAGAATTGTCACTATAGTCCTCACGCATCTTTTAGCAGAGGAGTGCAAGAGCTGGCAATGTATTTGAGTCATGAACTTGTCATTTGTCGTTTCAGCACAAAGCTCAATTAAAATAAGAGGTGTCTGAGGAACAGACAGATCAGGCTAACTGCAGACAGAAAATGATGGCAAAAAAAAATTAATTAATGCTTTATTCTAAACAAAATAGTTTGCAGAAGTCCAAAGTAAAGTCATGCCTACAGGGCATACAAGGTCATCAATGAGGAAAGAAATACAGAACAGAATGCTGTGTGATGAAAAGGTGCAGAAAGATTTCACTTAAACAGAAGAAATTGTTCTGACAGGCTTTTCCAGAACAACACAAATGCCTGATTTATGATCCTGTTCTAATATCTCAAACATGGTGCAAATATTTTATGATGCATCTTGATCTGCTACATTTGGCAGAATGCTTGAATAGTGAGCCAAGTTCTGGGAGGATTATGCAAGCTGGATAATAATATTTCAGTGAGCATACTCCCTTAACTTTGTGTGAAACCCTATTCTAGCTGGCATCAGCAAAGCTCTTGCAGTCTGGCTCACGTTCACATCAGGACCAGATCTAGTGATCCACATGTCTTAAGATGACTGAATCGTCCTCCCACATCCTCCAGGAGTGAAGTTTCTGAGGATTATGCTAGGAAAGAGCTAAGCAGAATGCATATGGCTTACATAGACACATTTCAAATTCAAAGGAGCTTCTTATCTACTTAAGTCCAAGGAGCTGTGCAAGAGCTAACTTTATTCCTTCTATATTTAATCCTTTTAAGTATTTTGGAGGATTTTTAACACCCTTCTCTAACATCATGACAATCATAAAATGACTTCTTTCTACTAAGGAATTCCTGCCTGTGTTAAGGACATATTTGTTTCTTTCTGAAATACCCTGCTGAAGGTTAAAAGTCTCAAAAAAGCCTTTACTAATTCTAATGTCACATCCCATAAAGACAAAGTAAGAAAGACATGTTAGTTTTTACTGAAAAAGAAGTAAAAATACATTTTAAAATCACATTGAAAGAACCCTGTTACTTGTACTTTTTAAATATCAGGGCCTGTCAGTCAAGCTACAGAGTGAAAGGGCAGTCTGTCATTTATGTAGAAGGTACTGGGGGCACAGACACAGATAACCCTTTTTGCTATGTCTTCTGACACTACCACCAAGAAAATAATTAATATTAATAAAGTTATTAAATACAGACTATCATATTTCTCCATCATCTTCACTTGCTGTTAGGAAATAAACCACTTTGGGGCAGGGGATGAGCTGGCTGATCTCACGTCCTTTTACAATTCCATGAATCTATAACAAAGAAATTCATTTTAGTGCTCATTTCAACCAGAGATGGAAAAGAGCAGCTGTTGTACACATGCCAGTTTTCACTGAATTCAGCAGGACCTGTGCCTGCAGAGTCTTGTGACACTATCCAACAACACCTACCACTGGCTCTATTGGAAATGTGAGCTTTGACTTGTGCTATGTCGGTCCTGTTTCAATTTTTCAGTTCCTGACATTTTAGCCACTTGTACAAAGATGATGTAAAGGGCTCAGAGATTTCCCCTCTCACAGATTAGCCACTGCTGATTTTCCTTTGGAACCTAATACCTAGTCCTAATCAGGCTAATCAGCTCCTGATGTAAGAGCATTTAAAAAAAACCCACCAGGCTCAGAGAAACTACATCTGCTCACATGAGCACTGAATGTGCTGCTATAAATTATCTGCTGAGAGCAAATCTCACCAAAAAGACAGTATTTTCCTGTGCTTCCCTTTGGCTCAGCCACAAAAACAACACATTTCCCTGGTGTCACAAGATGTGCTCTGCCCTCCAGTCTGTGAACTGGGTGACTCCAACCAACACAGGTCTGCTTTATTGGGTTATTTGTGTCTGAGATGGGTTTGTCTTCTGTTGACATCAGCAATGTCCTCAGTGAAAAATCTACATGCAAGCATTTCCAGTCCCACCTGCTCAGGACCCAGCACACTGCAATGAACATTTCAGCACATTTTGACTCTCAGTAAATTCCTAATCTCTACACAGTGCTCTCAAACAGCAAGACTACTAAGAATCCTAAGATAAGCAAAAAAGACTTTTAACTGCACTTTGTTCAGTTTATCAATGAAATTTTTCCCCTCCTTTATCTGAAAGGGTAAAATTGAGAGCTAAACAGTAAATCAGTCAACAGGTACTGTTACATATTTTGCATTTCTGATATGAAAACATGGGGAAAAATCTGTTCTTGATAAATGAAAATCTGTCAATAAATGTTTATGACCAAATGTGAGACTGAGGCTTTTTCAGTCTGTTAAAACAAACCTTTCCCAGCATCCCACTGATCACTTCAGGCCAACTCCTTCTTTCCTAGGTAAAAGTTTTCAGGCTATCTGACTTTGTGTTAGGCTACTCAATGTCAATTGAACTTGCTCCACCAAGTCTGAGGAATTTGATAACATGTCTATGAAGCTGTTATTGAAAATCTACTTGCAAAGAGAAGCTGTCTCCACTAATATGGTTACAAATTGTTTTCATCCCTGAAATGTCAATTTAATGGGAAAGAATGAAGGGGTAATAGCATGAGTTGAAAGTACTGGGCAAAGAAGAGATCAGCTGCCTTCTAGTTGTGCAGATGTAAAAACGTGTCACATCACAGAGCAAGACCTACAAAGACAATAAATCAATCCTCTCTGCTCAAAGGTGAGAAACAAGGGAAATTTCCAAACCAAAAGACAAATGTGAGATGTCAAGAAGAACGGGGCAGAAGGTACTAAGATGCTTGCTCTCCTTGCTGAGATTTCTAGAGATGCTTTCAAGCTGCAATCTGACAGGATGAGAAAAGTCCTCAAACTGTTTATATACAGGAGTGACAAGGACATAAGTTTATGCAATTATTTGACAGCTGTTTTCACTTATAATTTATCTTCATTTTTTCTAATGAATGCCAAGAAATCTTTGACCTTCCTCAAGGCCAAGAGGAACTTTAAGAGGCAACAGTTATCACAAAGAATAAGAGGGACTTTTAAGAGGCAATAGTTATCACCAAGAACAGCTGGTGAGAGGACAGCTGTGACTTACCTTGAGAAAAAGCCACTAACAACGGCACAGGTCAAAGATTAGAAGAGTGTCTCTCTTCTCCTGCTCTCAGGGTCAGTTTGAGTCTGTAAATAACACAGTTCCCTCTGCCCTACACACAGCCCCAGCAGATCAGTCTGTCAGCTGAAAACTGGACACAGCTCCATGTTTCTGCAGGCTGCCCTGGAAGGAGAGGGCTCTGGTGGAGCAGCCACGGGGGCTCCATCTGGAGCTTGGCTGGCCTAACTCCAGCTTGCTCAGAGCAGGACTGACTCAGCTTGTCCTGTGAGCCAAAGGAGCAGAGCAGGAGGAGCAGCCCTTGTGCAGGACCATTCTACCACTCCATGAGGGCCAGCCCCATCCTGGCACTGCTGCACACCGGCAGCCCAATCAAGTTCACCAGGTGCTGCTTAGCTCCTGCACACTTTCCAGCACCCACATTATGTGTGATTTCCCACTGTCTCAATTCTACCTCAGTTCCATTAAACTAAATAATGGATCACTGCTTGGAGATAGAGAAATGTGTCAACCAAGTGTCTTCTTCAGCTTTCTTCAGCTTTCTTCATGGTAAAGAATCTATGAAATTCCTATGTTGAGAGTGCAAGCACACAGCTAACCCACATCTTAAGCTTGCCATGCAGGAAACTTCATAGCTTAGATTATTCTTAACTGGAGAAGTTGCAACAACAATTAATTCTCCCACTACTACTTGAAGAATAGGAGATAAGAGCATGCTGCTGAACTCCCATTAACTACCAATATCTATACATTGCCCTAAGATGCAGTGGGCCAGCAGTAGGATGCATGTAAAATCCTCATCTCCTGTCATCTCCCCATGCCCATCTTCTTTTTCTTGCAAAGCAGGCTCAGGAATGTCCCACTGTTTTTACAATCACTAGCTCCTGACACAGGCCCTCCTTCTGCTCCTCCTCTGAGCACTTTGGGACAAGGCCAGGCAGAGTTAACCTAACAGAGGGCTTGGCGTCAAATGCTTCTCAAGAGTAAGAGCAGGTAGGGAAAACTGCTATTTTCTTCTGGCATTTAGGGAAATGCTGTCTGTCTTGGTGATTTCCACAGGCAGACTCATGGAGCATCACTAAGCACTTCAGGCCCTGCCTGGCACACAGCACAGACAGCCCTGGTTTAGTAGGTCACTGATTCAGGGGCTTTCCAGAACATGTCAGGTTCCTTGGCCATGTCCTAGTGAGTTCTTTCATCTACACAGCAGCTATGCTACATGGAGTGCTTTTACCCTTAATTTCCTTATTCTGCTTGACTTGACCTGTATTTTCCTTTTAGACCTGAATGATCCAAAATCTAGAGAGCTGTTTCCCCATCAGTTCACTTGTTTCAGTGGTAAAGTGCCTGCTAGCTCAAAGTACAGTGATAAAGCCATATTCCAGTCTTGCCTTTTCCTGTAGCTCATGTTAAGAATAGCTTTTAAAAAAGAAATAATTCCTCATTGTTAACAAAATTAGTGAAATGCATTTTTCTCCAGTTACAGGCTCAGAACATTAAGAGGTTCCTTGTCAGCTCTGTAGCCTTTTTCACACTTTCTATATCACGATGTGCTTGTGATATTTCTCAAATGGTTTCTCTGAATGCTTTAAATAATTCCTCATTAAATCTACTGAGAAGCTAAATAATGGGTTAGTAAAACAGCAGAAATGGAAATGGCATAAGCTGAAAAATATATCTTCAGTTCCTTTCTTTCATATACAGTTCATAAAAAGCACATTTAGAAAGGTCTGATGATTCATGAAACACTTACTAAAAGACACACACATTTTAAACATTTCAAAAGAGGAAAAGAAAGGTCTTAAAATTACACAAATCATCACATTTCAATCTTGTTGTTTACCATGGAAACATAAGGATACATTTCAGGTCACAAAATCATCCACAGCAAAAGTACTTGCACTATTATATGGATAAAGAAGGGCCTGATCCATAGTTTGAAGTCAGTGGGAACAGTAACTTTAGTAGGCTTTGGAAGAAACAACATAAGTTACAATTATAAGGTTCTTATACCCCTAAAAAATGCAGACAGGGAGATACTTACAATCAAGGACACTAGTCTGGATTAAAGAATTGCTGTGAGCTTCCTCCAAACACCATAACATCCCAAGGAACCGCTCTATTAGAGAGCTGAAATGTCAGCATGTCTAATTTAAACAGAGACTCACTTCCCTTTTGCCTAATTTATGAGGCAAAAGGCACAATATTGAATATTCCTGTGTATTTGATGGCAAAAATCAGCAAGTCATGAAACCATTTCAAACCTTGTCATAAAAGAAGATAGAGATGGATGACTTTTGTTGCCAACATTGTAAGGATATTTCAATCTCTGTTTTA
Organism: Pheucticus melanocephalus; assembly: GCA_013398405.1. Lineage (NCBI taxonomy): Eukaryota > Metazoa > Chordata > Aves > Passeriformes > Cardinalidae > Pheucticus > Pheucticus melanocephalus. Next base: position 155,676 of record VZSJ01001695.1, on the reverse strand, counting down.
GTTAATTGATAGGACTGGATTCCAAAGCCTAAAATTTTCAGAGAAAACAACAAATATCTGGCAAAATGCCTTAAAGATTTTATGTGTCATCTGTGTGCTTGTTTAGCTAGATTAAAAAAAACCAAACAAACAGAAGTCTAAATAAGACTTCACTGGAGAACTTCAACAAATGATGCTAATATAAACCATTCCATCCAGCAATGATGTCATAGCTTAGATAGAGAGAGAAATGTCAATAACCTTTTAATGAAAATATACAGCAGTAAGGCATGGATTTCACTGCAGTCTTTTATTATTATTTAATGTCTTATCAAACAAATTAGGGCTTCTATGAAAAACAGATTTTATTTCAGGATTACTTTCTTTATAAAGTGGAAAAACAAATAAAAAATAAACCAAACCTGTAGAACTGCAGTGAATTCATGCCATAACAGCTAAATCATATGGAAGTAGCTAAATTATATTGATCAGCATGAAATGTATGGGTTTGGTCCCATCAGTGGCAACTGGAAAGCTAAATGCAAGAGAGGAAAAGCACAGAGTGAAAAGGTCCTGTTCACAGTGGCACCAAGAGGTAAAAGTACATTTAGCCAGCTGAATTGTTCATCAGTTACAGCCAACCAATGTCCTTGGCAAGGACACTGTTCCTCAAATTCAAAATGGCCTCCACAGGGACAACACACCATGCTTGGAGTGGCATAAATATGCACTGCTCATTAAGCTGAGCTAAATGAGCGTATCAGATGCAGGACATGGCCCTGAGAGCAGGAAGATATATACATGGATCTGTATATATGCACTGACACTGCTCATCAAACAATGAACACACACAGACACAAATATGGCATGTTTACAGAACCCACAGAAAATAGGACAATGCAGAACAAAAAAAGAGAACACAGATAATAAGTAAGTAATGATTGAATTATTCCTTTTGTGAAGAGCATCATATTCAGGTTTAAAAAACCCCTTACATGTGACTTTTAAAAAAACCTACTAAAAACATGTAAAATCCATTTTTCATGAAGAGCAGAGACAGATTAAACCAATATTGCATGAGTGTCACAACAGCCAGAGGCCTATGTGACTGCACAAGCTCAGAGACATCTTGCAGGTACAGGATCATCATCAACACAAGTACATTCCCAGTAGATAAAAATACAACATATTTTCTCAGGAGAATCATCCATGGATCTCTAATGAAGCAAAAGGCAATTTGTACTCAGACTAAATTTGTGTTACCAGAATAGAGCTGTGGGTTTTTTAAAAAAGTAATGGTTATAAAGAACTTCCATGCTTTGGATTGTTTGGATGAAGGAAATCAAACCTTCCTGAGAGAACAATTCAGAACAGACCAGCCTGACTAGTTAAATATTATATGGCTGCATACCTTATATAATAGTGGTGGCTTGGTTAACCACCTGTCCTGCTTTTCAACAATAAACTCTTTCACTTAATGTACAGAAAAATCCACATTGTTAAGAGCTCAGTATAAAATTATCTGACTTAAAATCAGCACAGAAATGAGTGTCTAGATCCTAATCATGTTGATTTTCCTCTTCATCAATCTATAAAATTCACTCCCAAAAAAGAAGTAAGAAATATTTAAAACACCTCACTGTGTGACCTGAGCAATCACAAAGATCAACAAAGAACCCCCTGGCAAAATTCATTTCTGAGCTGACAGTGTTCCTCAAAGGACTTCCTGCAAAACCATTTATAAAAGAAGCTGTGCTTTCTGTGTGCAGATTTCTGACACTCCTGCTGTTTCAAAATTGAGATGTGCATAAAAAAGCAAAGTTGAGATATTGGAGCAATGCCTACAGCAGCAAGGCTTAGAAATCTGTGAGGCACCTTCATTGGTACTTCAGCTCAAAAGCAAAGCTGAAACTGTTTTTGGTAAAATACTCCTAAACAAACAAAAAATGTGCACAGCCAAAGACCTTGAATGTAAACCATTTTCATCACTCAAGGAAAGTAGACACAAACCTGCTATCAAAAATGTATTTCCCTGACCTTTACACAGGCACACCTCTCCAGACAGCCTCCTCTGTGCAGAGAGGTGTCAGCCTGAAAATCTCTGCTCATTTTCCCAACCCCTGCATCCAAAAGGGGAGGGAAAGGGAGCTTCTACTCACAACACACCTTTTGAAGAGGATTTCCTATATCTTCACACTACTTAAACAAGATGAAGCAAGAAGGAGGGGCAAAACCAACAATCTTGCCCCACATGCCAAGTTCCATTTTAAGGTTATTTAAAGGAAAATACAGAAGGAACACGAGCTTCTGATTACACAAAGAACAATCTTTTATAGAATATTTTGGAAAGTCACATCTAAAACACTGCACTTTAGAAAGGCTCAACATCTAGAAAGAACAAATATTGTAAAATAGCATGAGAGTGTATTCCTCATCCCTTGAGCCAAGAGGGGCTACTCAATACCTCACATGGCTGATCAAAAGCCCTTAATTCCCTGTAACACTAAGTACCACCCTACTCAGAAGACCCTCTGCTCCTTGTTGTGTTAAATTGTGTTTGTGCTACATCAAACACATCAATGCATTCCCAGGTTTCTTACCTACTCTTCACATTTTAAACCACTCTCAGTGTAAAGGCAAGTAGCAAAGATAACTCTTTAGCAATTTCCCTTGAACTCCAGCTTAAAGATTTCATTCTAAGACTTCCTAGGACCTCAACACTTGGGTCATTGAGATTTTTTATTTTCATTTTCCTCGTTAGCTTTAAAAAATATTTTCCACCTACAGATGCTGTTAAGTTAGTTCTTGGTGACACTCTAGGAATTGCCTTTGGGATACAGTTTTTACAAACAAAGTTAAATTTTATGGTCAGAATGCAAGCCAACAAACAAGAGCTAGTTATTTGTATCATATTGTGATTCATATTTGATTTGCTGTAAGTACAGAGCTACATCAGAAATTAATCTTGGATTATTTTTTCAGTAAGAGTAACTATTATATACTCTTAATTATGTATGGTAGGTGGTGAGCTCAGTGCCTGAGCAGTTGCTATACTATTATGTGGCATTCTTTGTGCTGTCTTTATCTTCCACATCAGTCTCTCATTGTGGGAATTAAATGCAATGCCAGGCTGTAAATCACTCTTGAAAGACAGCTGAAAAGCAAGCATGCTTTCAGGTTTAATGTGCTCTCAGAAATGAGTGACCCTATAAAACCACCTAATTTGGCAGATTTTGTTCTTTTTGGGGGTTTTTTAGAGGTTTTTAGAAGAGACATTTTATGAAATGGTTTGTAACAATGAAGAACAATTAAACACTACAAAAACGCACCATTTTGATCATAGAAAACTAGCATAGTTCTGTTGAAATCCATGGGTCTATCCTGGCTTGGGTCAACCAAATATCTGACCTCAGCTGGGCTTGGAATTTGAGGGAAATGTGTTACATTTAAGGCTACTACGTTCCTTTTCTAGTGTGATAAAATAAAATAGATACAACCATATAGATTTCTCTAAAAGGAAGGATTGCTCATTATGATCTCACAATCTGTATTCCTTCAAAATATGAAATATTTTCGTTTTTACAGTGTTTTCCCATGTGGGATTTTAAATACTAAGCATAAACAATAGGGGAAAGAAGCATCCACCACCTTTTGTTTGGACAGTGCTCCAACAAAGGAGATTCTCAGGTGGTTTGTTGTTGACCCCGAGTGAGAACTGCAGCCATTGGTAACTGTCCTTCTCATAACCTGCTGGGAAACCTCTTACTTCAGGTACATCTTCTACATAAGGATCTTGATTCAAATTTAAGCTAAGATAGGAGAACTTTAGATTCAACTTTTGGAACTTTATATTCAACTTTTGGAACCATGCTAAAGTATCTGACAGAGAAAAGAGTGCTGTCAAGGCAGATACTACAGGAGCCCTGTGTAGTCTTGTTCTTTCCTTGAAGAGGTTGAGAGAACCGTATTTCGTATTTCGTATGTGGTATATTAAGAGCACCTAGTAACTTCATATTCAAGGAGTTTGAACACAACTGCAAAGGTAAGGTCATTTTTCAGTGTTACACACTGCCAAACCTAGCACTAGGCTTTCTACGTGCCCTGACTTTTTCACATAGTTAGGAAAACAAATACAAACACATCCAAAGGTGGGCTGGAATTGTGCTGGGCACATACTGGATGTTATCAGAAGAATAAAGACTTGAAAGAGTAAAAATACATGTCAGCAGAACAGAAGCAAAGAAGAAAAAAACAACAAAGTTAAATGCATGCCATTACCTAGGAGAAAGGGAACACGATACTTTGGAAAAGCACCGAGTGGTATTTTTAGCCCCTGCGGGCAGTTAAGAGCCATTAGTTCAATTAGAAAGCTCAGATCAAGTCGTGCTGTCTCAGCTTTGTGTCAGAGGTACCTGTATGCTGATCTAAAGCCGAAGGCATTCAAGTGGAAATGGAGCAGAACACGACAATCTCTTGCTTAAGAGGTCTTCAATTCAGCTCCTCTTCCTCTGCCTAAATCATCTTTCCCTCTCCAGGTACCCAGCAGCAAAGTAAGGGCAGCCTCTTGTGCCAAGCACCAAGTCCAGAAGGAGGAGCAAGAGAAACACAGGCACAGCTCGCTACTGCACGGGGCTCATGGGGCAGAGGAACCTGTCCTGCTTTTGCTGCCACCAACTGCAGCTATTTTGGCTCTTGGTCTCCATCTCCAACCAAACACATCGCCAGTTAAAGCCTCTCAGTCTCCACATCTCTGTGAGCTCATGAAAGGACAGGGAAGCTCTCACATCACACAGGTGAAAAATTCTTCTGAAGGAAATAATTCACGAATTTAAAAGAACAAAACCAAAACGTGTTTCTGTTTAATGTAGGTTTGATTAATTCTCACTCTGCTCCTGGGGACCCAGCCTCAAGCCAAGCTACACTTTGCTCCACAGTGTTTGAGTTTGTATGCTACTCTTTTGCAACCTCTCTGATGAAGAAGCAGGTGTGGGTTGCTACACTTTTTGCTGCCTTGCTTGACTGCAAAAATCATCTGAGAACAGAAGCTCTTTGTGAGACAAGGCTTTTAAAAATTCTCAATAAAAGCAGCAGAATAACATTCTTCACTGTTCCTTACTTTCAGGAAACAGATAATTAGACAGATGGTGAAAAAATCCTACTTGGTGCATCATTCCTTTCATCTGTTAACAACCGTAAGAAATCTTCCAGAAACTGGTAAAAACAATGATGAATAATTCCCTGCTTAATCCTGAACTAACCTTGTCCTGCCAACGCTGGAATCCAAATGCTCAGAAAAATCTCGGGTTTGGACCTGTCAGTCTCACAGGCTGAGACTAAAGCCATGTGATTGTATAAAATTCTGACAAATGCATTCAGAAAGCTGAGATTGTTGCAGATTCATAAGGACAACTGTAACATCAATCAGTGACCCTGTCTCAAGACCTTTACACTCCAAATACATAGAGATGTACCTAAAGTGACAGGTAAGACTCCAGATAAAGAACTTTCTGGACAATTCTACCATTCAGGCTGCTTCATCCTTTGGTCTCTGCTACTGGAGAAAAAGACTGTGTCAGCGTTTCTCAATCTGTGGTCCACGCAAATGAGATGTTCCATGAGATATCAGATGCTTCTTTCCCCCCATTCCCACATTTTTCTCCTCAGGAGACAGCTCTTAGATTTATTTACTGCAACACACCCTAGGAGAATGTCTTGTTTAGACTCTCTGCAGTTTTACACTTGTCCTCTGAGTGGGTGTTACTTGCACGGCACTACTCAAAGGCAGCTCTGACACTGATGGCACTAGCTGAGAAATATAACCTACTACAGGGTACTGCTCAGCTTCCCAGAATAAAATTTACTCGAGCAGAAACTACTTCTGTGGGTTTTAGCTTTCATATTTTCTACCCATGCTTTTTGTGCATAACATATTTCAAAACAAAGAATTAACAAAATTACCACCAGACAAGACTGTGCCCAGTTAAAGGCTAAAGGTCCTGCTCAGGTGCAGAAGATAAGAAATTATTAGCTGTTCCCTCAGGAGAAGAAAGCTATCACACCTTTGAAATGTCATCCCAGTTTGCATTTTCTTTCTGTGCCACATTTGAAGCAGATGCTACGTTCTGGCAGGAAATTAAGAGCAAAACCTTCCTGCACAGATTAATTTCATGACTCAATTTGTATAAAATAAGCCTTCTGTGAGTTGAACATCACCCTTTGGAAAAACCTGACTGGATGCTCCAGGGTGAGAAGAGGGGTGCTGTGGAGGCTCCTGCACACTGCCAGCCACTCCCTCGCTGGTCCTCACATCTCTGACTCTGTCCAGTGGGATTTGTGTCTTCCAGGGGGACTAGCAATGCCACCAGCAGGCTAAGCTCCACCCAGGCACAGGGGTGCAGCCTCTGTGGATGCCAGTGGGACTGCACCCACATGTACCACAGCAGGACTTTCCACACTGCATCTGAAACCAGTTTGGGCCGCTGCCGGCAGAACGTCATCTCCTGCCACCCGTGACACAGGAGGAGACATTTTGCTTTTCAACAAGGTGCCCAAATTAAATTGCATCTGCAGTGCTGGGAGGGTCCCCTCCTCTGCTAACCACTCAGCACCACATGCACCCAAGGAAAAAATGTTTACCTGGTATGGCCACGGTTAACCTTTTTTCCTTGCTGAGACGGTGCCCATGGATGAATTCACTCATGGAAGGGGGGCCCCTCAGAAGATATGATTCTGTGGAGGCGGGATGAGGGGGGGCTCTTAATAATTTCTGGAGGTAGGTCCCTGAAGTCCTGGGATGGCTCTGATCACAAAGGGAAGGTGAGAATAGTCTTGCAGGAGATCCAAGAAAAATACATATGGAAACAAAAGAGTTTTACTTTAATTACTTTTCAAAGCCTCACGAATGACAATATCATCTTAACTTGCTTAACAGATAAAAATCAACTATTGTTGACACCCCAAGTCATTTCCAGAGCAGGACACCATGCCTGCATTGGAAATCTTCCTTCACCTTAGGGAAAGAGGAGATGAGGTTGGCTTCTATCTCAGCATCCTCAAGTCAGCTTGTACAAGGTTCCCCGATTGTTCTCTTGGTTTTGCATTGTGATTAGAGCATACAAGAAAGGGGGATGATTATCTAGGACTTCTCTACAGAGTCCTCTTCATCTTCAAAACCATGGAGATGCCCACACCTAGAGAGTTTTGGCAGGGGCAGGCACAAGACATGAGCTCACTGCTTGAACGGCAAAATATTTGCATTAGGTTATGAATGGCAGCCATCCCCTTCAAAAGGTTTCTTGCTCCCATGCAGAAAAATTGATCTGAGTGAACACATCCATATTCTTTTCACACTGATAAAGAACAAGTGAGCACCAGAGCTTAACAAAGAAATGCAGCTTCTTTCATGTTAAGCACTAAAATGCTCATAGAGCACAATCCTTCTTTTATTTCAGATGCTCATTATGGAAAACCATAGGGAAAACTTAAAGAAACTTGTTAAAGAAAATACATTCACACTTAATATTAAAGACATACAAGATGCACCGAGACACTGACAGAATATAATTCAAAACACTGCATTCAGAAGGAGGAAATAACAGTGAGGAGGTGGATCAGAACCACATGTTGCCAGGCTTTGAATTTCATACTCATATCCTCCCCGCCTCCTCCCCAGCCAAAGGATGGAAAGAAAAAAATAAAAAATAAAGAAAGGAATCATTATGTTTATAATTCAGTGAACGACTTTAATGCAAGTCTGGCTACTGCACTGTACTGTAAAGATCACTGCATGCATACCTTTTCCTCTGAGTGCCACTGCTGACCAGTATGTTTGGTTGCTGTGGGCCCTGACTATGCAGGAGGAAAGTGTCTATGCTTGGCACGGTGGCTGATGCCTCCTCACTTACTTTAGGGCTGCCGATCTTGCTCTTTCCCAGCTTGCCTTTGCTGCGCCGCGACTGCTCGTGGTCGAACTCTAAATCCTCCAGTCGCTGGGTCAGGGCAAGCTTTTGCTGGATAGCCATGCGCAGCAGAGAGTTCAGGGTCTTCTTCTCATCCTCTGCAGCTGCCAGCTGCCTCTGCATCTCATCCAGCTGTGTGACGTACTCATCACACCTGCAGAAAAACAGGGCAGAGATCTGGGGAAGCAGCCCAAGAACCAACTCTACCAATGAGCACATTCCTGGGCTTCTGCTACAGAGCCAGACTCAGATCCCAGCTTTTGCTGCCCCTAATCCTGGCACCAGGCAGCCTGAATTCTTCTGTTCCCACTCTAAATCAAGGATCTGAACATCAACACTTCCCATTCAGCAGGGCAACCTGTGCCTATGTTAACATAGTCTATGACAAGGTAACGTGTTTCTGATGCAGATAAAAAGCAATTGGAGGGGAGATATGGGATTATTTCCAGTTCAGACCACAAATAACAATTTTGGGTGCTGCTTCTACCAGTAAGTAACCATGGATAATAATGCTACCAATTAGAAAATACTATTTTCCACAGGCAGTAATATCCACTTCAAGAGAGTGTTACAAAAAAAGACTGCGAGTAGTTTGAACACTTGACACATCAGATTTTGTGAAATGAGAAACCTTCCATTATTTACCCTTGTTAATCACTTATTACCATGATTACCATTAGTTACCATTGATTAAAAGGATACTATTAGGAAACCCCACACCCGGAAGATATTTCACATTTACTGTTGAATCTCTTGGAGGTGTGTTGATCGCTACTCCTTTTTAATCCTCAGCCTTTTTTACCCACATGAAAAATTATCTTTTCATTCGCTTTAAATCTCTGAGAATTAAAATGACCTTTCTTGTGATTTTGTTCAATTTAAGACCAAGTTCAATTTATTTCTGCTTTTAGCAAAACTTCCCAAAGTTAACAGGAAAAGCAAAGCATTTCAAAATTGTCTTAAAACACTTTTTGAAGTGAAATAGCTTCAGTTTGATAGCAATAGACCAATCTAATCAGTAAGAACCAAGAGCAATAAAAATAAATGTATCCCAGCAGTGAGATGCTCCACTGACAGCAGTACTGCCTGACCATCAGACATTTGTGGAAACACCCAAGGATTTTTCACGTTGAATGATGCAGCTTTCACCAGATCTCCTTCCCACAAGATGTGGGTGAATCTAAGTAGCTTTGCTGTGTAATTGCAATTGTGTAATGGATGAGGATGTAATTTTATCAGTATCACTTACAGAAAGCAAGCACAGAAAAGTATTTTAGTCTTCCTTATCAAAATGTGTGATGCAATAAACCCTTGAATTATTGCAAACTGAGGGACAAAAGTAATTTCTCTGAAATTTTAATCTTCCCCTTAGGAAACAGAAACGAAGTATACTTGAAAGTGTGTACTTAGTTATTCTTCACACACAAATACTTACATATATATTGCACTTCCCTTTTGAACAATTCAGGCACTGCAAGCAAAATTACTGTGTCAGATACAGCTTCATCTACAGTTGCAGTATTATCTTTCTTCTACAGGACCTTAATAAGCATGATTGGTGCTACCCAAGCCTTGAGGGAAAGAGGAACTTATGAAATGCCAGCTGGCTAAAAGCCAACATGCACACCTATTTCTGCTCCAGGCTGTGAGATGTATGTTGATGTTTAAGTCAGTTTCCTTGACAGAGACATGAAATCAGCATTCTGAATATTATAGTAATTCCTATTTCAAATTAATTTACTTTAATGTCTCATTCTTGTAATCAGATGGGTCTTGTATCCTTGTCCTTTATTCTCTCCTGCTTTCCTCTTTGTCCAAGAGACCTCATTTGCTCCCAAACATATTTCCTGTTGAAAATTTTTAGCTGTAACACCTGCAGCAACTCCTGTGGCACACTGCCACTAGAGGAATGAATTGCCTTCCATTAATATGCCAATACATCAGTTTTGGTTTTGGAAAAAGACTGATTTTTCTCAGGCATTGGAAGATGGTTTTTGGTATTTGCACATCTGATTTGTAAAACAGCCCAACAGTTAAGAAACATGTGCCATGAAGGTGAATATTACTAATGCAGTCTTAGATGAACTTGCTATAAACTATACCAAGCTGTCTTGAGAAATCTGCATACACTAGATGCTATTAGCTGTTGTTGAGACAAAACCAATCTCATGAATACATTTTCCAGCTGTTCTGACTAATTACATGTCCTCATGTCCTTCCTAGAACCGTCCCAATAAGAGCAAGCCCACTTTTTTTTTTTGAGAAAGTTTAAAAGAAAGGTTATACCTAAATCATGCAAGTAGAGGCCTCAACTAACTTCAGAAACTGCTGAATTAACAGCCTCAGATCTGGAATTTTGCAGCAGAGGTTATTCTGTGCAGTAGGAGGTAACAACTGCCTGCAGCCATAGCATTTCCCTTCACTCAGATATTCCCAGCTATGTGCAAGTGTGGGATAAAAGGAGAAGAGTTTCCAATTAAAAAATAAAAAAGCATTGTACACATCTATATTGCCTTTCGCCCACACATTTGATAAACATTCATCAAGTCTCACAGAAGGAAGAGAAAGGTTAAGGACCTCCTAGGAGAAAAAGGTAGAGAGCTCCTAGGAAAGATGACTTCTGGCATGGCAGAGGCCATTGCAGGGCTGCAGGATACCCCAGGGCTCTGAATGGGTGTTTCAGGAGAGTCAAACAGTGATAGCAAAATTTAGATTATGTCCTCCTGAGCCAGAATTCTTCCCCAATTTCCCTCTTGCCCCAGGACAGGTTGTAAGCTGCAAGTGACTATTAAATAAACAGCACTGTTTTCTTGCTGTCTGCCAGTGTACTTAGAGCAGAAGTCAAGGTTTCACCTATTTTTCATTTCTCTCATCTCAGAATGCAAACAGACAGACACATAAGCCCACTTATTTTTTATGAACTGATCCAAGAAGCTTATATAGGATTTTGAGGGATTTCTGGTTCCATCTATCCCTCTCGTCTAGGAACATAAACCAAATACCAAATCAGGCTTATGTGTAATTTAGGTAACATAAATCATAGCAGAGCTTGAGCTAAAACCCAGTGACACTGACAGTGACAGGTCCCTGCTCTTACTAGATAATCATAATTCTCTTCTGTTCAAAAATGTTTTCTCAGCTCCAGGATCTGTTCAATCTTCCTACTCAGTCTCTTCAGCACACATTTTTCTTTTAAAATTATCATAAGAAAATATTTTGATGGATAAAGAATAAAATCCATGCATGCAGTGTCAGGACTATGGCAATATTTCCTGCTCTCTCCTGTTACACATCTCAATTTAGGCTGGCAAAGCAAGCAGTGTAGGTACTCAGTGAAGTTTGCTTTCTGAATAGCTTAAGGATCCTGTTTAAAAGTAGTTTCTTTTCTCCTTCAGCTCAGGACTTCCTCTCTCAGGACAACACCTACTCTAGATTGGAAAACTAATGTTTAAAATAATTATTTATTGCTCCTCTGGATGAGTGCTGCTCGCTGCTTCACAAACACAGACCACTCTTACCCTGGGTCAGAACTCAGGGTGAGAGTGAAGTGAAACAACAGGAGGGGCAGGAAAGGCTTCTTTGGGAATTCCTCTTTTTCTCTGGGAATACCAGAAGCAGCCCATGACAAAATAAGCAGGTTAAAGGCTGCACATGGCACTGGCATCTAACAGAAACTTCACCTCTGTTTTGCCAACCCCTTGAATCCCACAAAAGTGGTTTTATATGTTGTAGCTTTCTTTTTCTAAGAGAGGCGTTCCAGGAAATATTCCTGACAGGTCATAAAGCACATAAATCCTAGAAAGGGATCACAAGGCTAATGAAAAGGGAAGGAGGAAGCTGCAGAGATCAGAATCTCAGAGATTTTTGGGTCAAATAAGCTGCTCTAGAAGGAAAAAGGACAAAAGTAGAGGGACAAGCAGGACAGAAGGACTTTTGAGACAAAGAACTGAAAAAAGAGCTTAAGGAGTGAAGGATGAGCAAGTGTCAGGAAAAACACAGAAAAAGAAGGCTCCTGCTTTCTGCACAGGGAAGCTCTGGAGGAAAGTGTCAACTTTGCTGTTCAGACCAGAAACAGAAGTGCTGTGCTCTCCTTAGGACATGTGCTATGACCTTTATCCAGTGTATTTGAGAAAGGAAATACACAGTTCCACACAGCACCAGCTGAACATCCACCTGGGGGCCAAAGTGATGCCTTATGCAAAGAGAAAGGATATTGTTCTATCCAACAGTATAAGCAACCATTTTCAGATCTATAATACAATTCTGCTATCAGAAGGATGATCTCCCTATGGTACAAATTCAGCAGTAAGTACCATGTGATGCACTATAACCATGGAAACCACTGTTTTATTCAACTAAAGACTAAACAATTGCTTTTTTATGCTGAGGGTTGCTACTCATCTAATGTTACTGCACAATAATCTTACAGCCTTGTATTTTCAAACAGATTTCTCCTCTTCAAAAGACTTGTAGAGTATATCAACTCTCTGTCATTTAAACAAATGCTCTTCCAAATGGACTATTTGGAATGAGTCAATGATTTGACCATTTAGGAAGATTGATTTAATTATAAAGGCCATTAAACTCCATGCTAGGGAAGAAAAATGAATATTTTACAACAGAAAAATCTATAGGAGTATAATGATGTGGAAGACCTTGTAGTGAATCATTTTTTATAACTGTGCTCAGAGAATACTGGGTGAAACTTAGGATGTCAAGGGCAGGGATATGTCCCATAGGCCCTACATTGAGTGTTTAATCACTACTACATGGAGTTTACCAACAGCAGTAAATTCTTGGGGTGGGATTTATCACTACTAACATTAGAAATTTTTAAACTAAAAAATTTGTAACTCAGCAGGTCACACAGACTCCTTTTATAGCTCACAGAAGAGGAACAGAAGTTTCCTTATATCCTACACACAAGGCATCTAGAAAAGATACCTGGATGAGTGGCATCACTGAAGCCTAATTCTCGTGGAGGGGATGCTGCTGCCTCCCATCAGCTCCAGGATCTGCCTTGAGCCCAACTGAAGTCTGCACTCAGGATGCCCAAACTGGGTAAGCATCATTCAGTACACCAACAATCTAACATTCCCTTTAACTTCTAAAGCTTTGAAAACTATGTTTACCTCATGTGTTGATGATTTATGCCTCATTCAAGACCCTTGTTTTGCTTTATGCTCATGATGCCACTCCTCTGCTCCAGAGTTACCTGCCTTCCATGAGCTCTTACAGAGTTAGAACATTCCTGTGTCTCCTAGAGTAAGGAGCTTGCACAGAAAGGTCAACACATGCATTTCCAACACACACATACACAGCTCTCCTCTGTGGAAGAAAACCTTTAGATGCCAATGAAATCAATCAGTCTACCTTGGTTCACACCACCTGCTGAGCTGGGTCTTCATTTCCATTATGTCGCTACACGCGCTCCTCTGACGATGGACCTATGATGAATTTGTACACACAGCACCAATGTCATGACATATAAATGCCCCTTTTCTCCTTCCTTCCCACTTCTCCCAGCTGCTGCTACCACTGTCACTAAGCAAAAAAGCACCTTAGAAGGCTGAAAGTGGTGAGATGTCCCTGCCAGCAGCACTGAAGAGATGTTGGCAGAAGGCACAAAGATGTCTTATCATTTAAGGACTAAAGCACACACAAGAAATTTGTACTGTGTTTGACCAGAAGAGGGGGGAAAAAAGTCTTTGTGCATTTCCAAAACAAGAATTTACTGATGAAAATGCTGAAGCTTTAAAAAAAAGATTTTTAGGTAACCTTTTAAAAAGCAGCTAAGATGAAAAGACACAGTCTTAAGCTGTGCCAGGGGAGGTCTAGGTGGTCATTAGGAAGAATTTCTTCACAAAAAGGGCTATCAGACATTGAAGTGCACTGCACAGGGAGGTGGTGGAGTCACATCCCTGGGGGTGTTTAAGTAAAGCCTGGACTTGACTCAGTGCCATGGTCTGGATCACAAGGTGGTGTTGGTTGGACTCAATCTCAGAAGTATTTTCCAACCTAGCTGATTCTGTGATTCCATGTAAAACCAAAAGCTCTTCTGAAGAAGATGTGGGAGAAGGAAAGATGAAAGTTGATTAATTACTGTCCTGCCAGCAGGAACTATGTTACAGAAGATAAGTGAAGCTTTTATCCTGTGAAGGAGAAGATAATAAATTGAACATCAGAGTGGAAGAAAATAAGAATTTATGCTGGAGTGGAAAATTAGAGTGGCCTTACAATTATTAGCACTGGATTATAGCATAGGCTGGTTGATTAAATAGATTTTACTACTGGTAAGTAATAAATCTCACTGTAAGGAAAATGTGGGGTTCTGAAGATCATCATTAACCATACGATAGCTTTACATGACAGAATCACTGCATACTTCTGAAAGGGAAAATCAGCCACATAAATCCACTATTTGATTTCCACTTTAAAAAACCCTATAAATGCAAATACTCTGTAGGCATATACTGTCATTTATAATACTTTACTCAAGGTTGTATTGACATTGCTATTCTTCAGCTTTATTTTCCAAGACACACATCTCAGCAGCACTTGAAAGCCTGCAAGTTTTGCACAGTGTGCATTCTAGGACTCATTCACCTTCATCCAAGAAAACCTTGACCATGCAGAAAATAATTTCTCTATCCTCCTAAGCACTCAGCATACACAGCTAAGCACACACATGTTTCCAGTGCTGAGCCAGGTGGTGACACCTTTCCCTTACCTGGTTGCAAACATTGCCCTCAAGGATGAGAAGGTTGCTGCATCTTCCTTCAGAGCCTTTAGTTCGTTCCGTAGCTTGGTCATGGTCTCAGTCACCATTGCTTTTTCATTTTCATATTTGTTCTTCAAATTGGCCAGTGCCACTTCAGCTGTCTAAAAACACAAACAAGGATATGTGCTTATGAGACAAAGATCTGAGAACAGCTAAAATCCCATGCCTGATTCTGATGTCCTTCATTCACACAGTAAAAGAAATTAAACGTGATCTTCACTGGACTGCACACTAACTTCTTTTAAGTTGCACTCCATGAAAGCAGGAAAAGGAGAAAGCAGCTGAAAGGACAAAGCCCATTTCGATGGCAACTGGCAACAACTCAGCGCCTTGAGTATCTCTGCAAAACTGTGCAGCTGTATGTGGAGGGCTCAGGCAAGCGAGTAAACTTACTACAGGAGCTGCTGCCACCTTGTTTGCGCTGCAATAAACAACCAAGTGTGTCCCCTGGCACTTTGCAAACAGGACACAGAGCACATCAGGCTCAGCCTCTGCAGCCAAGTTGTGAATCACCGTGTTTGGCCTCAAGCCTCCTGCTGGCTGAGGCTTTCCTTGGGCACAGGGATGGCCAGGACCTGGCAGCTTGCTTTAGGCCTGAAAACTGGCAATGTTCACTGCTGTGCAAACCAGCATCATTTTAGCAGTTTTAACCATTAAAAAAAAAAAAAGAAAATAATAAAAAAGTGCAAATTACAGTTTTCATTTAATAGGAAATCAAAGCTTTGTATTTGTCCTATTCCTAAATTTTTGCTGCTCCCTTCTTTCTGTTTTCAATTTCATCCATTAAATTCCTTTAATTTACTACTGTACTGTAATAGTTTTTAATAGTTACATTTGTCTTATCTCTGTAAGACTTGAACATTCTGCATTACTTATGAATTTAGTATTATTTTGAAGTTATTCAAAATACAGTTTTATAGAGGCTTTATACCTGCTGCTTGAGACATTTAAAAATATTGCCTTTGAATGAAATGAAGAAAAATTTGCTTCCTTTTGTATTTATTCAGAGGGTGTTATGGTTGTTTTTTGCACTTCATTTAGTGCATAATAAGTTGCAGCAATTCACACAGGCAATCAACTTTCTGTTGATCTTATGGGCTCTTTGGCCACTACCAGGGGAGAGAAGGTTAGAAGAACATTAGGTTGAAGCAGCTAGCAAGGGAACAGGACAAAAGATGGTAATGACCAAACAGCTGGAAACCTATTTCAAACCCAGTTTTCCAAAACTCAATACATTTCCCACTAACAATGTCTCTTAACAAAAGGGCACATTAGAATCTCCTATAAATTACAACTTTATTCATGTCTTGTTAAATAACAGCATTAAAATAATTGATTTTTTAATTGTATACTCACCAATAATATTTTCTTCCTTTCACACCAATTTACATGAAGAGAACAGATTTTTAAAGGGCAGTAGTAACCACCTATCATTTTAAATAGGTGCGTTTTTTCAATCCAGATTTGAAATCATCAGCAATACATATTAAAATTATCAATCACTTAGGGATCTATTTAAATCAATTCTGCTTTTTTCAACCTTGCTGATATATGCTGTGGTGCAGTGTAGGATGGTGGACACCAGCCTATGTCTTGGCAGGATAAAGCAGAAATAATCAGCTTTTTGTCTGTTTTCAGCTGTGACCAAAAATGTGCACTCATAAATTACAGTAATTTACACATCACTGAAACTGTGCACAATGGTCAGACAGAGCATGATTCCCACGTTTTAGTTTGGATGTCAGGGTAAGTTAATGGATATGCAACACTAGAGCATGAAAACACAGTTTGCTTGGTGAATAAAAGTAACAGAGGAAGGGCTGGGTCAAATCTTCAAACATTTTTTTCTTCCTATTAAAGTTTCCTATAAAACAACATAGAGAAAACAAAGCGTAAGTTTCAAATCCTATGGGAAATACTTCATGTCTCTCTCCATGCACCAGCCAAGCTGCTGAGGATCTCCCTTCTGAAAATCTCCTAAGTGAAGAACAAATGGGCACAGGTGCTTTGCTAAAGAAGCAAATAAAACTAAAAAAACGGTGGGTTTAGTAGCAGAAGGAAGAAGGGAAGCACAAGCTGAGAAAGCTTCTCTTGGAAATTTGGGGAGCCTGAAGAGACAGGAAACTTGCCTGAATCCTGAGAACACCCTGAAGCCTGAATGTGTAATGGAGAGTGAGACAGAGGACAGAAGAGGAACTCAGCCTCCATCTATCAGAGACACTTAAGAGTGTCTGGTCACCTCAGCTGGACTGGCACACTGTGCCAAACTAACAGGGACAAAATGAACTGAAGACACAGCTCCCCGTTACTCCTCATCCTCCAGGGCCAGGTCTTGTTGAAATTATTCCTATTTGTTCCCCATCTCAGCCAACCCCCAAAATTGTACCCATTGAGCCATATGTGCCTGGTTATGCCTGGTGCCAATTCCATAGGATAATCTGGATTTAGGTAATCTAGAATAGTGTATACAGAGCATTCTCTGAAAGGAAGGATGGGACAAATAAAAGCCTTCATTTCCAAGTAGTGGGTGCCACAAGGAAGCAAGTGCCATGACCTGGCATTTTTTTTTAAAGTTGCAGTAAAAGAAAAAAAATTGAATCAGAAAAATCAGAGAATTTTTTTCCACATAAAAATGCTATCTCACAACACGCAAGTAGATGGAGAGAACAAGAAAAAAGATGAAAACACGGGGAAAAAAAGCAGGACTATTCTTCAGTGAAGTAAATAATCCAGTAAGACAGCAGAGGTGCTCATGACACTCTCTTGTCAGACCAGTCATGCTGAGGAGCTGGGCAAGTGAAGTACCCAGGCTCTGAGCCAGATGCCTGCAGACATGGGACTGAGATTGATGGCTCACTGTGCGTTTACTGTGGAGAAGAAGTCACCTGGAATTGACAGCAACGCCAGGAGGGAGCAGAGAGCTCCAAGGGTGTGAAATAGCAGCAAGGAAAAGAGAGCTGGGGAACACACAGAGCTCAGCTCCCTCCCTAGCCCCAAAGCCCAGCCCTGGAGGTGAATAGGCTGAGGTCAGCACACATCCCAGCCCAGGACCTCAAGCACTGCCAGAACTAACAGGGTCCTTTCCATCCTCCTCTGCATCCTTACAGAAGAGAGGCTTGCCCAAACTGAACTCAAAGGTTGCCATCTTCATCCTGAAATCTGTGAACAAATCACATTTTCTAAGACAGCTTTGTATCCCATTTACTTTTTATCAGCAGTGTGAGAAGCAGATCATTTTAAAAATTTAGTAATAAATATTAAATCCTACACTGGTAGGATTTTTATGTCACACAAAAAGCAGAAAACTAGCCTGTATTTTTAGAGCAGAAGTTGTACCTTGACTTTTCATCAAGCCTCTCTTTCACAGCAGAAATTCTACTGCGTTCTGTCCATATAGTATCAGCATTAGTTTATAGATAAAATTTTGTATGTCTGGGGTTATCAAGGTATTTTTTCTGAAGGACTTTCATGGGTATTGCAGCTATGGAAGCTGCAGACACCATAGTTACTACTAATGCAAACATGAAGGTCTTGATGACTCAATTCTGCCTCACTGAACTATTTACCTATGAAAACAACTGATCAGCTCTCCATCAGAACTTCAGGGTATTAAATTCCCCTCACAGGCAGCTTTGCTTTCCGATGAGAAATCAAAATCAAACCCATTATTGAACCAGTCCTAAAAGTTACTGCATCATTAATTTGATTTTGCTTTCTCATTTATGCTACTTGTTAATGTTTATTCCACCACTCAGGTGCAGACACAGTAATTCGGGCTATGAACAAATGGATACATAAATCAAGACAAGGTAAGCAAGCAAGCCAGCAAGATCTATGTGCCTTGCTTTCTTGGGCAATTGATTTAATAATCCATTTTCCTGGTCTTAGGTTTGCGTCTTCTTACACCAAATCTTGCTCGCTTTTTCCTGCTAGAGCTTTGTGAAAATAAAATAATATTTATAAATAATATTTATTTATAAAATAAAAATGCTTATTTGCAAATACTACTGACCAACACTACATACCAACTGTGTTTCCCTAGTTAAGGGTGTTTTTTTCACTAAAGTACAGCCTGAAATACCAGACTCAAGGAAGGGTCCCATAAGGGAAAAGCATCCCCAGCCTTTTGCTGCTTAGAAACTTACTCTTTTGAAGGGGAAGACCTCAAGAGAATAAATCTTAACTTCTGGATTTTTGAACATGAGTCAAAACATGAATTTGGGTTCTGGGATTATCACACCACTTGAGGCTGGCACATAATGAATGACTCTTCCTCTCTCCACATTAAATTTCTCCTTCCTTTTACATTATTATGTCTTTTAGCTTTAAAGTTTGAGGAAGCTGATATCAGGCTTGCATGGACAAGTATTCCAAGTTTCTGTACCTAGTTGTACGGTTACCAATATCTATGCTGCTATCTAATAAATAAAAGATTAGTTAATAGCAGCTCCTTAGTCAGCAAATCTATCTTTTCCATTTCAGTGAGCATGCCTTAGGATAATGCATTATTTCTGACACCAATAAAAGAGTGAGACTGAGATAGATCTTCTGGTAGCAGCAAAAAATAAATGATAGCTCTATGCTAATGGGAAAAATCTTTAATTTGAAATCACAGAATGTATACCTACATACATCAATTCCATCTAAATTACATTTTAATTACATGGAAAATCTACATATAATTGCTCAGAGCTATTATTGCTTAGCTAGAGATGGTATTTAATTACTTGAGTTAATATTTAACATGTGTTGTATCGGAGAGAGGGGGAATACTATAAAAGACTCAATATATGTTGAAATATTGCTGCAATTTAAAAATCCCCAGTACCCTATGCAGTTACAGACACAATTTCAAGTTTAATTGATTGGTGTAACTCCAGAATAGTTGACTATTGGGAATTTTAACACTGAAATCCCATCACTGTCAGCAGCTAACAGAGTGCCAAGCTGTTAACCAGGATTCAAGCCCCCATGTGGTGATCACTGCACTGTTTTCAGATGGGGAAAGTGCCAGGCAACCTAGAACAAAACCACTGCCACTGCAGCCTTTTGCATTCAGATGTAATTCTGGGCAAAAGGAGATGCATCAAAGTAAATAAAACTATTTGCATGTTTAAATTTAGATTTTTTTTTACAGTGTTTTCAGACCTGGAATCTAATGGATGCCAAGAGCTTGGTAGATATACTAAGCAAAGAAAATTGACAGTGCTCTTGAAAAACATAGCAATAAGATAGATTACTTTTGCCATTTGATATCAAGTACTATAATTTTTGGCTTTTCATTGGTGAAACATCAAAAATAAAGTGGTTGGATTAATTCCTTTTAAGATTAAAAAAAAAAAGAGCTTCAAATAATTCCTTGAAGATTTTTATTTTCCTAAATAGAAGAGCATACCACTGAGAGCCTCTTCAGGGATGTTCTATTTTGTTTTCCAACCAACAGTTTGTGATAATACCAGCAACATGCCTGGGCAGTAGCTGGTCCCTGCTTACACCTCTGATGGTCCCTGCCTGCACCTCTGATGAGTGAATGGTGGGTGCTGAGAAAAGCAGAACTGAAGTGTTTAAAGAAGAGGCTGGGAGGGGAGAGAAGGTGTGTCCTTGCTCTGAGTGACTGAGAGGCTAAATAACCCTGTGAGTAAAACCTCTCCTCCAAAGTACCCCCGGGAAAGCTTGTAAGTGACCTGTATAAATAATGTTTTCCTGAGTGCTTTAGGAGCACCTTACCTGCTTGTTGGCTTTCAGCACCGCCCTCAAGGTCGCAATCTGCTCTCGCTTTGTACTCAGGAGTGACTTGAGCTTCAGGATCTCCTCCATTAAGGCCTCCTTGTCCTTGTCAATCATGGGCGCCAGCTCACGGGCCGCGGCCCGCTGGCGTGACAGCTGCAGCGACCGGTCCACAGCCTTCTGCAAGTGCTTGATTTGGTCCCTTATTATGGCATTGAGGTTGTAGATGTTCATAGGCTCCTTGCGGATGTCACTGGTGTCAGAGACAGGGGAGGAAGGAGGGGCTGTGATGACAGGAGAAATGGAAGGCGTTTTTGTGGGGCTCTGCTCCTTGCCGGGCTCTGCGGCCTCTTTCGTCACCTGCTCGGTCGGGGTCCTGGCTTCGACGGGCGATGCCACCCCCCGCCTGGCCAGCCGTGGGGAAAGGAGACCTCGAGGGTCATCGGGCCCCTTCAGGCTCCCGCTGCGGGTGACCCTGCTCTGCCTGTAATAGTCCAACATGACCCTGTTGGGCGTCTCGTTGTTGCACAGGCAGACGTGGTGGTAGAGCTGAGCCAGCTCCTCACTAAACGTCACCAGCTCATCCTGGGCAGTGTTAAGGGTATTGTGGTTTTCGTTTGCTATGCTCGTCATCCTTTGTAACTCCTTCTCCATGTGGACCATTTTTTCCTGGCTTTCCTTGGTCGACTTCTCCAGGCTTGTCACCTGCTCGTCATACGTCTGGATTCTGCTCTCATACTTGGCCTTCTCTTCGGTGTAGTTTTCCACATACTTATTATATTTCTCCTTTAAGGCTTTGATTTCTGCTTTAAGGTCTATCACCTCAGTAACAGCTACTTTGTATTTACACTCCAGGATCTCCAAGCCATTGATGTCCACTTCGTAGTCGTGCGCCTCCTCGCCAGAATCTCGGCCCTTCTCACAGTCAAGCTCAACCTTCAGCTCCTTGTTGCTCTGCAGGCCCCTCATGGCGTTGACGTGCTCCGTGAGCCTGTGCACGCGCTCGTGCTGCTCTGTCAGGGCTCCCTTGGTGTGCTCCAGCTGCGTCTGAGACTCCTGGAGGTTGGCCAGGAGAATGGCCTTCTCCCGCTCCACCTGCAACAGAGCCAGAGTGAGGAACCCAGGATCTCATCCCACCCTTGCTGAGCACCAAACCCTGCAGTCCCAGTCACCTCTTCCACCCCACCACTGCCTGCAGCTTGAGGGCTTCTGAGAGATTTTAGCCATGTACACCTAAACCATAAAATTAATTTATAGAGCACCATGTAACTCTCAGAGGTTTAGGAAGTCCCAGGCTCTGTTACAACTTCCAATACCATTAGATCACAATTTTATATGTTGCCCACTGAAGAATTACCAAGTGCCCAAGCCCTGTCTTATCAGCTAGAGTGATGATACAGGATTTATTAGGACATATGTTCCCTGAACACAGAAACTGCATCACTGTCAGCTGTAAGCCATTTCTCAATAGAGTTTGAATTTATATTTCCCTTTAACAGTTCTACCAATCTTTCACAATATTCATTTATATCTTTGAAATGCTGCACACTTTCATTAAGGCAAATGCAGTAAAAAACGAGCTGTGTACACTTCCACAGATTGAATAACCTCCCCTGTGGAAATGCAGCACAGATCACACAGTTAACACTGAGCACATGCAACTCCCAGGACTGCCCATCCCCAGCACTTATCTGTAAGCAAAATCCATTTAAATTCAAGCTAGAAAAAGTAGGACTTGTAGTGTAACTAACAACCCACGGGTTGTGACCAAGTAAGTTTCCTTCCAAAAATCCACACAGAAAAATGGACATTGAGCAACAAAAGACATCATGAAGGACACCTCTAGAAGTTTTAATGCATAGCAATTTTAAAGCAAGTGAACAAGACAAACTTACAAGTTTGATCTACCCAGGTATTTGCTACTCATCATAACACCCCTGAAAGACTTCCAAGTTTTAAGTGTAATGCTCCGACTTTTTCCTGTGCCTTTGTCCTGTTCTGAGGAGTCAATTGGGAAGCAGAGGAATGCTTGCAGAGATAAGATCCTTCTTCTTGTCCTGACTTCTACAATAAGACCCTGAGCCTACCAGGTTTACTGATCCTCTCTCTCTCTGTTGCAGTATCTCAGCACATGCAGTGAAAATGGCATTTCCCTTCTTAAGTGCTGGAATTATTAATTCTGAGAATTTAAAGTTTTCAGTTATGAAGAAACCTTAAAAAAAAAAGAAACAAACACAAACTTTCCTTCCCTATCAGTAACATGTGGAAGGGAATCAAATTAGCCACCACAAATCTTAGTAAAGGAAAAGAAAAGCCATTGAGAAACTGAGAAGGTGTTAATACCATCTCACAAAATGTTCTGAGCAGTGCTTCAAACTCCTGTTTTCTCTTAACCAGGCTTTTGAGCCATGGCTGCTGCTCAGAAGTACTAAGACACAGGAGCAAACAGTGATGCCTTGTTTTCACAGACAAGCTCTCAAAACGTGGCCTCCACTAGGATCTGCAATCAATTGCAGGAAGAAATGTACAAATAAAAATAGAAGCCATGATAAAACATCTTAAAAAATCATCCTACTTTTCTTGTATACAGGGGACTGATGCCTTAAGAATTAAAAAAAAAAACAGAGCCAAACCTCATCATTATTTTTTGATCCAGGAAGAGTTTCTCTCTTTAGATATGAAGTGTTCCACTTTTGGCACTACATCATCAGTACAGAAGGGGACAGCCAAGAACTACAAGTATTTTGGTATCCTTCTCCATTTTTCATTCCCCCAATATGTCTGCCACCCTAATTGCTGCTCAGCCCCCATGTCAGCCCACTCTCGCAGAGAAAACCCAAAATAGGTAAACTTCCCTTTTGCCAAGTGCATCTTTTCAGAAGTGACCACTTTCTACAGATCTTCTGGTCAGGCATGTCCTGGGGACCCTCAGAGATCAACCCAGCAGGAGTCACCTTACCAGCTTTCTTTTTTTCCACCAAGCTGCCTGCCCCAGGTCTGCTTTCCCTAGAAACCTTCAGCAGAACTCCAGTCGTTACCACTTGCTATCTCAGGCTTCAGTGTTAGCTACACTGCCCTCAGCAGATGAAGGTATTTATTCCTTCAGGCTGGTAAAGTGAGCTATGCATATGCACAAAAAAATCTGGTTTTTGGCTAATTAAAGGTTCTTCTCACTTTATAGTGAGAAATTGTAGTGATAATAAAGAACCACATATTACACACCAAGGGCAGGTGGATTATTAAAGTGTGTGGGTCCACTGTGGGCACGTTCACACCAAAGAAGCCAATTCACTGTAGATTGCAGCCATGTAAATATAAATATTTATTTTTAATAATATTTATTATAATATAGCCTTTCCTTTGAGAAAACACTTGTGTGTTAAAGCAGCACAGTGCTTTAGTGCCTGCTTAAATTAATCAAACAGAATTGATCCTGCAGGACTACTAATCTGAGCCATTATACCCTATCAGGAAGAAAAACTGTAGCAGAGCTAATTTGGATCTTGATGATAATTTCTCTTCTGAACATAAATGTGTTCTGGAAACACTAATTTCAAACAGAAAGGATTCTTTCCAAAGAAAACATTTTAAACTTTTAAAGCCTATATATCAACTTGCACAGCAAGCAAAAGGAAATACACAGATCTCTCAATTTTATTCATTCTGGACCAGCAATAATGGATTAAGCTAATCCCCTTCTGTTTAAAACCATAAATACATGCTCCTACTGCCAAGGGAAAAGCCCCAAAGCTCCAGCTCAGTCCCGAGCACACCTTTTGCATATTAATGACTCTGCTGTTCCCAAATAGGATAATAATATTTCCTGTTCTAGACAATATTATATTCTTATTTCCACCACTGCAAACTTATGGCAATTCCAGGCATTTTTCTGCCTAGTTGGTACATTTTTTTTTACACTGGAATTGGTAGCTGCAGTAAGGAATTTTATCACCTTAAAATGAAAATAAAAGCAATTCAAAAGTAGCTGTCTCCTATTTTGCGATGCATTCTTCCCTTCAGAGATTTCAGCATGAGGAGATTTCCTTCCCAATTTGCATCTATAGCTTGCAATTATGGAAAGTAATTTAACCATAGCCATTTATGTCCTCACCTTTTTGTTTTCCTTTTTTTTCAACAACATCAGAATTTCAGTGAACAGTTCCTGGGGGAGACTGGAACAAATTAACAGGAGAACTCATCTCAAGAACCCTGAATCTCAGCTATAGCTTATTTGCCACAAAAGTACAAGGCAGCTGAAGAAGAGTGTCAGAAACTGAGCTGCAGAGACTTTTTATTTTTCTGCCTTTTTAAAGAGAATTTTATCTAAGTTTTCCAAATATGCTACTGGCCTCAAAAAAAGGGAAAGCATGACCATGGGAAGAAAAGAAGTCCTAGATTTAAAGGATGAGACAAAGAACTTTCTCTCAACTGCACAACAAACAGAAAGGAAGAGTGCAAAGCCCTGAGCTTTTCTAAGAAAATCTCCGAATATGAAATTTTTCAGCAGGACATTTGTTACACAGCAGATATAGATATGGAAAGGGAATAGGTGCAATTAAATCTCTCCAAGGACCAGCACAGTCCATGACACAGCAGCATTCAAAAGCTGTAGAAAGAATTCTATTTGTCATGCTGTTTCAGTGAAGTCTCCTTTATGAGATAGAGGAGCAAAACCAATTTGCCAGACACCCTTACAAAATGGCAAATCTGAAGTTTACTTTTATCCTAAAAAGGAACCTGATGTCCTATAGTCATAAAAATAGCTCTCAAGAAATGATCAGTTCCTTCAGAAACTCAGTCCTAGTGCAGCCTCTTCTCAGAAAACAGGAGGAACTCACACCAAATATTGAGATACAGCTGAATGAACACCATACGGCAAAGACACTGTAGAGGAAAAAAAATCCAATTTTGCTGATGATTTACCTTTTGTCAGCTTTTAAACCTGATTAAGTCTCACATCTACCACACAGAAAACTTTTGGCAGAACTTTTCACATTTAATTTGTATGATCCAAATTTAATTTGTGTGACATGAACTGATGTAACTCAACAGAGAAGGAGATCACTTTGTAAAACATCAGCATTTTGCAATGACTCTTCATGGTATCTAAAGGAATTAGGCTTTCACTGAGCTCTAGTCTGTCTTTAAAAACCATTAACCTCTTAACAGGATGTAAATGCCAAACAATGGTGGCCACCATTGGCACAGATGTGCTGGGGCCCAGCATAAAAAAATGCTACAACCAAAAATAAATACAATTTCTTTTAGAGGGTCCTAAGTTTGCTCCTAGTCACTGTGAGAAGGCTGTTTCTTTGTTTAAGAGATACAAGTTTTTAACTCAGAGAAGATAAAGACAATTACAGTATCCTTGAAGCAGAAGTTTGCTAACTCATCATGCTGAGCACTTAATTTAATAAAATCAAGAAAAAGCATACTCAAAGCAACCCTTTTTAAAAATTTTCTAAGCAACTTTCACTCAAAATTTATATTGCATATATTTCATTGTAAAATATGGTTTAAAACACAGTGTGTTTTGAAATGTGAACATTTCAAAGCATTTCTTTTGAAACTGTGTTTTTAAAATTTTAACATTGTATTTCTGAATCAAATTAGAAGCTGCATAATGTTTATATTATATACACGTACACATACATACATACATACATATATGTGGTATTCACATTCTCCAAACAGAGAGAGACATAATTCTCTCTCCCAGGATTTTTCCTGGGGAAGGCAGCGGGAAGCTCAGAGAAGAAGAGAAAACAATTCTTATCTCTATTTGCTGCTCCTGCTGTTTGGCACATGTGGAATGTGTTATGGAGATTGTTTACTGAGAGTGATTTGTTAATTGGATTCTGCTGATGGTTGCTTGGATTGATTGGCCAATTATGTCAAAGCTGTGTCATGACTGTCTGGAGACAGTCACAGGTTTTTCTTTAGTATCTTTTTAGTATAGCATCTCTTTAATATAGTATAGTATTAGTGTAATATAATATAGCTCAATAAAGCAACTGTTCAGCCTTCTGAAATCATTGCAGTCAGAGCACATTATTCCCTATATTGGGGTCACCCTGTATCAATACATATACATATATAAAATGTATATATTATTGATATTCATGTATATGTTCTTCCAGGTGCATATATATATATATATACAATATACACTCTGTGTTTACTTTAAAACTGGAAAAGTTTAACATAATTTGTCATGTAAATAAAATCCTGTATCTGGAGCTTTCACACTCAAATGATGTATGCTTTGTGTCAAAGTTATTGGTGCAAAGCACTAGGTATCACCCATGTTCACCATGTCACAGCTCAGATCAAAGCATCCCACGGTGAATTTGGCAATGAGATAAATAAAACAATTAACTCTTCAGCAAACAGGACAGACCACATAGGGATTTGTTGTTCTCTAGCAAGCACTGAAAATTGGTTTTGCTCTACTTCACTTCCAAACAACCTTTCACATTTCAAGCAGTAAAGGGCTGATACTTCCCCTCTTTAGAAGAGGTGCTTTTCAGAAGCCTGAAGCTAGAAGATGCTGGGCGTTTCCTTGACGGTGCCAAAACCTTTCAAGCTGCTGTGGCAGATGAGATGCTCACCAGCTTGGGCAGCAGGACCCTTTCTCTGCGTGGCACCGCACCCCTTCTGAGTTGATGGCAACACTGGGGCTGCCAGCTTGTGCTTTCCTCTGGCTCCCATCCCAGGCTCCTGCTCTGGCTGGACACGGATGAGCAGGGAACAAGCACTGGATGAACAGGGAACAAGCGCCGGCTGTCCCGGCCCCAGGCACCCCCTGCAGCCCGCGCATCCGCCGGGACTGCCAGCGGGACAAGGGCGCTCTGTGACAGCCCACACGCCACATGCTCCCGGAGCACGGCTGCGGAGAGGAGCCCTCCCCTCCTTTTGTTCTCTCCTGACCGCCTGCCAAACCTTGCTCGAACTGAATTCAACGGCAAAAACTCCCTCTGACATGCGAGGGACCATAACCAAATCTGCAGATGCAGGTATTGTAATGAGGTTTTTTCCAGATAGCTTATTCATATTGAAGAATACCTTATTTCATTTGCAATTTCAGGGACATTTGCCACTATGAAAGCAGGAAAAAAGGAATCCAACCTTCTGTAACTGCAGCATCTACATCCCTTTCTCCCCTTCGCACTAAATATCTGCTCAGGTCACACTGACTTTTATGCAGGCATGTACTCTAGAGGTAGAGTTTACTAGGGGTATTTACCATATTTACTAGGGGTATTTACCATATTTACTAGGGATATTTCTGGCAAAACCTGGATATAAAAATCCACCAAAGCAGAAGTCTGGAAAATGGACGCACGTGGTCAAGAACATCACCAGGAATGATCACTGCAAAACTGGCACGAAGGTTCATAGGATGTGACTGAACACTCCAAGAATGTTAAATTCAGGCCTTACCTGCATGAGCTGCTGCTTCAGTTTCTGTATCTCTGATATGTTGAGCTCACTGAAGAGGTCAGAGACGGGGTGCAGAGATTCTCCTTTCCTACTCGTGGGAGTTCTGTAGTCACCGTTGAGTTTCACGAGAGGCCCGTGGATGTGTCCGTTCATTTTGTCGTCATTGTTGGGCTCACTCCCGTCCTCTGAAAACTTCAACCCATCTACTGATATATTAATATGGTTATTATACATACTATCATTGAGGTTGATATACTGGGACAGTTCCTTTCTCAGATTGTTCTTTTGCTCTCTTTCATTTTTTAAAGTTTCCAGAGCTTCCTCCAGCTGATGCTCGGCAATCTCCTTCAGCCGGATGGCATCTTCTAGCTGGCTATTAAGCAACACTGTCTCCTCCTCAAATCGTTTAATCTCATGCTTTAAGCCTTCGTATTCAACCTGAATTAGACAAGACAAAGAACATTCATAATACTAAAACTTGAGTTGTGGAAACCTGCCATTTATCAGCCCTGTTGAGATAAGTGTTAGAGAAACCGCGGTTTGGAACACCAGACATTGCCTGCTGCTGCAAAGAACTGACTGAGCAAAAAGTGCAAGTGGAGCTCTCTCTGTTACATACTCCACTGCTCACTTTTTCAGCGTGTGAGACTCAAGAAATAGAAAACCTCTTTCTGAATAACTTATGATAAGCAATGAAACTTCATGGGAAGAAGGCTGTTTCTTAGCAGATGTCCTGGTAATAGCAGATTTACTGTGAATTGCCATAAGAAATGTTGCTATATCCTGGTATTCATAGATCTTAGGTTAATATAGCCAGATATATGATTTACAAATATTCTGAAGATGACCTCATATCTCAATTCCTACTGGATGTCACTCAGGCACAGATACTCTCAATTATCTTGGTAGTTTTCAAAAATATGGAAGGTACAAAACCAGTAGAAGTGCCTCAACTCTTCTCTGTACTTTACAAGTCTCTCCATTACCCCAGAGGCATTGAATTTTAAAAATTAAACAGGAATCTTTTAGTACAGTCAGTTTAAACTCTAAGATGCCCCAAAATTGCTAGAGATTTTTAAACTACCAGAAGAATGCAGCAAACAGCTCATTCATCCCCCCACAG
The DNA here is from genome assembly GCA_013398405.1 of Pheucticus melanocephalus. NCBI lineage: Eukaryota > Metazoa > Chordata > Aves > Passeriformes > Cardinalidae > Pheucticus > Pheucticus melanocephalus. Next base: position 126,665 of record VZSJ01001695.1, on the reverse strand, counting down.
TCCCTGGACTGGGTGTAGGGCTGTCCCTCTGGAGCACACAGGAACCTGTTGCTCCAACCACAGTGCCTGGAATGTGTCCCAGTGACACCCCTTGGCAGCACTGGAGGGGCTCACTGTTCTGTCCTGCCCCACACCAAGGTGTGGTACTTTATCAAGGTATTTATGGCCATTGTGAGCTGAGCTAAACAGCAGCTTCTTCTCTGTCCTTTACAGGCAGCTCCCTCCCTCTCCATTTCACCTCACAAGAAACAAAACCTGGAAAAACCCAGCCTAGCTCAAAATCAGTTGATCAACAATAGCTAGACAGTGCAGGAGATCCCCACTGCAGAATGCTTCTGCTTTGCTGTCCTTCCTCATCTCCCTTTTCACTGTTGGAAAACCCCACAGCAATGAAAAGGAAGAGCTTTGTTTGTCAAGGTCCATGCCTACATTTGACCAGCATTCCTGCTAAAAATGATGGCATTTTGATTTTTCTCTAATTTAATTCTAATCATGTTAGTCATCTGCATCTTAATTTCAAAATGAAAAAAAAAAGTCTCATTATCAGGTGAAAGAATTTAATAGCTTGGTGAAAGAGGGGAAAAAATACTGAATTTTCATGTTTCCATAAAAAGCCCCAATTTTTTGCAGTTGATGCTTTTATAGTTCAGACACATTACTATCTGCAAGCTTAATGCCTTGTATAGAATTTTTTTATATTTGACATATATGGATTTTTAATCAAACTAAAATAAGGTTCTGGCAAAAAAAAAATGCACCATCCCTACTGAAGTAGAATATTTATCAACCTGTCAAAAGTCTTTGAAGTCTTTGACTCATAAACCTTTAGAAAGGCAAATTTAAAAACCAAAGCACTAATCTTCAAACCCAGAAACTGGAAACACATCAACAACAAAGAAAGTCCCAAAGTCATAGTGGGCATTCTTAAATAGAAAAGGAAAATCTATGAGAGTTTCAAATCTACATTTGGTAATATAACATCTTTCCTTACTGGAGGAACAGATCCATCTGGAAAAATTGTGAAATGCAATCAAGTACCTATATTTATAACTTAAGTGCATGGAAAAAAGCCAAACCCAACAAAACAACCAACACCTTTTCAATTTTAAATACACATAAAAGCTAAAGGTCTGTATCTCTATGGTTACCTTCTCATAGAATCTAAAAAGCTACAAAAACCCCCAAGATGCAGATAATGACATTTTAGCACCAAGATTTATAACATATGGTTTTGTAAATTCAACCAATAAAGTATGAAATGCTCTTAAAATTTTATCTTGTAGATTAAAGTAATTTTAGGAATCACAAGTGCATGAATCTGTGATGCAAAATGACTGATTTTTAAAGCCCTTCAAAATGTGGCAATGCTTTTTCTCTCCACAAACTGTTGGCTTTTAGTTTCAGTTAGAATGAAATATTATGGCAAATATAAACACTTGCAAACAGATTTCATTTTTGGGGGAAACTAGGACAGTCCATAAAGGGCTCTTTTACTTCCTGAAAATGTGAAAATGTCTCCTATGAGGTTAATGAGAAAAAAAATCCATGCCTCAAAGGAGGAATTTGCTGTGTGGGTAAATAAGTCTGGCAACAAAGATGATCTGCTATGAATTCCATTACAGGGGTGTGAAGGACTAGGCATCTTCATAAATAAGGAAATTATGCAGCCATTTCTATTACCTGTGTATTCCCTGCAGCACAGCTCTGTTGTTCTAAGTGTTTCAATCACATTTGTGCTGCAGCAGTAAAAAAAGCAGTAAAAGAGAGCTGAAATAGCACTGCTTATTCCTGCAGGAATAAGGCAGCTTTGTTCCCAGGCTGCCATCAGAAACTGTGACAGGGCTGGCTCTTCCACAGAAGCCCCAAGAGCACCAGGCAATAGGTGAGGACACAACCAGGAGCTGCAGAGCAGAGCTGTGACCCTCTGAGGGCAGGTGAGGAGAGGGTGTTATGAAGTGCAATGTTATGATGGCCTAGACAGCATCTAAAAGGCAGGAAGTGTTGTACCATCCAACATGGATATTTTCATTTTCATCACCACAAGTTAACTCTTCTGACAGGAGACCAAAGCTCTTTTGCTCACTTTAATGGACAGCTGGCTGCTGGGCATTGAGTTCCTGAGAGACAGGAAAAGCATGTAGCAAAAATATATCTCTTTTAATAATTCCTCTGTGATTCCATAGTTCTGCAATGAAGTATTCCAATTTCTCACAATTTTTCAAAACTGAAATCCGAGCATGCCCATATTTCAAAAATGGGCAGTAACACCATTTTAGAATAAGTGATTAGCGAAACCCAAATGGAAAAAAAACTCCAAACATAAAAAGGAACTTCTATCAAACTGCCCTACGGGATCACATAATGGAAATTGGAGAAAACAGTGACAATTTACAGTACAGTGCCTTGAACCTTTCCAGGCTTACTTGATTCTGCTTCAGTGTGGACACCAGTTTCTGTAAAGTGATGTTTTCCTCCTCCAGCTCAGTGTAGTCCTGCAGCAGCCTCGCCTCTCGGAACTTGTACTCTCGAATCTCATCTTTCATCCGTATCCTCTGCAGCTCCACCATCTCGTTATTCTGGCAGGAGAGAACACAAGGACATTACAACTCACACACAGCCACGTTAATGCTGAACACTGCCTTCAGAAAAGGCCGAACAGAAATTAATCCTGAAATAGAAATGATTCAACAGTGCACATCAAAACACCATCACCTATTCATTTGAGGCCAAGCAATCATTTCAGGTGGGTGCTGGCAATGCAGAAATGACAACATCTGATAGAGAAGCCTGATTAAAACAGTTTCAAGATTAGAGGCTTATTGAAATGGAAACCCTGGAAAGGCTGTAGCATATCTCATTAGTTTCATTGCTCTCCAATACAGCAGGATTTAAATAAAATTACCACCTGTTTTCCACTGTATGATGCATTTTACATTCATACAGAAAAGCAGTGAGCACTGACATCTGTTCTCCAAAGACATCTGCTAGGGAGCAAGGTGCACTCACATTGGCATCTGCAGGCACTAGAGAGGCTCACAGGCAGGCCCAGGGTGGAAAGCACTTGCCAAAAGCCTGACAAACACCTGGCTGTGCTGAGCAGGATCACACCCAGCACTCCGGGAACACACAAGGTCACCATTTTATTCTTCCCATTAGCACATACAGAGCCCAGACAGCCTTATCAGAGAGAACATGAGGGATCAGTTTCACCAAAAATCAATTCCATCAGATTCCAGCTCTGTGTTTGTCATCAAAGGTCAGGTTATTCTGGAAAGCTTCTGCTGGCATAGCCATGGTGTAAAAGGCACTACAGGAAGGTGGAGTTAACACACAGCTGGAAGAGAACAGTGACCAACACAGCTGGCTGGGAGGAACAACCTCCTGCCCTGCTTTGAAGAGAAGCCTGTATTTGTCTGATTAAGAGAAATGGGCATGGTCAATCACATCTCCTTTCCTGCAGGAGGATCCTGAGCATTGCCATAGCAGAGAGACCTTACTGATGGGGCAGAGTCCCCTCACAGCTGGGATGTCAGAGAGAGCACGCCTGGGAAGCAGTAATGAGTTTCTGTAAAAGATTCCAGTGGGGAGGGGGGGAACCACTGGCCTGATAGATACCTGAAAAGAGTCAAATGTTTAAGCAGAAATTGTAGTCAGGGAGCTCTAAATCAATCAATCTGTACTTCTACCACTCTGTGGTACACAAAGGATAAATCCACACATTCAAGGATAAACAAAACTTCACTTAGCATCTTGGTTAAATAAGTACAAACCCCTGGAAAAGAACTTCACACAGCATGAAAAAAAATGTTTGGATGCAAGAGATGACAAAAGAGTTTTCAAAACCAAAAACTTTTTGTAAGAGAAAACTAAAAGCCACCACCCTCCTCCTAGCAGCTGATCAAGAAGTAAAGAAACCACCTGATTTCTGAACTGAAAACGCCTGAAAAGACTCCCAGCAGAAGAGTCACAGAGCATTAGCTAAAAGAAAATATTCCTGCATCCATCACTGCCTAATAAACCTCTGAACAAATTGTAAGAGCAACACTACAGATGATTTCAAAAGGTGAAGGCATTTTATACCCCCAGGCTGCCTTTATACCTTTTGTTTCTGCCAGCCCAGCTGCGTTCACAGCTGTGGCAGCTGTGGGGGTGTGTGCTACTCTGAGGCAGTATGGGGACAACACCAAATGCTCAATTCCACTGTGTCAAGGGTAAATTAAACTGCTCTGCAACTCTCCCAGTGTTTGAGGATGATCAGCCCAGGGAATGAGCTGGCTGGCATCCATCCAACACTGCCAGGAGCCCTGGGAGAGGGAGCATCCTGACAGGATCCCAAAAGAGGGGATCAGCAGCAGCCAGGACAGATCTGCTCAGGATCCAAATCGCCTCTGCCATCAGCACTGCTGAGGGAAAGCAGAACCTCCCCAAAAAACCAGGTTGGATGGAGCTTTGAGCCCCCTGGTCCAGCAGAAGGTGTCCCTGTCCATGGTAGGGGGGTGGAACTACAAAATCTTTAAGGTCCTTTTTAACACAATCCATTTTCTGATTCTGTGATTCTAAAAGGGACGAATGAAAGAGGTGGCCAGAAATGGAGGACACGGACAAGGAATTTTTACAGAATCCCAATATAGTAGTTCCTGATAGACTACAAGGCTTGAAAAACCTTGAAAATGAATTCTGTAAGATAGGAGTACTCCTTTGTCCCTCCTGTCATAGCAAACTGCAGCAGAAAACATGAGCTATCACCTTGCTGGAGTGCACCACTATTTCTTAAAAAGAGATAGCACATTTCTCCACCATTTATAACTGCTGCTTCCTACATAACCTTGGAGATATAAACAGAACCATCTATTATTCTCCTCTTCTTACACACAGAGAAACTCCTGTAGAGCAGCCTCTATTTGTCCTTACTCATGGCATTTCATCAAGGAAGAAACACAGGAAAAGGGAAGACTTGCCTGTTGGAGCATCCCACATGCCATGTTCTGCCCAAACACTGCCTGCTACACTTCACATGGCCACAGCCAAGGCCTCTACTGGAAGCAATCCCACTGCTCTGACACAGGGGCAAAGCAACCCAGCACATTACAGAATAGGGCATCACCTTTTCAGAGCAATATAAAATGTGTGTTTTGTCACTGCAAACGCCCAGGAGTAATTCTCCATGCTTCAGACCCCTCTTCCTACTTGCAAACATCTGCATTATGCTGGCAAACACCCAGCTTCAAAGCACTCCAGTGCCAGGAAAGGCAGTGATTCCACTCCACAGGCCCAAAACCCAGTGTTTCTGAGGTTTATGAGTGAGTAGCCACAGGATATGTAGAGGGCCATTCTGTTTCCTTTATGTAAGATCTCTGTGTATTTTCTGAAGTAAACTAGTCCTGAACCTATTAAAAAAATAAAAATAATGTTTGGTTTATTCTCTTTTACTGTTGGTATGAAGGATTTATTCATTTTAATCAAATGCTTTGATTAAATATATTAACTTTCACAATCCTACTGTTATTTTGAACAATTCAAAAGACGCATTTATTAAGCAAAATATCTGAAGTTTTAGAGGAGAGATCTTGCTGTACTGATACAATGGCAAGAAGAAGCAATTTTTTTATTTGGTGGACTTGTATGAAAAGAATATGAAAGGATTTAAAAAGACAAGGCAAAAGGATTTGGCCAGCAGGGCTGTTATCTACATGAGCCACTAGAGGACAATGTAACCCAAGTTATCAGCAAAGTAACTCGCAATTAAACTTTGCTACTCATCAAGCACTGAACCTGCAGGACAAAGCAATTGAGCCAGATGCTTTACTAGGGCACTGCCTCAGGACTTTTTACATTCCCAGAGAGAATTCCCCTATGAACTATGTACTGGGTCTGCAGAAGCCAAATTAGTCCAAGAGGTGGAGCTGATGACACACGAGCAAAGTTTTAATGGCTGAAAATTATTTTCAACCCCAGCCACCCAGCTGAACATGGTGCAACAGCTTCAATGGACTGGTGCCAAAGAAGAAGGAAAAGGCCTCTCAGTGAAACTATAGAAAACAAGAGAGTCCTTGTCAGCAATGCATCTCATTATACATGAGCACTAATTGTGGAAGATGTCAGCCCCACAGCATCTCTAATGAACGTACACATCACAGAGCAGACCATGGCAAAGGAAAAACAGGAGGCTCAGTCGAGACAAAGTCTGTTCAGGTCACCTATTTACTGCTACTCAGATATATTTTCAGAACTGTAATATATGAAAAGTGAAAGACACCTCTCGGTTTTGCAGAGGCAAGGACCATGTCCATATACTACCAGCCATAAATCCTGACAGGTCTCTGAGTATCAGTGGAATATTAAATAATACAAGGTCATACTTCTTAGCAAATTAAACATAATATATGGTCAGAGAATATTAAATAACAGAAGTTCATACTTCTTAGTCAATTAAATGTACTATAAATTAATACAATATTCATTTTTATTCAGCCTAGACTTTCATATGCCACATACAAAGCTTTTCATAGCTTTATTTCATATGCCACATACAGAGTACATTGGATTAATCATGTGTGGATACATTGCAATACATTGTGTAATATCAATTAATTGCAAGTGAGAAGGTAAATTAAAATGAAGGAATGGAAGCGGCTAATGTTGAACAGTATGAAAAAATACACAATTTTCATGTCAGAACACTCTCAAGTGCTGCCATAGGGAGCCACTTCTTGTGCTCTTGTGGCCTATCAATTCACTGGGCAAGGAAGGGACCCCTAAAGCTAAGTACTCCAATGTGAGAAGTGAATTGTGAATTCCAATGGCTTCTAGTTTCCTGAACTGTGAAAAAATAGACTGAATTTCTTGGGAAAGTGGTAGCCTTGTTCTTTTTTTTTCAGCTTTTTTTTCAAAGTGAATGCATTCTCATTAACTATTTTGTTTCCCCCCAATGCTGACGTACATACATAGACGATTTTCTATTCTATTATTTTTGTATTTTGTCTACTGCTTTCTACCCCCCACAAAAAATTGTGGAACCAGTGTTTGGGCTTTTCCCATCCACTCTGTTCAAACAAATGTTCACAGACTCCAGGTCCTTACTGCAGTAAAACATACTATTTTTCACACTGAAAAACAGCCTTATAAATCATCCATTAATTATACAACCTGAACTACCCAGACTAAATCCCTACTTACATGTTGGAACGTGCAATCCATAGTAGGATGCTGTACATAACTTTTTAATTTTCATAATTCACAAGAGAACAAGAGAACAATGATATATGGTGTAAACCCAAATTGTATCCTTCCATTTAATGGCATTGTTTTCTAGCTGATGCAGGATAAAACCCCACTCCATCTGATGACAGTTTTACTGCACTAGGAAATTGAATATAAGAGAATAAGAATAGGAAATTGAACATAAGAGAAAGTTTATGCTCAGCCTAATATCCATGATCTTATGTGTTTGTTGACAAGTCTCACTGTAAATTTCTCTGCCATGTTTACTTTATTCTGCAGAGGAAAATAAAATATGTATTTTTTATGAAGAACAGCAACAGTTATAGAAAATTTAATTTAACAGGGGTTGAGAGGAGAATGAAAGTGACAACAGAAGAGCAAAAATTCATTTTCTTTTTTTGTCATCAAGCATTTTAAGTCCCCAGAGTCCTCTACACTACCCTTAAAGTTTCCCTCCTTCATATACAGGAACACTCAACTTGAACACAAAGAATGGCATTTTCCATGTTTCCAGGTATATTTAAAAACATAAAGGGACTTTGTGGATGACCTAAAGTGACCTTATCTGACCCTTTTGCCAAATTTGCACCCCAGTTCTCCTGATTCATACATGCAGATGTCCAGCTAAGCAGGGCTGGACCATCTGTTACAGAACTAACTTTGATGTATCAATACATAGATATCTCTACATCCCAAAAATAAATTAATTCAAAAATATTTTCACAACTGTCAGAAGTCTGCATCCTCCTTTTTAACCAGAATTTTTCTGGTCTCATCCTTCAAAAAACTTCATTCAGGTAGTTTTGTTAGACTTCATGATATTGTATCTGCTCTAAGCAGCTGTACTGGGATCCTACTTTAAGAACACAAATTGTCCAAACCCAGAAATCACTAACTTTTGAAATTATGTACAATTCTGCCATTCCTTGCCTTTAAATACACCACTCATTGTCTAAAAACCAGAGAACAAAGATTGCTATTGTGCACAAGATATTTTTGAAGATGTATCTGTGGCATAGCATAAGTACTTAACAATCTTTCCTTTCTGTGGATATTCTTACAGAATGACAGCACTATCAAAGGGAAGGATGAAAAAAAGCCATATATTTGTTTGCTATAGCATACAGATTAGAAGCCAGATTATGATAATGTATGTTTCAGTTCCCTCAGCAGCAACAGATCTCAAATAAAGCTTTTACAATACATCTAATAATTTAATCATCTGAACTGCTCAGTGCATTTAATTGGAATAGCTAAATCTAAAGATGTAGGGTGAATTTGTATCAAGGGCAATTAAATGGCCCATTTATGTACTTATCACAGAGTTTGAAACCCATCATATTTAACATGGTAAATCCTGCCCCATATAAATCCCTACAAAGTAGCTATTTTATTGACTTTCATGTATAACTATATATTAAAGGATAGCAATGCTCTGGTGGTTCAGGTATTAAATTTTCCTGATGAGTATCATGGCCACACAATACTATGATGACTTCTTTATAAGATGGTATGAACCACAAATCTCTAATCATATTATCTGAAATATCATATTATCTAAGCATATTATCTGAAAAATAATGGTTTGATTTGACTGTATTTATATCAATTAATGCATTACTATTAGTGCATTAATTATACATAAATTATCTCTTAACATATTAATTCTACTTATTTATAATTCATATCAGCACTCTGTTACAAACAGTGCTATAATATTCTTCATTCCTTCAAAGAATGAGAAACTTTACCAAATTAAATTTTATTAAAACAGTGTGAGAGAAAACTCAGACTCCAGGGTTATAGCACTGTTCAGTTAATACGACTCTTCTAAATCTCTGTGGAATGGATGAACGTGTTCATGCATGAACATGTGATCATTGCAAATAGCAAAATACCAATTAGCTGGAACAAATTTTGCCATGAAGAGGACATCCAGACAGGTCCTCCTGCAATTCCCACCTGGTGTACTCATCTTAGGATAAACCACAGGATGATGCCTGTCAGGGATGGCAAGGGAGAGAGCGCGCTGGAGGAGGGAGGATGCACATGAAGACCAAAGATCTGACAAGATCATGTCCCATCACCATCACATCAAGCACTGCCAAGGCCACTGCTAAACCACATCCATAAGTGCAACACTCACAGATCTTTTAACTACCTCCAGCATTTGTGACTCAACCTTTCCCTAAGCAGTATGTTCCAGTGCTTCACAACTGTTTTGGTGAAGAAATTTTTTCCTAGTATCTAATCTAAACTGGTGGAACTTGAGGCCATTTCTTCTTATCCTATCAATCTTTAGTTGGGAGATGAGCCTTACCCTCACCTGGCTGCAACCTCCTTTCAGGTAATTCTGGAGAGCAATGAGGTCTCCCCTGAGCCTCCTTTTCTTCAGGTCTGCACTCTCTGAAGCACAGGTTGCTGCTCACTCCACCTTACAGCAGGAAGAGTAGTAGTATAAAAATACCAAACCTAAATTGCTCTTGACAGATTAGTTAAGAAAATAAAAAAAGAAGGGGTGGATCTGGAGCATTTTGGACTGAATGGATTTTTTTTCCCCCAGTTATAACCTTTCCTATTATGTTGTCACTTTCTATATACAATTTAAGAGGCCAACAGCAGTGATTCTACATGACAATGCCTCAAGGCAGGCTTTTTGATGGAGAAGCTGCACAGGCCTTTTCAAGCTCATCTCGAGGCCAAGATCTGGTTTTAAAGCCCAACTGATCACTTAGGAGAAGCATCTGCCAGTTACATGTATCTCTTTGAGAGGCCATCTGTCAGGTCCAAAATGCCAAAATCTCCTTCCCGACCCAAAAGGGGCACTGGCTAACCAACAAAAGAAAAGTTGTGCTCACAGGGTGTGGGGCTGTGATCAGTTTAAGCTCATCAGTCCCACAGCTGCTGTTCCCAGGTCCTGACCCTCCCTTGGGCCAGTGCTACCTTCCACATCATCAGCCAGATCAAGGGCAGCAAGGCACTCCAGAAAACAAAGATAGTTTTAGTTGTGCTTATACTCCCTGACTCTGCTGACACACTGGATACACAGGCACTGGTGCTAGCAGGAGGTAGGGAATAGGAAAACATGTCATTTCTAATTTGGGTATGCTTGCTGCTCAGCAACAACTGTATGATCTGCTCCAAGTTCCAGAGGTGGAAACCCAGCCCTATTGCTATGGATTATAAAATTAAATACAGCCTTCAGCAGGGCTAAGATTTCACTGTATGCACTGAAACGCTGAGGAGCCAGGAGCAGTAAAGTGAACGCCTGAAGGTGGAAAGGAGGAAAGAGAAAAAACACCAAAGCACCCAAATAAGGGGAGTGAGCTCTACTATATTAAGCTTCATTATGCTTGGCTGGTATGGAAAAATACATCCTTGTTTATTGGTTCCCTACTTTCACATTGCTTTCTTCTGTCTTTCCCTAACTTTTGCTGTCAGGATAGACTCAGAGCTCCGGTGGTAACCTGTCTCCACGTGTGAGAAACAAGGCTCACTCTTTAAAACTTTCAAAAGCTTAATAAGGGACAAAAGGGACAGTAAACAGCATGCTGGGTGCTTGGCAACTGCCAGAGGCATGTAATTTTGTTCTTCTAAGTTCTTCTAAGCCTTCTGATGTTTACATTCTTGTAATGAACTTCCTCATGCAGCTTTATGTAAATAATTATTGTTTTACATTCTTTTCTAGAGGAGAAATTTGATGGACTGTTGGTTTGCCCAGTGTCATTGGAGAAGTGACACTGTCCTCCTCCAATCTGCTGTCACTTTTGAAAATCTATAAATGTTGGAGTCAGAAATTAAACTTCCCTTCTTTTTACCTTGGAGGTTCCAGTGTCCACATCGTTTTATTTCGTGTCCTACAGCAACACCAGCACATCAGTTAGTTTAAAGCAATTTTCATATATATTCTTCTATTATATTGGTTTAATTTCTATTTATGCAGATTATACATATTCAAACATTCTTTTGAGTTTATACATTCTGGGAGTTCTTTTGCTTGGTCCAACCTTTGACTTGTCTTCTTAAAGGACATGCCATACTGCAGATGAAATTTATATATTTTATTTCTTCATGAGGCTCTGTTCTGTGGTTTGATAGTTCTTGATAACTAGAGGGAAAGTGATAAATTCCTCCTTGCATTCCTTCTTTCGAAGTTTATTTTCCTGATTCTTTTCAATGTTATCTTATCATACAGATAAGATACTTCACAAGTACATTAAATCAATATTATCTAATTTATTCTTACCATTGTCAGTTAGTTACACAAATAAAAGCATTAGCTACTTCTGCAAAAGTTAACATGACAATGCACAACACACTGCCTCTATTTTAGCATTTTGCAAAAGCCTAAACTATAATATGTGCTTATCACACTAATATATTGGCCACAAAAGCTGACTAATTATACTGTATTAAAGCAGTTAAAAGTGATTACAAACTGTACTATATCAAAATTATTGTGATTAATAATAATTTCCAAAAGCCAATATATAATAGCAAAAGCCAACAACTCCAGAGTTATTTATAACACAGGCATGCTGGGCAGTGGCTCCACTGTCCCACGTTTCAGGCACAGAGCTCTGCTCCTTGCAAGTTTTCCATTCCCCACAGTGACTGCCTCTCCTCCTCAGAAGCTGGAGCTATTTTAGCTCCAGCTGGCTGCCAACTCAGTCCTGCCTTCCCTCTATTCCTCACGCTACCAATCAAGCTGTGCTGCTGAGGGATGCACGTGCCAGGCCAGGGCTCTCAGCTCAGCCTCCCCAACCTGCCCTGCCTTAAAGTACTACCCAAGCTCTGCTTTTTCCAGTTTACACATCAAGACAATCTTGGGTCTTGTAAACACCAGCTAGACGTTGCAACATCCATGTCTGAGAGCAAGTGTGTGGAAACCCAGGGCAGTGGGAATATTTCTCTGTCTGCTCTGGGGTGCCCTGACCCCAGGGAGCACTGACTTTGACCCTCATTCATGGAGAAAGTTTCCTACACTTCAAGATAGATCGGAATCCACAAAAGTGTGAAATAGATTATAGAGAGTAGTGTAGGTGTATCACTTGGAGAGAAATTCAGGTTTTGGGATTTTTAGTGTGTTGTAGATGGAAGCAAGATGGAGGGCACAGGGCGTCATCCTAGGTTTCTTCCTTCTTCTTCTTTGGGTGGCATTTTGTAATTGGGCAGAAAAACCCACATTGCAGCTCTGTGGGATCAGTTATTGGGTTAAAAGGGAAAATAATCCAGGTGTCAGTTCTTAATTGGATAGTTTAGTCTTAAAAGATCTTGTAACAAGAGATTGTTGGCCATTTTGTGCCTCCTAATGAAAAGCTGCCAAACTCACAGTAGTGAGACTGTTTTACTGATAAGAAATAATCAACACTTGAGTCCAAACATCTCAAGTGCCTTCAATCAGACCCAGAGAAACCCACAACTGGGACCCCCTCACAAAGTGCCTCTGCTCTGCCCTGTTGTGGGCAGGCTGTGCTGCAGGACTGGGTGAGAGCACAGGAAGATGAGAGGGTGACATGCAGAGCCAGGGCTGGCCAGCACTACCAACACATCTGGTCCCTGGGTCAGGGCAGTTAAATTAGCAGAGGGCTGAGTTCAAATTAATCAGACATGTAACTAGTCCTGATCCTCAGCTTACCAAAGATCATAAAATTAATAAAAACTGGATCTCAAAGGGGCCCCTGGGCAGCATCTAGTAGTCCATTTATCTTTCCCAGGATAAGAGCAACTGCATCTATGCCATTCCTGCTATCCACCTAATCTCTTGTTAAAGACTTCCAACAATCCCATTGCCTTTCCCAGACACTTGCCTCCTGGCTTTACTTTTGCTTTTGTCACAGATCTATTTTGAATGTTGAATCTGAAACAGAGTCTTTCACGGTAACAGACAAAACCAATATTTCTTCTCCTGCCCACGGAAGGCAAGAAACAAATGCATCTGTTCCTCCCTGCAGGACACTTCCATTTACCTACTCTATCCATCTTCAGCCATCCCTCTCTCCTCTACAACCAGAAGAGCAGGTAAGAAATGAGGATTCCAGACAGTGCCCATCACAGAGCAAACTCTTTAGATGCCCTTGCATGACACGCAGGGAGATGGGCAGTGATTTACAACAAAAAGTAGAGATTGGAGGGGGGAAAGAATAGGAGACCCTGAATAACAGAGTGCTCCTTCACTTTTCCTCATACTGGAGGAGAAATACATTGAAAGAAAGAGGAAATCTTCAATACTTTCTAGAAAGTGGAGTGGAAAAGTGGCTAAAGGAGATAAAAAACCTCTTCACAGGTACAAATCTATTTCAAGGGGTCATCTGCTGGCATATTCTCTATTGTGCTGCAGAGGAGCTGTGAGAGCTCAACATCAAAGGAGCTCTGTAAGCTGTGCTCATAGCAGAGCATCCCTCAACAAAATTATTCCTGCAGATCATCAGCTGCAGAGGTGTTTTAAAAGCTCTGTGAACCAACACCCACCACCCTCCCAATGACAACAGGCTCTTTCAAGTTCCCCTTGAAAAATATCAGTACAGTATAAAGGGTTGCTAAAAAAACAGGAACAACAAGAAAGTTAAACTTCACTAATTATTCTCCTCCAGATGGGCAAAGACATGGCATCTTTAAACAAACACATCTGAGCCACAAAATTTAAATATAATTACGTGGCCAAATCTGTCATTATTAAGGGAGAGTACTTCCTCAAAGTCAGGAGCAATTGCAGTAATTAATGCCCATGTAACATTACCCATCTGCTGCAAAAGGCAGCACAGCATTCTGCAGCCTATTTGACCTTGTGTGCAGAGCACCCACCCACCCACCCCCACTAATTCTTCTGTGGCATGAGCAGAAACATCAATTCAGAAACAGCAGCTGATTAATATTAAAAAGATGAACATGGCTTGATGACTAATGGCTTTCTTTTTTCCATCAGAGGCTTAGGGTTTTTATTTTAGAGCATATATTTGAATGACCTAGGTAGCAAATAAAGTCGAAGGTAAGTACCTCATCTGTCTGTAAACCACAACTTTTAGGACTGAATTTTACACATAATTGTTACTCATTACAACACACATGGTGATTCATGAACACAAATGCCCTCATAAAAGATTTGGCAAAGTAAATCGCACTGAAGGTTACTTGAATTTATGTATGGTCAGTAAAAATACCTGTACTCAGGAAGTGTGGCTGTAACAGAGTAACTCTTCACTGCTCAATATAAATTGGTTTGAAACCCAATCTTGGCTTTTATAATATGCCCTTTTTTTTTATTCTAATACAGACCCTAAGTTTCACACACTTATTTATACATATGTGTATGTAAATACATCTTACAGTCAACAGTAATAATTTTCATGCTGACAGTTTTCTATCTTTTCCTTTAAGGGCTGCACAAAGAAGATTCTTGCTGCTCAGCATGCAGGACAAAGACAGATGTAATACATGCCATAAGAACACAGTGCAAGGACTGATTATTAATGCTGCAGTTCTCACACAGATTATTGAAGCATGTTGCCTATGGCTGCACAGCCTTAGAATCAAATTATTCCTTTGGGAATTGAATAAACACTGAGTATCATTAACTGCCTGCAATGCATCAAAATGGGAAAAAAAAGTCATAAATTCTGTATTTGCTCAGGGAGTAAAATATCAAGCAAGTTATGGGATTGTTTAGCAATGGGTATAAAAATTATGTTTAAATCTATTTTTTTCCACTCTCTTGTGCTCCCTCTTAAAGCCACTGCTGTTTTCCTTTCACCATTTGTTTCTACTGGACTTCCACTCAGTTCATGATGGGTGTTAAGGGTCTGACAGCAGAAGCCTTCTGCTAAAACAGATCATTGATACAAAAATAAAATACAGATAAAAGAACTAACTGGGAACACCCACAAAAATACCCTGCAAATAGCCCTTCAGAAATCTAAAGATAAATCTACCTAAAGCACTGATCATTTTCTATAAACACCCTGTGGCATGAGGAGGACAGTGGCAAATATCAAGTAACCTTGATGATCATTATAGCACACGTGAGCAAAGGGACTCAGCAGCTCTGGGGGCTCAGCTGCAGCAAGAAAAGGAAGAAGTATTCTTGTCCTTGCTGAAGCTATGCTCAAGGACCTTGATAAATGAAGGACTACTTTCTTTCCAGATTTATGGCAATCTAGAAAAACACGTCCTGTGAAAAGTAGAGGGAAAACACTGAATTTCAAAGACATGTTCACCTAAGCCTCATCTATGTCAATATCAGTGTTTTGAAATTCTGAACTGAGCCTTCTCTCAAGCCTTCCAGCCTGTCAGTGACAGCTGGGTGAAATGGGGGTGCCAGACTGGCCCTGCTGGTGGCCCTGGCAGCTCGGTGGCCTGGGGGATGAGGGCAGTGTGACAGCTTGATCCAGCCCTCAGCCATGCCCTCAAGGTGCAAGGGCACCCATGGATAACAGGGGAGTGCTGGACTGTAAAGCTCCAGGGGCTGCTCAGAGACTTCCTTGGCAGTGAAGAATTGCAGTCCAAAGTCTTAATGGATCCCTCTGCTCCCTCCCATCAGACCACTGCTGATTGAAAGCTTAAGCTCCCTTTGGTTTTTTCTAACTTATTATTAATATAAAACTCCAAATTCATCAGTGCTCTTAAATTTTCTCTGAGTTCTTAAAGCTCTCAACCATGGCCTCAACATGCCATCATTACTAATGAAATTCAGTACCACCTTCAGCAAATAACTATTTAAATGCAAGTTTTTTAGCTCTGATTCTGTTGTATGCCCAGTGGCCTGGTATGGCACAACTGAACTCAGTTACGCACTGCAAAAACGTGCAGCAGAATAATCAATCTAAAAATGACAGCCAACCTCAGGGAGGAAAAAAACCATCACACTTGAACCAGGTCAGAATTCAGACAAGCAACAGGAATAAGATGAAATTTATGAACTCCCCTTTGTTAACTGATCAATATATTCTATGTCATACCTACACAGTTGTGGACTGTGGTCAGCTTTTTCATCATTGAAATACTCCTACCAGTGTCCATAGGGAAAACAATCCAGGCTGCAGCAATTCCTTGGGCTCTTAATTATTATACTGAAGGTGAGTTTACCCAGCATATCAATCAGAGAATTGACTTGGCATCTTCCTGACCCTGTGTGCCTCCCTACAAATGTATCATGTATGGATCATGGGATACACAGCACACCTGCTCCATGCTCTCTAGGCAATGTAGGACATGGCCAAATATAAGGGTAGAATGGGAAAAATCCCCCAAACAGAACTTCTAGTGTAATCACAGCTTCTGGCAATGCATTACCCCTTGTTTAATAGTCTCTGCCTTTGATCACATCTGAACTTCCATAGCAGGCATTTTTTTCTTCAGCCTATACAGTACCTCTTGTGAAAGACAGAAACAACAAGGAGAAATTACCCTGCAGCCACATCTATCTGTTCTTTTCCCTCATCCTCCCTCAATTAATGGAGGCTCCTTAAGATCAAGTGGCCAAATTGCCCCAGTATACAAAAATAAAGTCCTACCCATTTCTATATTCCACAGTAGGGTGGCCATTGCTGTGCAGCAGTTTGGTCTCTGCCACAAGAGTGCTGTAGCTGCAGCAAGCACAGGGAAGAAAGCCGAACTTCTCTAGGAAAAGAAAATCCCCATGACAAATCAGAGACAATGATTATGCACCTTGAGAGGTAGCAAGTCAAAATCCCTGCATTTCCATAAAGTAAGGAATTCTTTCGATGTGCAGTTCAAAGCTTCAAGTTTAAGCTAAAAATCCATTTCTGGCCTTGGTCCTCAGAAAGTGGGAACCATCACTTTCCCTCTGGACCTTTCCAGCTATCATCACTAAATGGGAAGCTTTTGAAGACAGCTCTCACAGAGCAACAAAAGGATAAGATATGAGCCTTTGAATCCTAAATTATTTCCCCCCACACTCTTGAGTCCCTCAGAAATCAGCTGAGATTCAGGAGCATCTAGACAGAACACAGATATGCTCTTGTTAATTGGCCCAGCACATTATGGCATCACAACCTCTTCTACCAGGACCATTTTTGTACAGAAATGCAGCAGAAAGTCTGACTATTTTCCTCAGTCCATCCCACTAAAGGATTGGAGCTGCTGTTCTGGCTTTCATTTTCTTTTTTCTCATTCTCTCAGGGATGTGTTTGGGTAACCCAGAGAAATTCCAGTAAACCTTTTCTTAAATCTAAACATTGTACTGAAAGCTTCTCCTGCCCTGATTTGTTCTAAACACAGTAATAAAAACCTACCACCCTGTCTAACATCACCACCAATTCAATTTTTGCTCTGGCTACCATTTCTGGTCCTTTTTCTTCCCACTAAAGACTGTCAAAATGGTTTCTTCTTTTACCCCTCCAACCATTACTTCTTACCATTTTTTCAACAGAGGCATCAGTGTGCTGAACTTGCATCAAATACTAATTTCTCCCCAATATCTGACATTTGGGTTAAATGGGTGTTTAGGGGAAAACATACAAATAATGTTTAATAGCTAAATTCAAAGTTGCAAGGAAATAAAAAAGGATTGCTATTGTTTTAGGCTGATCCTTTGCCAAGCCTGATCAATTAAATACTTTCATATCTCTATCTTCACAAATGTTTTATGCTGTTTATTCATTTGCTAAAACAGAACAAAATATCATGCCCTAGTAACAAATACCAATAGTTGCAGTCTCTGTCACTGTTGTCTGTCCCATGGGCAGAGAGACAAACCAGTCTCTAATAATCCTAGTGAGCCTCAGGATATCTTGTGGCAATGAAATATCTTTTTTTTTTTAATTAAAATTTTCTCCTAAGTTCTCCCTTCATTTTAAGCTCATGGGTGAGAACACATATTTTTAACATATACCAGCCAGTGTGTGCTAATCAACCCACATTAAAAGCATACAACGGAAACAGTCAATCATAATGTCATATATATGACATATGATAGATATCCTGTTATATATAATAGGGTTGGTTTTTTTTACAAGGCCCTGAATGTTTGTTTCAGATGAAGGGTAATAAATCAAAACTAGTCAGAACTTGACTAATCACAAACAAATCTTATTTTCCCTTTATTATGGAGCTCCCTTCACACATTTTGCTTCGGTGTAACCAACTGGGGTAAGAGCTACCCCATGCCAAGTCCCAGCATCATCCTCTTTCTTCCACACAGAAATCCTAAGTCTGACCCAAATCCGGGACAATCAGGACAGGAATTTAAATAGGAAGCTTTCACACACTGTTGTTGCCCTGTTCTTCTAAGTTTTCTATCTTCACATTTTTGTAATGGAGTTTCTCACACACTTTTCATGTAAATAATGATTGTTTTGCGTTCCTTTCTGGAGGAGGAGAGAATGGATGGACTGTTGGTTTGACCAATGTGGTTGGAGAGGTGGCAATTTCATCCTCCAATCCATGGTCACTTTTGGAATTCTAAAAATATCGAGGTCCGGAAATAAACGCACCTTTTTCGCCTAATCTCAGAGTGCAAGTGTCGTTCATTTAGTGTCATATTGTGAGATATGGATCTCAAAAATGTAAACATCAGAAGGCTTAGAAGAACTTAGAAGAACAGAGCAACACCCTGTCAGTTTGGTGAGCTTTGAACAGGATCCTGTGTTTCTGATGAGTGCAGGACTGGAAGGGAAGGGTAAAGAGGGCAGTAGGTCTCACAGCCTACACCAGCCTGGGCACAGCAATTTTCCTGCACTGGCCCAGAGGTCAAGCACCAACTCTGTGCCAGGCTCTGCACAAAGCCCAAGGGCTTCTCCCAGTCCTGGCCAGCGGCTCAGGGATGGCCCCACTAGTGGCAGTGCCATTTATTTCATCACCACAACACCGGTGCTGAGTGTGAATCAGGCTGATAAGGACAGTCAAGGCTCTGGACAAAGCTCAGCACAGCTCTTTGAAAACACTGAAATGCCACAGTACTTGTGTCAGACAGGAACTCTTCTTTGTTTTCCAAGGTGAAAGGGGACTGTTTTATATAAGGCAGTTTCCATTAGTATGGGTATTCACAGGAGAACAAAAGCCAATGATGCAACTTTTCCTGCCTAGAATCTCAATTAGAAACTTGGATTTAGCATGGGTACACAGCTTTGGAAGTAAACGGGAAATGGAAGAGAAGAGTTTATGGGGAAGGGATTTCTTAAAGTGAAAAAACCCCTTTATTTAAAGAAAAAAACAGTTGTAATAACCTGTAATTGAATAACAAACCAAAAAATTATGGGAGATTCTTTAAATACTCCATCAGGGAAAGTGCTGAGTGTTGCTAGTGATTTCCATGTTTAAGCACACAAAATGCATGTTAAAGAGAGTTGCTACATGACAGAGTCTGGGTCCCCTTTTCAATACATAAAGAAGAAACAAATAGATTGATACTAGCTCTGCCAAAAGCTCTTCAATATTAGGAACACTGGAAAGAAGATTACAATTTTTGAACTTTGCATAGGGTAAGCAGCACACTTCAGTTAGTGTTAGGGGTACAAGAACCCCAGGAATTTCTGAGCTTTAGGATGCATCCAGCATCCTCTTCATCCAAGCTTCCTCCCTCATCTCACATAGATCACCAAGTGTCAAACCAAAAATGTAAGAGGGCAGCCAGTTACTAAAAATGGAGATCTGAGCCTCAGTGCCTCAACATCCCATTACAGGGAAAAAAATCACCTCATTATAAAAAGTCTGTACAAATTAAACATCTTAAATTAAAATACTTTCAAAACAGTGCAGATTTTCTATTAGCAGTCATACAATGCATGCATTTATATAGAGAGGTGGGAAATTGGGAAAACATATCCTTAAATTAAGTTTAAAAAAAAAATACTATTACTTCAAACAGAATTTATTTCCACAGTATTTTATCCTTTATATGAATAAGATAAGTGTGTGCTATAGGAACAGATTGGTAAAATTATCTCACCAAGTAGGCAGGGAGCTGAACAGATGGCAGCACCAGGCATCACTAGACCTCACTTATAGAGATGATTTTTATCACTTCCATAAGATTAGAAAATTACTCTCCTATGAAATACAACATTCTGAGGGTGAGGCAGAAATATTTTTTGAATCAAAGATTATGGACTGTCCACCATGATAATGTTAGTGGTCTAAAAGGAAATCCCATATAGAGACAGCTCATTTCTGCTAATTTGTCTGCTGGTAGCGACTTTGAGTTTGGTTTCTTTGTAGGCAGGGTGTTCTTTTGGAGAAGCTAATCTTGAACTGCACATACACCCTCATCTTACCCATAAAAAAGACAAATTTAAAGCATGCTCAGCATGCCCAGCCACGACATGTGTGACAGCATTCACAGGGAGTAAATCTCTTAGTCACAGAAGGGAACCCATAGCTGGTTTGGGTACTTTTTGAATTTATAAAATTGCTTCTCTCTCCAACCAAAGCACTTTTTCCCACTGTATGTTTCATACAAAGCTTCCTTCTTCCTGCCTGTTTATCCCATCCTGCCATATGTTTCAAAAGAGAAAGGTTTTAATTACAGCAGCTACTGAAGCACTTTCCTGCCTACAAAGTGCTGCAAAGCCTTTTCAGAAAAAAAAAAAAGGTTTTATCACTATTATCATTAACAGCTAAAAACTCCATTTGTGAGCTCCAAATGAAGTGTTGCACACAGATGACAAAAAAAAAATCATTCAGTTCTATAGAATGGAAAAGAGAAGCACTGAGGGTTTGTGTGGTTGTTTTTTCCTTTGACTTAGCAAACCATCATGAAAATGGTTAAACAGCAACACAGAGCAATTTTCAGTAGCAATTTTCAAACAATGAGGCAAATATATTCTAGATATGGTTCAGCTGATGCCAAAGAGGAAGGGGGAAAAAAGCACAAACATTTAATGTCTCAAAAACTTATCCCTCACATAAACATAGAAAAGTAGAAGTCAAATAAGACCACAGAGTGCAGCAGAGCTTCTCAAGTCTGGTCAGGCACCAAGATGCTTCTTGTAGCCAGCTGGCTGAACCTTAAAAGAAAAAAAGGCCTTCTAGGGTAACTCTCACAATGCAAAGAGTTTGGAAATGTTTTCTATGCTGCAGAACTTAAGGCCAGTGAAAATCTTGCATTGATTTTTTGACAATAACTGTGAGGTTTAACGCCCTTGAATCAGGGGAAGTGCACAAAGCTGAGGGATGGTTATTTTTCTATAATGGCACAGTGCTGGACGGCATAACCACTGCATCCCCAGAATAAGGAGATTCTTAAGGAAGATGAAGATGCAGTACATGTCCAAGTTTGCCTTCAGGCTATTTTTACACCAAAAATAGTGGAAATGCACTTATCTGGCCTGAGTAAGGCATGGAATTATTAAAAGTATAAAGCTGTAAAATACACTGAAAGTCAATAATGCACAGGTAAAGAAAGGAAGAGAGTTCTCCTGGGAGGGGATGCCCAGAACAAATGTTTGAGTCCACAAGAGAAGACATATCTATAGTTCTCCCTTTACTCAGAAACAACAGCAAGTGACATCAGCAAAAACCATCTCCTGCCTAAAAAAAATACCTGGAATCAGCTTTAAATGTTGTTTGTTTTTTCCATTAGCTCCCCCTAAAACACCAGCTCCAATCCTACTCACCTTACACAGCAGCAATCTTGACAAACAAACAAAAGCCTAGCCTGCCACCAGTCCAGAGACAAGGCCCAGATACAAGCTCTTCATGCTCATTATCTTCATCAGCAAAGCTGCTCTGGTAGTGCTTTTGGTTTTCTTTCATATCCATGACCCCTCATAAGCCAGGAAACCTCTGCTAGCACCACATTTCTGGCAATCAGTGCCCTCTGAAAGCCCAGCCATGCACAAGGGAGCTCAGCACACCCAGCTACATCTCCATCATCACAGGTAAACCTCCCAGGACTGCTACATCTTAAATCTGGCTGGATTTAGGGGGTGAGACGTGGTTTGGACTGTGTGACAATGATATGTGATGAACAATTTGCTTTAAAGGCAGTTTGAGGCCTCTTTTGAGAAAAATTAAGTAGGTAAGATGAGAAAATGTTCACTTTGGGAAAACTATCTCTGCTATTAAAAGAATTTGCTTATTCTTTATCTAGCTGCAGAAGTTCTTGAAAGAGATTACATTTTTATCTTTCAGCAAAACCTCTCTCTCCAAGGTATGTGCAAGCTCTGGATACTGGTACTGCAGTGGACTTGCTATTCAGCTGCCCCAATGCATGAACATCACACACATCAGCAGGAGCTGCAGCACAGGAGGAAAGCTGAGGGTGAGAGACACTTCATATTACACATGCACTTTGCTGATGGGTCAAATTACTGCTTCAGTGCTTACTGGTATTTTCTAAATGAAAAGTAGTTAATTTTCTATGAAAATACTAAATAATATTTTTTTTTGAAGTTTATCTTCTGGAGAACAAGAAAGTGCTTCCTAAAACCAAAATCAAAATGTCTATTTTATATACAACCTCTCTCAGACCAAATTATTTTCCTCACCCTTGGTTGAACAATAATAGGCTATCAAGGCTGTGTAATAAAATTCCACATGAGAAATTGAAAATTACAGCAAGAAAAAAAAAAATCTCAATCTAGCTGGAAAATATCCTTGCTGAAAAAAGAGGTTCCATCTTTGTATTCATGAGAGAAAGCAGCAATAAGTCACGTTTAGAAGTTAACCCCAATCAAGCTGAAATAATGGAAGTCTCTAATGGATTACAGACAGGACACAGAAAGAGAAAGCCAGAAGAGGGGAAGGCACGTGGCTCCTCACCCCAACAGACCCTGAATTATGTGCTTCAGTGGAGGAAGTGACACGTGTGTATTTTACTTTACTGTTGTTTTCACAACCCATTTTACCATCCCATTGAATTACACCTTTATAGGGCCTGAACTGTTTTTCAGCTGCAGCACTAGATTTAAAAACAACATGACCTTCCAGCCCTCAGATGGGAATAATGCTTGGAGCTGCCTCCACTATTACAAGGCACAGCTAAGAGAAGTGATTTCCTTATAAAACTCAGCATTAAAAAAAACCTGTTAAAGAAAAATGCTAAAACACATGGTACAAAAACTGACTGTGGTTTTAGGTTTCAGTAATAAGACAAGTATTCTAAGATGGTGTAGCTTACAAGCTTTGCTGCAGTGTTGGACAGAAAAGAAATAGTCATGGCTAAATTTCCTGAAGCAGGGGCATGTAATAAAGAAGAAACCAGCCTATTTTGGTTTTAATGTCCTGGAATTGCTTACAACCCCTGAGGAAGAGGTCAGTGCAATATGATATGAAAAACAGAATGATAAACCAGACCTTGCATTTGCTTCTTGACAGAAAGGAAGATTACCTCTCCAGTTCACCCTGAGTTATTGCCACGATTTTTAATGAAATGCCAACAATCTCCAATACATTTGCAACCTTGCAACTGGAAAGCAAGGAGCTTTCCAGTTGTAGTCAAAACCCAGTTTTAGTTTTTGCTAACTATCCTGTCTTTAAATAGGTGATCATGGCTCTTTCTGCCTCAAGGCACAGGATTACAGAGGCTGTAGCAGTTGTTCTGACTGTGCCAAGAATCAGTATTTTTGATATTTCTGAATGCAGCTAAGAACAAAAATATAGACTCTGGTAGGGTAACTCAGTATTTCACTTTGCAACATGCAATTAGTGGGTATGAAAAAGAAATTTGATTCCCCACAGTATATGGTAAAAGAATGATTAATTTACATAAATGCTGCTGAAGCTGAGCTGATGGTGGATTTGCCTTGCCTTTCTGATAGCTGCAGCAGTGAGAAGCTGGGTAATAGCATGCATTGAATTCCTGAAAATTGGTCCTTAGCACACCCAGGCCATCCACAGCCCGAGCTCAGCACAAGGCAGGTGGTGCAGCTGCCCAGTGCTAAGAGCTGCCCACAAAATAAAAGTTCATTACTCTTGATAACATGCTAAAAGCTGGAGGTTTTCTTAAACAGAAACATCCCCAAGGCTGTGCATTTCTCATTTTAAGTTTAAAGACCCACCTAGTTTTATTTTTCCTTTCTAATACTCTAAAATTTTTCACTTTTTGAACTTCAAAACACATATGGTCATTACTTCTTTCCCTTGAAAATGTTAATACAATTTCAAGTGGACTAACAATACTGAAATCTTTTTAAATTCTATTAGCAATTTAAGATTAAATTTCACTTACAACCAGTGGAGTGATTTATTTTAAAACAGAGTTATGGCAGTTATGACTCTGGCAGAAAGCTCCATCTCACAATGGATTTGTTTGGAAGAAATTAGGTAGGTTAAGAGGAAGAAAGAGTAAGTCAAACTCTAGAGGGCAAGAAAAGTGGCAGTGCAAAACTCATAATTGGCTTTTTAGAAGTATTTATGATGGGTGAAAGCATAAAAATGTAAACAGAACACACAAAAGCTGTCAAGGGGCTGACTTCAAATCACCACTGACATTTACCGAGCACTGGCTAACCAAGTTGCACAAAAACAAGCTGTACATCCTAGCCTCCAAAACTCAAATATTCTGATAATGACTCAAAGATCCTCAATAAAATTAATATCAAGAACATACCAATCATATAAATCTACATCTCTAGCTATGTCTTATCTGCTTAGCAACTTACTGTGCAGTAAAATGGCAATGGGAATTGCTGCCAAAATAAGGTGAGCTCCAGCTCCACAAAGTGCCTATGAACATCTTGCAAAGGGGTCTGTAGATTCAGTGCTTCTTCCTCACTGCATTTCTGTCTTGGATAACAAACCAAGGACATCATTTTCCTCTCACATTTGTGGAGCACACCAACAGAGTGAGCACGCCAGCAGAGTGACTTGATATAGACCAAAAAATCAAGTTTTCCCTTTTATAAATTCCCATTTATTTCACAACCAACCCCCACCCATGCCTATTTCTTGAATTTTTTACTCTTTCTTTCCTGCTTTTCTCATGCATCTCTGTGTGCCTTGTTATAGATGGATAATGAGACGTCTGGCTCTCACAATTAAGAGATAACTATTGAGTGAATATTAAGAAAAGCTTTAGTGATGTAGAGTTATGTTATTGTGGTTTAGATGTCCTCTGTTCTCCCCACAGTTCCCTTTCCCCCCTGTATTGTTGCCATCAGACAGCCTGGGCTGTCTAGGACAGGTACAAAGAAGCTGCACAGGTGTCCCTGGCATGGGGCAGGTGGGAATGGAAAAGCTTGGTGCTTAGGGGGGCAGCATGGCAACACCTGACCTCCAATCAAGTGACAAGAGAGCAGTCTCCACTGATAAATGGCAAAGAAGAGCTGACTGACAGACTTTGGGAGGAGCCAGGGCTGGCTGATGCAACCCCAGAGGTATAAAAGACTGAGCATCCATCTTGAAGATGAACTGGCCATGTGGTATCCATGAGGGCAGTTCCCAGCACTGCAGCTTTTTCCTTATGTAGTCTTTTTGCTGTATTTTTGTTAACGCTTAATAAACCTTTTTAAATTTTCAAAGTGAGCAGTTGTTTCTCGCAGCCTTATTTGGGAAGGGCAGATAGTCATGGCATACAAGAGAATCTGCTGGTAAAAGAAACACTTTCCTTCCTCCACACTGACCCAGAATTTTGCCCTTGCCACCTGAATCACATCCAGCTACTAAGCAAAGAACCAGAATCCTGTATCTTCTCACTGCTGTTGTGTTGCCACTTCCCTTGGGAAAACAAGACACAAGGGACCCAGAGAAACAAGTGCAAAAATCCCCGTATCATGAGCCAAGCCTCACAGAGTTGCACTATTGAAGAAGAGCATTGCCTCTGGATGCCCTTGTTGTGACCAGGTGTGCAGGACTGGTGGGAAATGACCCATTTTTAACCCACCTCACTCTGAGATAACTCTGTAATGCCACAGCCACTCTTCAGGCAGAGTTCACAGCGAGTGTCAGAGCAGACAGCCCGCTGAAGTGAAAAATCACAGCTCTATGATGATGATGCCTTCAAGGCACATTTAGTGGAAAGAGCCAACATCATGCTTCAGGAGGAGAGGAAAGGCCACACAGGCAGAATGAAAGAGCAGTGAAGGCAAAAATTGCATTCATATCTAGTCCTACCTATTTGATGGGGATTTTTTTAACAATAACATCATAGAGGCAGACAAGCTCTGATTATGTATGAGCATCTGCACGTACACATCTAAAACATTTGCCAGCAAAAGTGCATTTCTCTCAATCCTGAAGCTTAAGAGTGGATTTGACCATCACAATGAAAGGGTGATAACACTGTCTGACCTCTGCCTGACTTGCTGCCCACCTCCTGGATGCTGACTGGCACTGACTGTTGAGAATAACTAAAAATAACCAGCTTGTGTCATATATTGTAATAAGGGCAAAGGGAGAAAAAGAGGTGGCATATTTGAGGCTCTTGCTGTTCACCCTTCTGTCACCTTCCTCTTATAAATTTTCCCCTTGAGAACAGAGTTTGTTGTAGAAAGCACAATTAGTATAGATGATGGGAGCCAAGAACTTATCAATGATTTCATATCAATGACAAACTGGTAATGAGTTTGAGGTTTGGAGGCAGAAGTGGGGAACTGAACAGAAGAACCTGCCCCACAGAGGACCACATTTAAGGATAGCCTCAGGCTGCCACACAGAACAGACTCCAGTTTTGTAAGATGTACTCTGGATGAATCCAAATGTGAAAACACCAGCATAAAGAGCACAAAAATATAAACCCCAAAGATGCTGACTTTCCTCATATTTTTCAGGGTTTCACAGGTTTTGATTCTACATGGTTTCTTTTTGTTGGTAGAGGATTTTTGCCAAAAGTCACTTAGTAGTTGCTTACAATCTAAAGGCATAATTTAGATGTGTTTTGCTCCATCTCACTCTGATAGCACCTCACAAATCATGCACTTCTGGGGTCAGGTCATAGGCAATGCTCCATGTCCTGGCAGCCAAGACATACCCCCAGGAAAAGGTAAATCCCATTTCCCAAAATTACCTACTGAAATCCCAGGACAAACCCTTACAAATAAATCAGTATTGATTAAAAGACAAGAAAAGAAAAACAGACTGAAAATAAACATGGGTTTTAAATAAATAAGAACAGATGTTGAAGCTTGAGCACCTTGGCTGGTAATTATTGTTCACATGGGATTAGCACCCAAGAGTTTCCCTAAGGTCTAAGTAACTAATCACAGCTCCAGTAGAGATCATTGGGTTTTTCAGTTTTGTTTGGTGGATCTCATCTCTGAACCAATGACCAGTCAGTGCCATCCTTTCTGTACTGCTTAAAAATGGGCCAAAAAGTTCAGGAGGAAGGAAAACAGGCAGTGAGGCATCCACATGCAGGGAACAGGAGAAAATCAACAACAGCTGGTACAATCATGCAGGGCTACAGTGCATGTGTGGATGCTCAGGAGAGGAGAAGTGTGACCACACCATGGTTGGGAATACATCCACATTGCTGTTCTGTAATCCCAATGAGATGCCAATGAGTACTGAAGGCACTCAACAATTGCCAGGCCCATTCTAACACTGAATGAATGGGAAGAAGTCTCCTAGGGAAACTATTTTTTTTAACTGAAAACTGCTCAGGATATTAATAAAAAATCAAAGGAAACTAATTAGAACAGGGGCAACAAACTTGCCTTCATTTGTTGTTTAATGTTCTTTATCAGTGACACATCATCACAATTTATGTCCTATTTGCTTATGCACTCAGGCAGTGAGGACTTCCAGCAAAAATTTCTCCTTTTCCTTATGCCTTTACCTGGAAGGCTGCTTAAGCTTTTGGACTCAAGTTTCAGAAAGTCTGGCACCCAGGGTGTTTTTCCTTTCTCACTAAATCCTGGGCTAATGAATGAAGTCACAAGGTACAAGTCAACCCAGCTCCTGAGCTCTTGCTCCTTAGAGTCCAGATCACATTGCATGGATTCTGTAAAAACTGGCAACGCAGCTAATCCCAGCAATGCCAGAACCCATCTTAATCCACACCACTTGAATAGACAAAAGCCCAAGTTATTTTTAACCAGCAAATTAGTACTGAAAATGAGCCAGCACAAGGAGTTCTTAAGAGGGCTTCCTCATCTAGAAACAAAAGCCAGGCAGAAAAGTTATGCATTTAAAAAATGTAGAGGCCACAAGGAAAAACAAAATGTTTTGAAAAGTTCAGGGGGCTGCTAGTCCAATATCCAAGCAGCCACTGGTGTGTGATACCTGGGAAACAAGGATATCATATGAAGATGCTTTCCCTGGCATCCCCTACCAGTCCTGGGCACTGGGACAGGATGTTCAGGTGGCAGCAGCACTGATGGCTCAACCCTCCATGAAATGTGCCTCACTCTTCTTTAAACCCAGGTAACACCTCTGGCTTCCAGAGCTGTTCTCTCAGCACGTGCTCACTCAATACCCTGCACAAAGGGGGACACAAAGGCCTTGGAAACACCACCAAGGCACAAATAAGGGGTCATTCTTTCAAAGAACTTATGTAAGACCCAGCACTGCCAGATCCCGATTTGATTAATTACTGCCCAAAGATTACCAAGGGCAGCTGAAAGTGTACCCTCTTTCATTTGCTATTTGAGGCCCCTTTTCTGAAAGAAGGAGCTGGGAATTTGAGTATTTTTAATAAGGCACTCTGTATTTATGCAACAGTCCCTTGGTTATGCTCCATTATCCCACTTGGCCTTTTTTTGACCTCCCTAGTGTCCATTGTTTGACTCTGCTATTCCCAGCGGAGCTAAATGCCCGAGCCTTGCCAAAGAAAACAGTGTCATGAATGTGTCAAATCCCAAATTTGTATCCAAAATCCTTGTTTGGGCTCATTAGCTGGAAACACAACCACTCAAAGATGCTTTTGGTAGCTTGCAAGTATATTTGAGGGTAAGAGCAGCAAAACAACAAGCTGGTTACCCTAAGAAAACAGTGCCACAACAAAATGTATTTATCCTGAACTCTTGACCTCCCTGTTCTATTACAGTTGGTGCTTATGAGGAGTATGAACTTGCAAACACAATGATCTTGTGAGTGATTACAGCAATGTAGGATCATAAACTGCATTTCAGGAAACAAAAAGGTGAATCTTACCATAGCCACCTTAGGTTTCACCTGAGTGGTTTGTCAGCCGAATTGTGAAGCAAGAACCCAAAGGAAGCATTTGGTGGTAAGTAAGTCAAAAGATGGAGCTGAATGGCAGATCTGTAATTAAATCTTTGCCTGTTAATAGGAACACTCAGAAGCAGTCGACAGTGGTCTTGCTGCCTATACTCAAAGCTCTTTCTCTCACAGAGAGACAGCATCAGTCTATTAGTATACCCATTAATTTCACAGCATGAAGAGAGATTTGGTAGAATTGCAAGTCACAGCTTGCTGTATTTTTTTGTCTCTAAGGCAAAGAAAATTATTTTGTTTCTTTTCAGAAGTCCTGTGAACACAGAAAGTACATGTACAGAGCAGAGGAAACCATTTAACAAGCCTTCAGATTAAGCTCCATCTGAAATCTTTCCGGAGAGCAGATAGAAACAATGTATTTTTAGCAAATTTTTCAGCCTTTTAAGGCAAAATCATCACCTATTAACACTGTCAGCAAAGAAGAGAGAAACATTTATGAGGGTGGCCTAGCAGAATCTCCCTAGGGCAGGCTTTTCTAAACACAGGAGAGAGAAAATAAAAACACCTCTCAGTGGGCAAAATTACATATTATTAGCCTAATTTAGAGCCAGTTCTAACCAGTTGACAGTAACTTCCAACACAAAGGAATGTAAATATTGTCAACTCTACTGATTGTGCTGAAAATGCCCTGAGATGTGAGCACTCTCCTGACAAGAGAACAGTTCTGCCATCTCTCTATCACACCCAGCTCCACTTTGTTTCTCAGACACCTGACACTCACCCCTCAGTCATGTCCATGGGCTGCTGTAGCAGCTCACTCTGTCTCATTCCTACAGCTTCTTTTCAAAAAGCAGAGCTTGCATTAAGGTCCATTAGGATCAAAACACCATTAACAATGTCCATGTTTAATATTTCACCATATTTTCTTAATTATTCTCCCTCTAAAAATCATAGAATCATTCAGGTTAGAAAACACCTCTAAGATCATCAAATCCAACCATTAACCCAGCAGAGCCAGGGCACCATTAAACCACATCCACAAATAACACATCTATGTGTCTTTTAAATGCCACCAGGGTTGGTGACTCCACCACCTCCCTGGGCAGCCTGTTCCAATGCTTGAGCACTCTTGTGGTGAAGAAATTTTTTCTTAGTATTCAATCTAAACCCCCTGTCTGTTTCCTCTTGTCCTACTGCCTGTTACTTAGGAGACCAATCCCCCTTGCTACAACTTCTTCTCAGGAAGTTGCAAACAGTGATAAAGGCTCCTCTGAGCCTCCTTTTATCCACACTAAATATCCCCAGCTCCCTCAGCTGCTCCTTGTAGGACTTGTGCTCCAGACCCTTTATCCATTGCTCTTCTCTGGACTTGCTCCAGCACCTCAATGTCCTTCTTGTCACGTCTTTCATGCTACAAAACTGGACATGGGAATCGTGGTGTGGTCTCACAAGTGCTGAGTACCAGGGAACAATCACTGCCCTGCTCCTGATGGCCACACTATTGCTGACACAGGCCAGGTGCCATTGGCCTTCTTGACCACTTGGACACAGCTGGTTCTTGTTCAGCTGCTGTCAACCAGCACCCCCCAGGTCCTTTTCCACCAGGTAGCTTTCTTCCAAGTCTGTGGTGATGCATGGGGTTGTTGTGGCCCAAGTACAGGACTATTGAACCTCATTCTGTTGTCCTCAGCCCACCAATCCAGCCTGTCAAGGTCGCTCTGCAGAGCCTTTCTCCCCTCCAACAGAGCAACATTTCTGCCCAACTTGGTATCTGCAAACTGGCTGAGGGTGCCCTTGATCCCCTTGTCCAGGTCACAATAAAAGGCCCTTGCTGCAAGGGCCACCACAATACTAGAGGGCAGATAAATATTTATAATGCAAGCTTTCTTGAACTGGTATAGATGCCAAAGTAAACTTCCACTCTGGAGTAGATTGAGTGGGATAAGGCTGTGGATGCAGACACTGGAAAGCACGGGACAACACCACAAGGGAGCAGATGAGATCGTGTGGATCTCATGCACGGTCAGAGTCAACACTGCAGTCACTTAAATCACTTCACTGTCTGGGGTAACCACCAGACCAGAGCACAGTCACAGGATCCCCCTTCTATGCATGAAGGAAATTAGACAACTAATAGAAAAGCAAGCCAACAAAAGTGAAGAGTTCACTAGCTCTGTCACTAGAGCCAAGCAGCTAAAGTGCTTCCTGAAGTACAATCATTCCTAGCAGTGATTCCTCTCCCAGACTTAGCTTTTCTATCCTTTTTTCAATGCAGAGTTGGTAAAGTCACCTGTGAAAAATGCGTATTGTATGACTGACTTTTTGCAAATATTAAAATGAATATTATATGTGTTATGTTAGAAAGTTATGCTGTATTAATTTTCTAAAGTAGTGTGTTAAATATAGTTTTAGGTTATAACATAATGTTAAAATAGAAACTATGCTAGGTAAGATACTTTTTTCAAGAAAGGACTTGCACTGAGATGGCAGCCACAGGACATCAAAATCTTTCAGAGAAAAAGAATTTATTGCTCCCTTATCAGAAGAAACAAACTTCTTCCTGCCTTGCTCAGCCCTGAAGATGACATCAGGATTCAGAAGATGAAGTTGACACTGACCAGACAGAATCCTTTGTTTGAATGGAATTTATGCATCATGTATGAGATTTATGAATAAGCAACATTTACTGGTTTTAAGGGTTAATCCTCTGTTAACGTGTGTCCTTTTTTGGGCTTATTTTGCCCAGAAAAAGGTACCCAGACATCTGTAACTCTTTGTTTCTATTGTCTCACATTGTCCTAATCCAACTCTAATTATATTGCTATTTTTATAACCATTTCATTATCATTAAACTTTCAAAATTTTAAAAAACACACAATTGGCGTTTGTCACATCACCTCACCTGGTTGCCCAGAGTTCCCTCCCTCCAGGAGCTCAGCAGTCAAGCCACCATGGGAGAGCCAGGCTGCAGGCCACGCTCTCTCTGAGGGATCGAGACTGCCTTTGCTGAGGGCTGCCACCTCACACAGGAGAGGCTGGGGTTCTGCTCGCTGACCCAATTAATATCCAAGTATTTCTTACCCAACATTAATTGAAATAGGGACTAGAACTTGTTCCCTATTCCCGTTTGAGTGGTTGAGCCTTTAGGCTACAGACATTCTCATGAGCTGGCTCAGTCCCACTCTCCCTGGCCCACAAAACACCACCTCCCAACAATGTGGAACAGCTTCATCTGCAGGAACAAAGAGCTTGCCAACCAACTGCTAGGGCACTTCCTTCAGAGAAAAAAGTGGATTCACAAATCCTAGGACAGAGAATAAACTGCAGCCCCAAACCTTGCCACAACCACAGCACCAGAGAGTGGAAGGACATCACTGGGTGAGGTGGCCAGCTAGAAAACCTTTCCTTGGAAGACACCTGTAGCTCCTACAGCAGTGACTAACATGCAGCAACAGGGTAGTGACAGACCCCAGGCCAAGCCAGACCTTTAGACGGACAGAAACTTTTACACAAGGTAGAAACTGAAGCACATAATGTCTGCAGAAGCTTCCAGCAGTAGATGAAAATTGAATGCACAAAGGACCTAAGGACAACTGTGGCATTCACATTCTCTAAAAAAATTCCTTCACCCAGGGCTTTTCTCCTGGGAAGCTGAAAGGCAGTGAGAAAGGCCTCAGAGAAAAGGAAGATAATTCTTATCTCATTTGCTTCTCCTGTGTTCCCATCTGGAATGTGTCTGGAGATTGTTTACCCACAGGTGATTGCCTGACTGGATTCTGGCGTGAGTTGTTTCCACTCATTGGCCAATCGGGGCCAAGCTGTGTTGGGATTCTGGAGAGATTCACCAGTTTTCATTACTATCTTTTTAGCATTCAGTAAGTATTCTTTCTGTATTCTCTAGCATAGTTTAGTATTCATTAATATAATATAGTATAATAAAGTAATAAATTAGCCTTCTGAGAACATGGAGTCAGATGCATCATTCTCTCCCCTCGCTGGTGGACCTGCATTTACTATAGACTACCTACATTATACAGGATGCACTATGTACCCAAATCTAAACCCAAAGCAGTAAAACAAGAACCTGAAATTGGTGTGTTTGCCCTGGTTACATCATGACAGGGTTTTGACTACAGGTGTTCACATTAAAAAGTTTTAGGTTTTACTCAAAATTATGAAAGAGAAAAAACCCCTAATTTTTCAGATTGAAAACATAAAATTTCCAAATATGAAACAGCAAATTTTTATTTAAGCCATGTTTAATATAGAAAGTCCAGTTCTTAATATATAACTTTTTGGATGAAAGCCAGCTTGAAGACAATGACTGTAAATTTTTTTCTGTTTTCAAACATTAGCTCTCCTCAAAAAAAATCCAAGCTACCATGCCCACACGTTTTCTAATTAGCATGAAGTGCAAGATTTTTGTACTGCTGAAGCAAATAATTGTTTAGCTATTGATTCAAGGGCAGCAGGACAGCACAACTTCACCTTAGACATTTTTTCCCCACTTTCAGCAAATAATACATCACAAATTTCTGTTTTTCTCTCTCCCCACTCTTCCACTGCCCTCTTTCCTGTTTTGCCCTCCAGAAACCCAGGTGTGTGCTGTTTCCATGGCCCATTAATATTGCCATCACATAAACCCCCCTGTTCATCTGTTATCTCACGGGCTGCAGGTACCCAGGGGCCGATTTCTTTGTGCAATCCCCACAGCTGCTGCAGTGGCTTTCTAGTAGAGAGCCTATGAGTTTTAACCCTTTTCCTCCTGGCTTTCTCCTTTTCACTAGTTTTAATGGGAAGAAAGAGCTGATCCATACCTGCCAGTCCCTTCAGACACCAAGACATTCACCCACCCACCCTAAACAACTCATCAGCCTGGTCTTGTAATACCTACAAACCTTGAACTGTACCATCACTCATCTCCATTTTCTACACTGCCACCTGCTTCAGTCTTTGCCTCATTCACTTTCCCCTCCAGCTGCCACCTGTTTTGAGTCAGATGCCCATCTCCAAGGTTATTCAGCCTTCCCATGATGGAGCAGTACATACAGATATCACCTCTATATGGAGATTTCCTGTCTATGGGCATGGAAAACTTTCTCCAGCTTCTGAGCTGGGTCATCTGGGCTTTCATAACCACCTCTGCCAGTTATCTGCTTCTCAAGGTGGTGATTACATCTCTCTACACCAATAAAATACTTATGGTTATCATGAGAAGAGATTTTCTCACTGGCCCAAATGACGAAAAGTTCTTCATCTCCCAACTGTAAGTGAATAATGCTTTTAAATAGGCAAAAAACAGACTCCAGAAAATTAGAAAAGGATAAAAGATTGTGTTTTTAAAAGATTTTTTTTAAAGAAAAGTATTTTAAATATTTATAATAAATGAGGGCAATTTATACACTTTTAGAGAAGGCTATATGATCTAATAACCATAATGATCTCTCCATACAAAGAGGACACCACCATAAACTGTGTGATGCCTAACATACAGATTTTGTAAATCTAGTCTCTGACTGCAAAATATTATCTCTCTGGTCTCAGCTTTAAAATCTGTATAGTTTTGGTTCAAATTAAACAGCCTGCATTCCCTTCTGAGGTCCTGGTGGGAGGAAAAAAATCTACCAGCTTTTCAAAATGTATATTTTATTTAGATAGGTGATAGTTAATAAGATTCCTATCCAACGCTCTAGGGATTTTTATTACATCAAAAAAAAAAAAAAGCTGGTGGTGTTTTACTCCTTTAATCATTTTAACATGAAGTAGAAAGCTATGTTGAGATATTCCTGGTTCATTAATGCCCATCAGGGTAAAGCATGTCATCAAGTTCTCAGAAAACCTCTTTTCTAAGATACAGGTATTGAAATCAGTTTGTTTGTTTTTGCAGTCTGAGGTGCATAATTCCCCAGAGATCTGAGCCTGATACATTCTGTTTCATAGCAAGGGAGATCCAGGTCAAGCCGCCCTGCAGACATCAGCTGTGACTGCAGGGCAGATACTTGCTAAAAGGTATGAATTTTTAAACTCCAGGGCTATGGAATTCCCAGGATTGCTAAAAGCCATCAGCATTCATAGGAGTGTATTCTGCTGGTTCAGAAAATGCTCATACACATTCATAGGACTATGGATTTCTGTGCAAATTCAGAGAGCACAATGAATTCATCAGATAACTCCCAGGACAGGCTGGAGAGTGGAGAAGCACTGAGTGTATTATTTAGCAGTGTGATACCAATAACAGAGGTCATTTTTTGAAAACTCACCTATCAGTCTTCAGTATGCTAAGTGGATGAGTCCATGGAGAAACTACCATACATCTGTGTCATCCATGCAAAAACACTATTCTCAGAACCACACAGCAGCTATTCAAGCCTTTCTATTAAGACTGAAGGTGAAAGGAATTTTTTTTTTTGCTTGTTTGTTTAGTTTATAAAATATCTTATTAAGGCCTAAAGAATAGCCATAAAGCATGTTTTTCTTGAGGGGAAGAGGTAAAGGGCAGGGAGGGGAAAAGACAGGATACAATCAGGTTAACTTCTGTCCAGAATCTACCCATCTATCTTTGCATCACTCAGTACAGAAGCCCACATAAAAATGACATTTTTTCTTTCATTTTTTTCTCTAATTAGATTTCCAGATTTACTGCCTAAAGAGACAAACTGCTTCCTCATTGTTGCAATCCACCCACACAGCACCTAATTCTGGCTTTACCCCAAAACATACCAGACACTTCATACTTTTTTTGCCTCACCTTTGTAGCTGACAAGATCTGGAGTAAGTTTAGTCTGCTTTTTCCTGCTTGCAGGAGGCAGAACCAAGCAGACAAATTCATAAACACTTACAGGAGAAGGTCATGTCCTTTCAGCAGGCACTCGGATATCACAGCCACAGGACCAAGGGATATCAGGCTGAGCACAAGTGAGATTCCTTTGAGCACAAGGTGAAATATCAGTGTAATTCAGTGTGAAAAGATCACAAAGAGACTTAAGTAGGTGCCAATCACCCCCTATCTCTTCTTATTATTCAAGTAATTAATCATAATAGCGTGTGGTGTAATCAACTGACTGCACTAATTCCATTTATGCTTCGCACATTGATTGTAGTAACACAAAATGAAAGTTCCACTTAGTCAAGGACTTGATACTTGGGGTACAACATCATCTTAGTAATAGCAATCAGTTTATCAGCCTTATTTTTATTCAAGTAAATTCCTTTATTGCACTTTAATTAACTACTATGGCTTGATTCTATTTAGCATTAGAGCAGGAAATAATTGCAGCTGGCTTCACATTAGGAGTTACTATTATCACCACGGAAACAAGGACAATCAATATTCCAGAGAGGACAGGTACTGAAACTGCCTCCTGAACAAACTGCAGATCAATAACCATGATGGAAAATGGAAGGGAGATTTGCATTTGAAGGAGTCCCAGAGGAAAAGGATGGAGTACAAAGAAAAATGTGCATTTTTTCTAACTTGGTTGTTCATTTGTGTCTGAACCCCAAGTCATCAGGGTCTGTGAGCTAAACCAAACAGGTAGGGCTGTCAGCAGCTGGCCGTCTGCCACCAAAAAGATTTTAGGATAGGATTTTAGGACAAGTAGATCAAAAATAATTAAAAATAGATTTGATTTTCTTTTGTTAACAACTGCAACAGCAATCACAATCACATATTTTAATTGGAATATGCAAGCAGCTGTCATGCGTGTACTTCTTCCTGAAACCTGATCTGTATTATGGGCAAGTGCAGTACATTGCATAAAAATGTTCAATGGAAGTAAAGGCTCAGTTCCAGGGATACCCTGTTCCAGGGCTTTCTGCAGGCTAAAAGGATGCTATTCCATCCAGCTACAGAAAACATGGTAACTGTTAATATTAACAAATTAATGCATTAAGTAATCACTTTCCAGATTCACATAGGAAATATCTCCTTCAGCAGCTGGACAGTGGGGAGAATCCCGAGGGAATGCAGGCAAAATGTGGGATCATTTCCAAGTGCTGCCTTCCCCCTGCATGTAGTTGTTCTGCTTCATTCCATAATTTCCAGATTCCAATGGGAAAAAAAGGCAAGTTATGAAATACTACTTAATTCTCCATCAAAATTATTCAATGTCTTATATGGCCAATAATCTGGCTTCCTTACTGTTACCCATTTCTAAACATGAGCATGCATTTGAATTTTGCTTTACAGTAGAAGAAAACCAGCAAAAGCTTCATCTAATTCCAGGCAGTCCAGAATGCCTGAGAAATTATGTAAATGCTGACAAATAGAAGAGATGCATGAATATCAGAAGAGTGCAGAAAATGTGTTTATGTAAAATTCAGTACTATAAAATACAATGCAAAATGCTAAGGGTGCTTTAAGAGTTACAGCTTCTTGAATTGGGTTTTATTATATTTTTAAGGTGGTGGTGGCATTGTTTAAACCCAACAAAAGTTGTATTTTATAAAATAACTAAATTGTAGCCTTCTCAGGCCGCATGGTTTCTGGGAATATCACAGACTGGGAGATGAGCATTTTCATTTCCTGTAATATTTTGTTTACTCAGAGCCACGTTATCCATGACTCCCTAAAGAAATCCAGCCCCATTTACCTCTTTCAAGTCTTGGACAATTGCAGTGAGCCTCTCATTCTCTGCCTGAACGTTGGTGACCACAGCCCTGCTCTGCTTGAGCTCGTTCTGCATCTCCAAAATCTTGCCAAGGTAGTAGGCTTCCTTGGATGCAGACTCCTGGAGAAGAGTCTCTTCCCGCGTCTCGCCATCTTCGGCCACTTTGCGGTGAACGGAGAAGGACTGGCCAAAAGCCTGCAAGGGGAAACAGAGCACAGTAAAAACCTACTGAAACAACAATTATCAACAGTTGAACAATTAGAACAATTATCAACAGGACAGAGCAGCTGCACATCCAGCAGGAATGGGATAGATCTGCAAATCCCAAACTCTGACCTATTAAACATTGTCCCAGCAGCTGAGGGCCACTATCCCACTTAGCTGGAATGAAGCATCTTGAGGCTGCTCCCGTTTGCAGTCTGGATTTATGGCCCCCATCCAGTTCACCACCACTGAGATCAAGATGGTGCTCTGCTAACTGGCCATTAATTAGTGCCAGTGTTTAATCCTCCTGCATGAGGCCAGCCCATAATTCATCAACCCCTTTCTTCTCTGGTTACACAAAATAAATGTGTTTGTTTT
The DNA here is from genome assembly GCA_013398405.1 of Pheucticus melanocephalus. Lineage (NCBI taxonomy): Eukaryota > Metazoa > Chordata > Aves > Passeriformes > Cardinalidae > Pheucticus > Pheucticus melanocephalus. Next base: position 88,242 of record VZSJ01001695.1, on the reverse strand, counting down.
GGCTTAAAGAGCACAAATAGCTGACAAATCTCACTGAATTGCTTTCCATTTCCAACAACCCTTTCCTATAGGAGCTCATCTCCTGGTATGGAAAAATATTCCTATAGCCTGGAAGAAAAATAAATGAGCTGAGAACCAAGCAGTGGCCATCTACACCTCTGGGATGCTGAACACGGACTGTGTGAGCCCTTTCATTTCATCTATACTCAAGTGTTTTTTGCTTCTGTTGGATATTTAACTGTTTGAGAAGTGTTTCAATAGAGAGAGAATTTCAGGGCTTGTCTTCTTGGTACTGGCTTTCACTGAGCTATTTAATAACACAGTATTCCTCAGTGACAATTTCTGATGTTATCTTAGACAGCTCTGGAGCAACATGGAAGAAAGCAAACTACAAGCCATGATAGTAGACATGATGGAGATATCATATAACTACAAAAAATGGGGGGAAAACCCAGCAATAATATAACATAAAAAATAATGCAATAAAATAATAGATACAAAAAATAAAAATAGCAATAAAATATAAAATAAAATAAAATAAAAGCAAAACCTGATTTGAGTGTATTATCTTTTAAAAAAAGACACTTGGTTGAAAATGACATGACCTGATTCTGGAGAAAGACAAAAGAGGGCTTTTAATGTGAAGAATATTTAGCCTAACACAGGCAGAAGTTCTCTCATATATCTTAAATACAAGCGAACACATCTGAAAGACCACCATTATTTTTTTTCCTCTCCTAATACATGAGAGAAATTTGAGTCATGGTAACATGCTATTTCAGTGAAAAATTATCCCTAAATGCCTCATTTCTACCCAGTTCTGCAAAACCACAGCACACATTTGTACCCACTGTAAGCTATGGCCTCCTTTGCCTTGCCAAATTAAATCCATTGTTTCATTGCTGCTATTTATAGCCTTTCAGAACACATTCTAAGCTTTACTGGCACTAGAACTGAAGCAACCCTTAGAAACTTCAAAGTAAAACTCTCTTCAAAAACTTCTCAGCTTTTAAGTCTACTTCACTTGGAGAATCCTGTGAACTCAGCATTAAAGGACTCTAAAAATATTCAATAATGTATTAACCCAGCTGTCTTCTCAAAAAGCTGTAAGTTACTGAAATAGCAAGCATCAGCAACTTGCCAAATAGGATTTTCCAAATAACAAGAAATTCAATTTAATGAAACTTAAGCACTGATATCTGTGAATGTTTTGGGAACACTGCTAATAAATTATCTTCCTCTACACACTTATGGCTCACTTTTCCTAGTTTGAGACTGTGCAAAAAGCAGCAGTCAAATAAAGCAGTCAATAAAGTCAAATAATACAAATTTTCCAATTTGTATTTACAAATTGTAAATACATTTATAAGACAAATGTAAAGAAGTAAAATCAAAACACAGCAGAAGAGCAGGTAGGATTTGCAGGAGTGGAGAAGCTCATGAATAAATGTTACCTGGAGCCCTTTCTCTATCAGAGAACTACAGTTCAACACCAGTATACAGAGATGACACCCTTCCAGATGCCAGGTTTTCCCTAATGTACTTTGAAGGTGCACTTTTAGCATGTGTGATGTTTGAGAACAGCTATGAATACAGATTTTGGGAAGAGTGCACAGCATAGTGGAAAATTGCTGTGTACTTGTCAAATTCACATTCTCTGAAAAATCCCTTCACCCAGGATTTTCTCCTGGGAAGCTGAGAAGCCTCAGAGAAAAATTAAAACATTAATTATCTCATTTGCTTCTCCTGTGCTGTGCTCACATATGGAATGTGTTTGGAGATTGTTTACCCACAGGTGATTGTTTCATTGGTTTCTGGTGTGAGTTGTTTTCACTCATTGGCCAATTGGGGCCAAGCTGTGCTGGGACTCTGGAGAAAGTCACAAGTTTTCATTATTATCTTTTTAGCCTTCTGTAAGCATCCTTTCTGTATTCTTTAGTATAGTTTAGTTTAGTATTCTTTAATATAATATAGTATCATAAAATAATAAATTAGCCTTCTGAGAACATGAAGTCAGATTCATCATTCCTGCCTTGGTTTGGGGGCGACTCAAATACAATATGTACTCCATGTTTCCTTGTACCTATGACCACACAAAATATATAAACTTTTTTTTTTCCTATGAAACCAGTTTGAGCATTACTATATCACAGAACAGATCAGGTTAGGAGGGACTGCTGGGTCATCTAGTCCAACCTCAGGGTCATTCCTGAGCACATGGCATAGGATTGCATCCTGATAATTCTTTAATATCTCCAGTGAGGGAGACTCCATAAACTCTGGGCAATCTGTCCCAGTGCTAAGTAACCTGTATAGTAGAATTTCCTCCTCATTTCCTTGATGGCCAAGCCTGTTCCAACCCATCCATACCAGAATATTCCTTTCTTAAACTGCTATCAAGATGTTAAAATCAGGGTAAAGAAAGCAAGCAAGCATAGTTCACTACTGATATTGATGGTAATTCTGCAGATCAATGCAACAAGGAGATGAACACTAAACACCTTTTAATTATAAGCAAGCAAAAAGTTTTGCTTCTCTATTTCATTGTCTGTACAGAGCACCAAAAGGTTTCAACTTTCCAGACATGTCCACTTAAAGTCTTCCATGAGACTGATCACTTTTAAATTAAATCACATACCAACACTTTTCAGCAGGTAGCCAAATATTTGTTCTGTTTTGATTTTATCTTTTAATAATTTGCTTAATACATTTACTTATAGATAAGACCTTACAACCTTGTTATGATGTGAAATATTTCAAGTAACTGCGCTCACATGAGAAGCTGATGACCTGGACTGCAAGTTAAAGGAAGCTCACTTGCAGTTGGGTCATGTGCTGGATACAAACTGGTTTGCTGAATAGATCTTATGGTATAATCTAATCTTAATGTTAGATTATATGTGGGAATACCAGCCTGCCATGGAAGCCTGAGTGGAGAAACACCTTTCCTGTGACATGACACCAAGGGAGAGGAAAAACAACCCAAAAGCAAAGTAGAATAAGGCCTTGGTATTTTCATGGAATGGACTCAAGTATTCTGAGCAAATGCTGTACTGTACTGTGCAGATGTACTGTGCAGATGTATCAGTTAATTATCACTGCTCTTTTCAGCATGGTTCTGCTTGCTGGGACTCCTCATTAAAACCACTTAGAAATCACTCTTGGCCCCTTGTTGGCTCTTGGTTTCAGTAATCATAGCGTGGGGATCTCCTGACATCTTCCAGATTCAAGTTTGGACCCAGAAGGGGCAGTGTAGTCCTTCAGGGCTTCTGTTTCCTTGAGAAACCCCCTCCCACAGCGGGCACAATAGCTCAAATCAGCCACAAAGACTGAGGCAAGTTTACTGCTTCAAGAAAGACTGAACTAACAGAGAGCAGTCAGATTTTCACCCTACTCTGGTCCCATCACTTCTCTCAAGATTTTTGTTTGGAAGGACACTCTTGATTGAGTTACTAGATGCTTTTCTTTATAAATTGCTTGTAAAAGTCAAGTAACACGTCACCATTAAACTATGTATACACACGTATCTCCTGAAACCTCAGAACTGTGTAACACTACCATGATTTTTCAAAGGCATCTTAATTTTGGAACTTTGAGAACAATAAAATAGTGATCACTATTTGAGGTCATGATAAAGGATAGTAAAAGTAAGTGCACACAAGGAAGAGGTCAAATTTGATCATGCAGAAAGGTGTAACTTTGGAGGAAAAACATCATTTACTGTTGAACTCTAAGTAACCCCAGAAATCCCAGTGTCAGAAGCAAACAAGTGTGACAGAAATAATGCTCTTAACAAAATGGGCACAGATCTACAAAGGAACAATAGAAAACTGACTGCTCCAGACATATCATAGTTATTTGATAAATATAAACAGCAGTATAAAGCTAATGTGCAGTGACATAAAATGATGTCTAAACCAAAAATTATATTTACCTCTTCAAGAAAGAAACTAAAAAGAGAAGCTAGATTTCTAATTTAGGTGTAGAAAGCAGCACACATGCAAAAGATTAAGTTTAAAACTTAAGTAGGTAACGAAGGCTGCTATTTCTGAATTTCCCTTTTATTTTTACTAATAACTTCCTGGGGCTGGAATTCTGAAATGCTTCACAGAAATTCATTCTTCTGCTCTGGAATAATTAATAAGCAGTAAAGATGATCTGACTGCTATCAGGACAAGCAGGCAGCCTACCTTTATGGCTTTGACACTGACTGTAGTTTTTTCTGATGCATAATGCAACAGCACTGAACTTGTTCCAATGATTACCTGTCTGACTTGCTAACTTGCTGCAAAGCAGAATCATCTATGTATTATGTATTAGTTACCTCCACATCCATAGCACAAAAGCAGGGAAAAAAACCAGCCTGGATTATCCAAGAGGGTAGCATATTTCCTAGTCAAATGTCAGTATGGCACCACAGATGAAAATCTTTGCTCAGGATGCTAAGGGTTAATTCCAGGAACAGGCCTTATTTTGTTGCACAACTTGAATGCCCATTTATCACCAAATATTCCTTTAGTCATTTGCAATCCTGTGTCCTTATGCTAAGATTTTTTTTTAAAGTTTATTATAAATGGGTATTTTTCTAGTTTGTGGGGGTTTTTTTCAAAATTCATTGACAAAAAGCTCAGAATTCTTTGAATTTTCTTCTGCTAAGGACCAATCAGTGGCAGACAGGTCTGTGAGAAAATCCCCTCTACGGAAGGCTGAGCAGCATCTGAGCAGGATCTGCTCCTTCCCTCAAACTCAGTTGGTACAAAGCTGCTTCCTCCAGAACTTGTGATGTGGCACTGAATCTAAACCCAACATATTTCTAAGCAGTGCAACAGCAAAAAACACTCTTGCAGAGGTGACTGATGGGTTCTAGTCAGAAAGCAGATTATATCTGCTTTTTTAAAACTTTACCAAGTTTTAGACGTCTAAATTTTGTCATAATGCAGACTAAATCTTTATGCAGCTGGCATGACCTTCTCATGTTCTCATGTTCATTTAAGATGGCTGAGACAGGCCAACAGTTTCCTTTTGGAAGCTAATACTGAAGTTATTAAAGCCCTCAAATGCAAATACTTGGCATATTGCAATCAAAACACAAGCAGATGCATGCTTAATGATGACAGAAGAAAAAAATTAATAGGCATTGTGTGGCTAGTGCATGTGAGATGGACAGCACATGCAGGGAAGCAGATTGAAAACTCAAAACCAGATTGAGAACACAGCCTGAATCAGCATGGGCTTATAAGAAAGAAAACTAGATCATGAACTTCTAGGTTGACAGGCTAGCTGAAAACAGCTGATTGTCTGATTCCTCCTGTGTTCAGCAAAGCAGGATACTGAACTCTTCTGCAGAGGCAGAAGATTGAGCATCTATCCCACTAATTTAGCTTTCAGCTCAGAATAGAAACAAGGTTCCTAGACTTAACCTCCTCCTCAGTCAAAAGGACTGAGACAAGTGATCAAAATTTCATTGTACCCAAGCACCTGGCTAAGCACTGGTAGTTTCAAAATTTCCAGACTCAAGATGATCAGTTCTACGCTCTATGGAACAAAACATAAATGGGATTTTTGTGTGTTAGAGTTTTATTTTCTTAATTTAACAACATACCTTTTACTTCATATGCCCCATCTTGCATTAAAAAAAAAAAGTTAAATGTTCTGCAGTCAATATGAAGTAAGCTGACAAATTGGGGGCTTCTTATCTGTTCTCATGCAAGCAGTCTGCCTTTTGAAAATGGTGACAAACCTTAAAGGACATGTTTTTTTCAATTCATGCTTTGCTACAGATAATTGAGGAAGCTCAAGTTCCCATTTGAAAATTGTAAAGAGAGTATCTGCTGCTGAGTGAAAAGGATGTTAGAATAGATCCATTCATGATGTGAAATGAAAGATACTATAGTTATGACAGGACAAGAGGAAATCACCTTAATGACTCTATGAGCATGGTACATGCAACAGAGAAATCTATAAAGGACACTTGAAGAAGCTACCACCTAAAGGCAAAAAGCATTTAGCTTTATCTCCAAATACCAGCTTACCAATTCAGCTCTCTCCAATAAAAATGCAAACGCTGTTGCAATGATAAAGTGATACAAGTCAATATCTGCATAAGAGATTTCACTTGCAAAAGGGATTTGCAAGCCAAGGTGATGGAGGTTTTACCCCTGCCAGAAATGCTATGGAGATCAGCTACATGGAAAACATAACTAATCCTGAGTCTATGTACTGATGTAGAGCAGTAGGACAAATGTCAACAATTCATAGGCTTTTCCCCAAGGACAATTTGGGTAAAAGAGTGAACAATGGCAGCTGCTTCTGTTTGTTCTCAGTGGATCCCTTCAGTATCTACAGTCCTCTTGAAATTCTTTTATCAGATGCTAATCAACAAAGCCTTCAGAAAACACAGAGAGTTTTATATTCAGCTCAGCTACAGACACAGCCATGCTTCTGCAGTCCCAGTACACAGTGTGCTGATTTCCATCAATATGTGAGGCCTCAGGCAACCACTCTGCCTTTTTACAAATAAGGAACAAAACCACTCCTAAATGTGATGGTTAGGAAATATTTATAGAGAAGAAGAAAGCACTACCATGAAAATGAGCATTCAATGCCAATATCCATTGTTCACCTGCAATCCAGCAAAAGGGGGAGTGAATAAGAATTTCCATTTAATTGCCTTTAACTGCACTCTAGATGGGGATTTCAATTCCCCAGCCCTAAGCATTCCCTCCCAAGGCACAGAAAACACAGGAAGGGGGAAGCTTGTAACAAAGAGCACCACTTATCTACAATGCAACAAATTAGTTTCACACTGGTAATTCTAAAGCAGCTCTGTTCAAAATTGTATGGCCAATAATTAAATTATTTCTATAAACAAAATAATTCATATCTTGTTAATGAAACATAAGGAGGCTTACAATTTTACACAAATTACTATCAGACCAACATCCAGCTATTACAAAATTTCAATTAAAACCAATAGAAGCACTACCAGAACAAGCATGTAAGACTATCAAGAGATTTTAAATTTTTTTTAAACAAAATGTGCCCAAAGGCAGAGATGGAAACCAGCCTTCCATTGAGGCCTTATTACATTTGCACTGAGCACCAAAATCCCATTTTCACAAAACCTTAATTTTTTCTTTACTAACTGATTTTCTTCTCTTTTTCTAACTATGAAATGGCTGAAATAATTGCAGTTCTCTCTCCTGTGCTTGCTTGAATAAAGCAGCAAAGAATTAATGCCAAAATCCAGTTCTTTAAGAGTTGCCTGCTGGGACATTCTAGTTATTTCATGTTAGCTCCCCATATGTAGACCACAGTCAGACCACATTTACAGAACATTTCAGGAATGGTCTAAGCAAAGTCATGCTGGTAGTGAATAATAAAAACAACCCAGTTGCTTAGTGAATCAGCTGAAGGGGGATAGAGTAGAGAGTCAGACCCTTCTCAGCACTGCACAGGAAAAGGGCAAGATACAATGTCACAATCTGAAACCAAGGAAATACAAACAAAACAAAGGAAAATCCAGCCTGAGAGTAGCATGGCAGCAAAATAAGTGTCCAGAGTGGCTGTGTACCCTCCATCCCTGGAGACTTCCAAACTCAGGGTCTAGTGTTCAAGACCCTGAACAACACTTAACTTTGAACCTCAGGTGAGGGACAAGATCACCTTCAGAAACCTCTTGCCAACTAAATTCCACTCTGACTCAGGGAGCAGCTCCCTGTGCTGGAAGGACTGGTAGACACTACACTTCCCATGGACCATGCAGCTGAAAGAGCCATGACTCATGGTTGGCCATTTCCTTAGGTATCTTCAACATCAACCTAAAACTGGAGATGAACAAAAAAAAGCAGAACCAATGTGGTTTTACTGTAATAAACAAATCTTATTATTTAAATGGAGCATACAGAGACATGAAGTTTTAATGCCAAGAGCACAAAGGGACCTGGAGTTTTAACTACTTGTGCCACCAGCACCCTCAACCAGTTTTATTGCAGCAGTCAAAAATCTGACCCTGAGAGTAAGGCTCCATCAAAACCAAATTCACAGTAACAAGGGAAGATGAGTCTTGGGCCTACAGCAGCCAGGGCAGAAAAAGGTCTTCCAAAATAAGAATTTAATTAACAACTACCCTTACAGAATACATGTTTTCTATATAGCCTACTAAAGTAAACACACTCATTAAATTTAAAGCCTTAATTTGCCTGGATACACTTACACTCCTATTCTCTGCAGTTCTTTATGTGGATTGCCAGCACAGCAGTTCTGATTACTCCACAGGTAAATAATAAGAATTAACTCTCTCCTTGCAATCACACATGACTCAATGTCAGCATGTGGAAACCAGAGTTATGCTTAGCAAGTACCTTGGACAATGGAATGCAGGGAAAGAGCTCCACATTCCAGTTCCTGGAGGTGGAGTGTAAGCTGGCAGGAGGCACACATTAACTTTTAGAACAACAATTTTTTAAACCAAACGTATGAAAGCAGAAAGATTATCCAGAGATTTCTGCTGCTTCAGGCATTTACAGAAACTCCTAAAAAGTTAAGTTGGAAAAATCTCTAAATAAAAGCATGCCATTCAGAACAAGAGGCCAAAATTACAGATCTCCCACTTATTTTCAAAGGAAGGTTTAATTAGAGTGCTGCCAGCCACAGAATTACCATGGGGAACCTTGTGCTTCCATTGGCATTGATCAGTGCAGTGCACACAGCTGTTGCACAGAATGCTCTTGCAGCTGGGTGCTCACTGCAAATGTTGGATAATCTCATGTCTCCAGAGCAAGTGAGTTTTTAAGGTATACAATGGTACTGATAATCATGTTACAGCAACAATAGTTTGCCTACTCAACATCCTCAAAAAAGTGAGACTCAAAGAATGGGATTGCCATAAGTTGTCCCATTGTAACCCTCAAGACAGCTTTAATTCATTTAGCATAGACTACTAAGAAAAAACACCAAACAAAGACAAAATACCCAATTTAAAAAAACCCTGTCCATTTATCCAACCAAAGCAGAGACAGTGACGAAAGGAACTTGGTGTGCACTGCTGGCCAGAACATCTATTCAGGAGGAGAGAGAGACGTGTCCGACACAGGAGGTTCCGTGAGAAGGTGGAATGCCTGGCACTGCTCCAGGCACTGCTGCATCCACACGTGTCTGTGTCAAGCCAACCCAACGAGAAATTGAAGAAGACAGACCGCGCTCCATGCTGTGCATTTGTAAACCTACATGTCCAACTGCAGCAGGGCTCCAGACTGATCCCATTTGTCACCCCAACAGAAGCAAAAGGCACTCATCCAACAAAGATTTGGCTTTACAAGTAAGAAATCTGCAACCCAAGCCATGTGTCCAGCCACAGCTTCCCCAGTGCTTTTGCTCAAGGGCTCAGCTCTCCCTCCACTACTTGCCTTTTCCTGCATGAACACAGAAGGAAGTCATCTGCAGAGAGGATGGGATTTGAAAACCACACACAAAACAATGAGACCAGGAATCAGAAGCAACAGCCAGGGTTGCATGTTTATGGGATGGACCTGTCTGAGGTCAACCAAAATCTTATGTAGTTGCCAGCCTTGTTCCCTGATAGTGTCAAACATATAATACTGCCTGATGATGATGTTTGTGAAATATATTGTCTCCCAGTGAGCAATTCGCAAAGGATAAGAAGTTTAAGAGGATAATTTGCTTTGTCAGCAGCTTTGTCTCAGGGTGACCTATCTTGCCAACTGTAAGTTAAGTGCAGAAGCCTATGCAAACTGAGCTTCCATGACTTACCTAGTTCTACTGAAAGAGTGACCAGAGATTTCACTGGCTTCAGTGAAGCCCAGATTTTCCCTTTGGGTATTTATTTCTGGATGATATACTGTATTCTGGCTCCTGATACACTGTATTTGCTCACATGGAAGTTGCCAGCAAATTACAACTTAACAACAATTACAGTTTAACAACAAACAAAATCAGCAAAACATGTCGCTCTGAGCTCTTTCAGCAACCACTTTATTTTCATAGAGGCTTTCAAACGACTTCAGCATCACCAGGACTTTCCCTCTAGGATCTTGCTTTTCACAGCAGCAGTTTTCATTAAATAGGAAGTCTTCTTTCCTCCCTTGACACCCATGTACGTGGATGGGTGGCCTGCAGAGCAGAGGATCAGAGGCACAGACAGGAGAACACCTCAGTCAGCAGCCAGCCAGGGAGCGCTTAGCTGGCTGCCTAAATCTGTCCTGGCACCGGATGCAGGAGCTGTCCCTTTCTTTTCCAGAAAGGAAGCTTTCACACATCCCTGAACTTGATACTTAGCAAACTGTCACAGAACACATCACAGCACGGGGTGACGGCCATTTGCTTAACTGCAACAGCAGAATGCAAATATAGACACTTCCTACAAACGGAGGTAGATGGTTTCCTGCTTTTCTAAAGAGATTTAAAGCAAAACAATTAACATCAGCTCCAATGAAGTACAAAGATATTTATACACGTCTGCACATGTGCTCACACACACACACACACACACACACCATGGAAACAGCAGAACAGGGGTTAAAAGGAAAGTCTGCAGTATTTGCTATGGTATCATAGATGTGATTTCATGTAAAAGAAAAGGATGAACAAGCTGACCCAAAGATAAGGTGTTAAGATAATGAAGAACAGGAGTGGAATCAAACATCCAGATAAAGACAGCTGTGAAATTCACTCTTCTGGAAGGATGAAATAAAATATAATGCACAATACCAAACCTGCCATCCGCTCCTAATGCACAAAACTAGTTTGTCATAACCAGTCAGTAAGACACATGCTAAGGACCTGATGTCCCCTGTCCCTTATCACACAAATGCTCCTGATGTGACCACCTATGTGCACATACACATCTTGAGAGTTCAAGAACGCATAAGAGTGTGAAAGAATGAAATCTGTAAAAAAAGGACTGCGGGTAGGTGGAAATCAGACATCTGATTCATTCTGCAAAACTAGCAACACCTACACTGTGAAATACAAAGCTGTGTTTCGTGTCAGGTACGTACAGGCAACACATGTATTTGTGATTGTGATATGTGTGGAAACCAATCATGAGACAGTTATAAAGATGAATTCTAATATATAACTGAGGAAGTAAAGCATGGAAGAAGGCCTTTGAATCTATCCTTTGTTTGCAATTAACCTTTATAAGGCTTAAGTTGATTTAGGAGCATTTGAATTAAAGCGTTAAGGACATTGCTTTTTGACAGGAACTTTCTGCTTGTAGGTAAGCCTTAAAGAGTTTGGCAATAATAACCTTTTGAAGTATAATTTTAGAATATGGCTTGTAGTAAGGATCTTTGAAACTATAGCTTGAGAATATATAAAAAGGAAACATGCTTATCTCATGCCTTAACAAAACAGTGAAAAGCAGCTTGAGAAAGGAAGATGAACATCAACTCAAGGATTAATTGTTTCAACCAAGGGAAGCTGGACATCACTGTTATGAGATTTATAGCCCTTGCAATCAAAAGGTAGACCTACATCTGGGGAGCTGGACCTCACCAGATGTCTTCCTTCTTTCAGAAACCAGACCACCACCATCTGGGGATACTCCTTTTGGGATATATCCTGAGAAAAATTAAATCACAATAGTGTATAGAATTGTGACGTAAAAAATTGGAATAGAAACTGCTGATGAGTAAAAACTGGAGTAGAAACTGCTGAGAAAGCTGATGAGTACCCCTATAAATACCTGTAAGCCTCAACTATCAGTGGGCAGTTGGAGGGAAAACTTCCCCCACTGTACTCAGCGCTGTATTGCTCATATTTTACCATATTAAGGAATAAATTGATTGCTGCTTGACTATTGGCCTAGTCAAGCTTCTCATTTATAACATACACACTTCATAAGGTCTCCAGAAGGACAAACAGTTTGCCTCACTTGGGATATGACTTTTTTTAAGTTTAAAAATAGTCTACCTCTCTTAACCATAAAGACCCACTGTAAGACCTCCTCAATATTACCAGAAGTACACTGGCTCACCGGGCAGGTAACACAGTGAGTACTTTGCCAAAAGCACACCTCACAATTCACAAGTTTTAATTCATTCTCCAATGTTGTAGTGAGTGGTGAAGCTGCAAAACTGCAGTCTGGAGTCAGTGACACACAACTTTTCTTCCTTTTCACGCGTGTGTTTCTTCCTTTTCATGTCCCTATAGCACATCATACCAGCCTGTCATGGCAGACCAAGCACCACTGCTGCTCCTGTGCATGCCTCAGATACTGTGGGGCCACTCTACACAATATTATAATTAGGGCATGCCAAATCAACGTGCATATGTACAATATATACTCAATTGTAAGTCCATGTAAAGGCACTGTCATGTTCTTGAACTATTATGCACCCTGTACAAGAGCTATCATTCTATTGATAGAAAACAGTGGAGCAAATAATCCAAGAGAATTTTCAAAACAAAGCCCATCTTCCAAACCTGACCACTATCAGTGACTGATGAACAGGTGTTATGATCAAGACCCTCTAAGAATTCCAGGTGAGCAGAAAGGCTGGTGACACTGACCATGGATGGAAGGGACACAGGATGCTCTGTGCCATCCTGGGCTCACCCAGTGCCACAGAAGGCAGGGTCCCAGTGTCAGAAGGGATGCAAGACTCTTCCCTCTCACTATAATTCCCATCTGTCATTGGATAACTTAGATACCCGATGGCTATTTATATTTCTTACCTGGATCCCAAAAGAACCAGGATCACCTCAGTGCAAAACAAGCTGTAAGCAATTTCCATTTATTGTTAGCCTCTCATAACCTTAGTTATGAAACACTTCTATTACTGAAAACACATTTCTAATCTACATATGTAATTTATACTGTATCATATCTGATGACTGTTTAGATTAAAAAATACTGTAGGGATTGCTATGGGGATGCTCATTTTCAATTTATTGCTTTACAAAGAGCTTTTTCAGAGGGTCAGACAAATCCACATTGGAAAGATATGTCAGTTAATTGAAGTATTTCACATTTGAGGGGGACAAAGAGCTCCCTGTTGACTCCCACCTTGAGGCAATTCCTGAGAGATTTGATGGTTTCTTTTCTGTTTGTCTTAAACTTGAACCTCTGAACTGCCACACACCTGTGAGTTAATTTGTAGGGAGCACACATCATTGGAAAAAGAAGCACTAAGTGAAAATACAGTGTCATCAAGCAACAAATTTCTTTTGCATTCATAGACATGAGTGGATTTTTTTGATTCATAGATACTCCCTTGAGTCAAAATATTGCAATTACCTTTACTATTGGGAATCTTAAGCCAGACTTCTAAAAACAGTGGTAACTTCATACAAAACCTGTGGGGATGACATTTCAGTCAAACTTCAATCAGCACAGCTTAGAAGGAAACACCATGAAACAAAGAACAGAATGAACTATTTTTCATAAATTTAAAGTATAAAGCTAGCACACATTTCTGCCCTAATGCAAATTTAAAAGGCTGTCAGTATGGAGAACTCAGACTTACAGTGCTAGATCTCTGAAAAGAAATCAATTAGGACAGAATTCCAAGGAAAAAAAATGAACTTAACACATCATGACTCTGCTGCTTAAGACAGAAATAGCACAAAGACACTGTGCTGTGTAATCACCTGCACATACACTTAATTGCACACCAGTGCTGGTGATTCCAGAACACTCCAAGATGGAGACTGATTCATTGCCAGACAAAGAATTGTTTGAACCTGGTGAGTTAATACAACAATCATTTTGCAAAATCATTAACCTGTGGAACCATACAATCAAAACTATGACAAACATTGACCAAGGAAAGGAGTAAAACTACACTTCATTGATCTATGGACCCACAAATTAATGAACTACACCAGTTATGTCAGCTTTTGTCCTAATTTGGAAAGCAGTACTGTGTTCATGGGGCTGTCAAAGTATAAAGTCAAGGTCACCAGGAACCACTGGAGGAATCCCTGGGAAAAGGAACACATATGCCAATGGGAGGAAATATATGCTAATGACTCTGGGGAAATGGCTATCACAGCAATGTTTCTTCCGGGAAAACCTATAGTGAAAAATGCCAATCATTTGTTTTAAAAGTTTAGAAGTTTAATAGTAATAAAATAGTTATAAAAATAGTAATAAAAAATAGAGCAATAAGAATTTGGACAATCAGAGTTCGGACAATAAAAAGGAAAGAATTACAGATGTCCGGTTGTCTGGCACTCTGCTATAGAAACGCACTTTGCTAACAAAGGATTAACCCTTAAAAGCAATAGCCTGTTGCATATTCATATGTCTCATACATGATGCAAACATTCCTCTCAAACTAGGGATTTTTTCTGTTTATTATCAACTTCCCCCCCTCGTCTTGTAGATCACCTTGGTCCCCACGAAGTCTGGCTTTTCCTGATAAGCCAGACTTATCTTGGTGTCTTGTTGCTCCTATCTCTTTGTGAAGAATTTCTTGGTTATCTTATCCATTCCTTGAGCTAGTTACAAAAAGTATCTTACATCACATGGTTTCTTATTTTAACATTATGCTCTTGCCTAAAAACTATATTTACCACACTACTTAAAAAGATTAATATAACCTAACTTTCCAACTTAACACATACAGTAATCATTTTAATATTTGCTAAGAGCCAATCATATAATAGGCATTTTTCACACCTATGAATAGGTATGTAAAAAACAGTACAGGAACAGGAGCCTCTTCTGTCCTCAGCATGCATAATATGACAGAGGAAATATCCCCTCATGCATCTAGCATTGAATAAAGAATTCCTGCTTCTTAATGCTACATCGGTGTTAAGGAGTTCTTTTTACCAATTTTTGGTAACTATTTTTTTTTATTTAGAAGACTGTCCAAGACTCTAAAACTGCTTTGAAAATAGCAACTCATTGTGGTTTTTAGGGTTACTCAATCCATTTTTGCTAACATACTCGAAGTAAATTGATGCAGGTCTGTTTGGTAGCAGCATGTTCCAGCACTGCCATCTCACAGCTGAGAAACACAGGCATGCGATGAAACCGTGCCTAGAGACATCACAGGAACAGTCGCAACGGGGAAAGAAATCAAAAATCCAGAACCTCATCACAGCCATTTCTAGGATAAAACCTATCACATATTCTAATGACAGAGAGATGATAATGGAAAATAGGCCAAAAAAACCCAAACCAACCATGTAATATAGCAGAAGATATTTGAACTCCTGCCTTCAAAAATTCTTCCAGACAATACCTGGCATGCTGCAATTTATGACTCTAAAATTCATGTAGATACTAAGACTCAAACTGAACACAGACTAGGTTTATTAGACTGTGCTCAAAAAACCCCCATCACGTGGGGGGGATTAAAAAGAAGAGCAAAATGTTCAAGTGTTTAAAATATCTGACTTCTTGGAAATACAGCAAACAATTGAGACAGCTCTGCTGTCCTAGCAGTATATTTATTATGAGGCTAGTCCCAAGGGGGGTGAAAAGGTTAAATGTCTGAGCCACTGTGAGAATTACAGGAGGCAGGAAACTATTTCATTAGATCCCAAGATAATCATGTTTCATTGCTGACCCTGGCAATGCAGCAGAGAACACAAATATTAGAATGACAGCACACAGCAACCCTCACTGACAAAGAGGTGTATTTGGAGAACAACAGGGATTTGAGCTCTGAACTTCAGGGAAATGTAAGAGAGGAAGGTCTGGGGTTTTGTCAAGGTCAGAGTAAGAAGACAACATGTTTTGTGTAGAAATACTATAACGCCATTTGTTGAATGCTCTGTTGGGCTGGGCTTCTCATAACAAAAAACACTGAAAATGACAGAAAAAGTGGCAAGATTTCATCTTGTGATACCAGCATAAAATTTCCTTCTATTCAGGCTGAGATTACGTGCTCAACATAGAGCAAGGCTTCATATGCCCCATGCTATGCAGAAGATTAGACCAAACTTGTGTAACAATTATTAAAAACTGAATGATTCTCAGTTGTAACCTACATTGGTGAAAGCATTTCCTACATAAAAGATGGTGGCACAGAGAAATGCATTTCTAATTAAAAAGTAATTTATTAGCTTTCTTTTAGAGGGGTCATCAATGACAGCAAGCCTGTCTAGCAACACTAATTCCTTGCTGTGGAAGAAGGTAAGTTAAATATCTGGGAACATGTTACTCAATCTAAGAAACAGCAGCACTGCACAAGAATTACCAGCCTGCTTCAGCAGGGACCTGGCCAAGTCCCTTAGATGGACTGAAGATGTCACTCAGGCCCTGTGACTGGCCACCTTCTTGGTCCATCACAGCTCTGAGAGAAACCCAAACTTTCCAACTGTATCGTGACCACCACTACAAGAAAGAGGGAATGGAAAAAACACAAAAAACAAATAAAGAAAAGTCCATTTTTCATTTCTGCTTTGATAGAAGTAACTAGTTATAAACGTTTGCTTGCATTGTTTCACTGCAAGGTAGTTGGAAACGTTAAAGTTATCTACATGATTGAGTGCTATGAAGTTATCCAGGGGATGGTAACCTGACCAGTAATACCCTGAAAACACAGATTGAAAATCTCCATCCTTCTTCTTGTTGCCTCAGAAAATGGGCAAAAAAAATCCTCAGTTGGAAGCAAAGCCATAGAAGTTGAAGGAAATTCAAAGAGCTAGAATAGCAACACCTGTGCATCACATCTTGCAGGACTTTACAGCTTACTTGTTCTCCCCACACACCACTGGAACAAATAACCCAGATGCAAAAACTTTGTGACAGAGCACATTATTAAATACATAGAGCCAGGGATCATGAGTGAACCAGAAATGAGCAAATTACTACTGAAATAAAATTAGATGCCAATCCAGTTAAAACTGTACCAAATTTTGTTAAGCGTTTAAACAGGGAGAAATGAGTGATTTGCAATGGAAGGGTAAAATACAGATCAAAATCAAATTGCTCAAGGAACCAGAATAAGAGATGACAGGGATGGGCTCCATTCAGAAATGCAAGCTAATCTAATAACTAAAAATGAGCTAATAAGATGGACTTGATGAGTCCTGCAGTGCTTTAAAGGCTTGGCTATAATATCAAGATTGCCTTAATGCTGTACATCCCTCAGATCTCACATTTTCTTACTGCTCTTCACAAAAAAGTGACTGCTGGGAACTGTAGCTGCATTTGTGCTCAAGAACAAGAGGGAACATAATTAAAATGAAGACAGCTTCAAACTAAGAGTGTAAGAAGGATGAAATCACCTCTTAAAGGTGACCATTACCCCAGCAGATATAAGGAGCTCTCTTGGGTGAACTTGCAGATAATTTCTGAAAGATTGAAACATTTTACAGGAAGAGTGAAATAAATTTTGTATGTTTTTTTCAAAAGAATGAAGAAGAGTCTGTTCAAGTGATAATCTATTATAACAGATACAATGGATTCTGTGATTTACTCAAATTGGGCAATAATAGTGCCCAACCCAAAAGAAACACAAAAGTGAGACTGTCCAAGTGGATATATACTTACCATTGATGAAGTCCCACAGTGCCACTACAGATACCTGACAGAGCTGGAGGGACTGCAGTTTAGTACAAAAGCAGCTCAGGCAGCAGCTCTGCATCACACGCAGCTCTGCAGTCTGGTCAGGGCTGCATCAGGCAGGAGATTGAATCCTACATACACAGAATAGTCCCAAATCCAATAGAACAAGCCCTAAACCTTCCCACTTCACAAACAGTTTGACTTGCAGCTAAATCACTATGACTACATTAGCCAGACATAAGCTTTTAAATTCAATAGAAAAAAATTACTACGAAATTTTATTGCCTGTATTTGATAGCAAATTGAGAAAATTGATACAACAGTCTCTTCCAGCCTACAGACTGCTTCATCTCTGAGCAGTCTTGGCCTTTTAAAAACATACCCCTATAAAGCTCATTAACCTTTCTCTTTTTATAATTTTAACACTGAAGAACCTATACTGGTAACTACTGAGTTGATCCCAGTTAACTGAAAGTAACAGTTTAATATCATAAGTATTCTCACACTGTTGCTATCCTCAAAAGCCTACCTTAGCTGAGATATTAAGACAATTCAACTGCAAAGAATGATTTCCATGTAGAAATCAGTTGTCCATGAGTTCCACAGAAGAGAGGTAAAAGTTAGACAGAGTTACAAGTTAAGCAAAAAAAGAAATATAAACTATATTATGAATGCAGGAAAAGTTTCTCTGTAACCACACTCATTTTTCATCACCTCTGTGTGCATCAGACCTCTCCACTACTCGACTAAGTTAATTATTCATTAACTTACAAAAATTCTTCTTCCTCCTCAGATAGCTGAAACTTACAGATACCACTTCAGTATGAATAAATGATAAGATATTGACAGGAATGCAGTGTTCACAGGGTCAGGAGGATGGTGGAGATCGACCAGTGCCTAATTTATACACTAAGTAGGTACCACAGCAATCCTGGCTTTATACATCACCATATCATTTTGATAATGGCTTTCAATACTGAAGGCAATATCCAACATTCTCCAAAGAGCAGCAAGTATCTTTGTGCCTCAAAGGCCTGTGAATTTTAAAAGCCAGGCAGTCAGTGCTTTCTAAATATCAAATCCCCTGGAACCTGGTTTCAAACTGGGCACTCATAAGTAATTCATTGCTGTTGTTATTTTGGAAGCTTCCTGGAAAGGTTAATGCTAGTTAATATTTCCCCTCAAAAAATGGAGCAGAAATCCTTCTCTATCTAGGACACCTCATTCTTTTAAATGTGTAAAAACCACAATAACCTTTCAGTTTGAAGAGTCTGGGATCTGGTAAAGGGAAAAAAATCCAAATCCTTTCCCCACACTCATTTTGACAATCTGTGGCTGTGTAAACATTTCCTTAGTTCTCAGAAGAGGTGATACCATTATCATATACTTGGATTTTGTTGTTCAAATTATCAAATAGGATATGGAGTATTAATGTTTTCAACCTGGTCTTGCTTAATTTGCTAGGGAACTTCTGTTAAGGCCAGTCCCAAACCAGAAGTTTTTAGCCTGTTTTTAACTAGACACATGCTGTAAAGATTATTAACAGCATTGACAGCAAATCACAAATGTTTACACACTAAAGGAATAGTTATATTCTCTTTTTAAGTGAGATAGCAAAAACCATTTTGCTTAAAAAGAAAATAAGCCACAAACTCTGTATCCTCTAATTACAAAAAAAATTTACTTTGTAAGTACTTTGTGTGTATGCCATCAGTTGATGCTGCAATTGTGTCTTTTTACTGACTTAGCAAAATGCTTCAGAAAACTCCACAAATCTTTGAGGGTAAATCACCTATCAAGAAAGACAGAAATGCTATTGTGAGTCTCTGTTGAAACAGCTGTGGTCCCAATAGGCAAAAAAAAAAAAAAAAACCAAGAAAAAAAAACCCACAACAGTAAAATTATACAGCCAATTTTAATGCTGCTGAAATAGCCTCACAATTTGCAGAAAATATCCCTGATTTTCCCCCAAAGTACTGTGCATGTCATCTGTGACTATTACTCAAACCATAAGGGTTAGTGCATTTCTGTACACAGAACTCAAAGTGGCAAACCCTTACTACAGAGAGCAGTTCTGAGGTAAACTAATTAGATTTTAAGCTGTTAAAACACTGACAGTGAGTGATGGCCAGGGTTCTTGCCCTATTATTTCTGCTGAACCAGAAAGAAACCCTTCTGTTAATAACAGTACATTACTACAAGTGTTTTGAGATAAGACACTACCTGTAATAAGGAGGTCCCATTAGAGCAATCTCAAAGTGCTTTTTTACAAAGGTCCCTGAAAGATCAGAAGATGACAGTGGGTGTTAAAAGCCAGCACTGGTGACATTCACTCAGCTTATTGTGAAGGACAGCACTGAAATTACTAAGCTTCCCAAAACTAAGTAGAAACAGGTAGAATAAGCAGAAATCAGTTTCCATCACTGATCTTTGGACATTGTGTTATTTTATAGAATAGTCTCCTTTCCATTAAATTTCCCTTGCATTAGATTGCTTCATTTTGATTTCAAGTGGTTCACCAAGAAGGCAATACATTACAGTCATGAGGAAAGGAATGGTGCAAAAATAAATTATATTTCGTACTTAAATGTTTTCTCACAAATCTTCGCCATATCTTCAGTAGTCACAAAACTAGAGCCTAAAAAACTATCATTAGTTTAAATACTAGATAATGCTACAATACTGTATTTATTTACACACACCCCCACGTAAATAGATTTCTAGAAGGCAAAAAAGATGTTAATGCCAAAAGCCTGAACCCATTAACAGGACAGAGTTCCAGGGGTGCCAGCTATAGATGTGCCTCACTTTCTTCACTAGGATTGCAAAAAATTTTATATTTTTTTAAAATAGACTGCTTGGCTGAATATCTACATTTTGACTGTTAGTTTCTATCTCTTCATGGACAAGATCAATAGCTTTGGCCAAAATTTTTTCCCAGCACATGTGACCATGGCAAGAGAACCCAGATCTCCTGATCCCATGGCAAATTATCTGTATCGGTTGTAAGGTAGCAAGAAGGATAACAGACAAATCAGCAGGAAATGCTATGGGAGATGGGAGAGAAGAGAAGAAATGAACCTCAGCTCTGCAAGACAGACCTCTCAGACCCTTACCTTCCCCACTCCTGTGATATCTGCTCTGAGCAAGACAAATCCTAATTTTGGAGTCCCAAGATACACAGTGCTGTTAGAACCCTAAATGAGCTTTGACTTCAAAAGAAAGGTGCACTGAATTGGCCAGATATTTTCCCTGTTTTCTCACTAATAGCACATCTAACACCCATTTTGTGTGAAGAGCAAGCTGCTTTGTCCAGGATGCACAGGCTCTTCCATAGCAATAGCAATTAATCTCCTGACATGGCAGAGACAGCAGCATATCTGTGCTTCCTAACAACCTGATCAATGTTATTGAACAAAGCTGCTGCCCCTTTCAAAACTGCATCTGAAGGAAATATCCTCAACTGCTTCTTTACACCAGATCCCTCTTTAGCACAGGTCACTCATGATTTTTGAGGCAAAATAAGGAATGAGGCTCAAACATTTAAAGTCACATTTCTTCATCAGCAAAAGCATCTCAACACTTCAGAGAGATGGGGAGCTAGGCAGCTTCTTATAAGCACACAAGGCGCTGACACAACTAAAGGAAACTCAGTTTCAAGGCTGGTTAGGTTTCAACTTGGATTTTAGCCTATTGAAAAGCACTGCAGAACCACATTTCTGAAAACACCAGAAGGAAAAAAAATAAGGAGAAAACCACTCAGTAATTCTAAGCACATTTCTAACAATTGCAGACCAATTCTCTGCTATTACTGATGAAATTCCACTCAATTCCTGCATGCCAAGGACTTTGTATGAAGCTGAAACTTAAGTCTGGAATCTCACAGCTCATCAGGTAAAATGAAAAGCTCCTACAAAAATGATCATTCCCCTACATGAAAACTGCACCTGATATCTGGGTCAGATGGAAAACACATGCCCACAGTATCAGCATGGTGGGCAAGTGAGCCTGTAGTCTGTCATTTTAAAAATCTAATTAGTTTACCTCAGAACTGCTCTCTGTAGTAGGGATTTGTCAATTTGAGTTCTGTGTACAGAAATGCACTAACCCTTATGGTTTGAGTAATAGTCACAGATGACATGCACAGTACTTTGGGGGAAAATCAGGGATGTTTTCTGCAAATTGTGAGGCTATCTCAGCAGCATTAAAATTGGCTATATAATTTTACTGTTGTATTGTTTGGGCGTTTTTTGCTTATTGGGACCACAGCTGTTTCAACAGAGACTCACAACAGCATTTCTGTGTTTTCTGATATATGATTTACCCTCAAAGAAAAATGACTAAAAATCAAAACATCTTTGACCAAAAAAAAAAAAAAAAAAAGAAAATCAGGTATTTTGCTCTCCATTTCCTCTCCCTTCTTTCCTTGCTAGGAGCCAGTTAGAGACCCATCAATCATATTTCCAAGCTGCTTTATGATATGTGTACTTTCACACCTAATTACTCTGCTTACTCTATCAGCCAGAAAACAGCTCATTTCCTTTTCAGGTACCCTCTGGGTTTATTCACAATATCTTCTATAATAGTCTGGGGCTGAGTTTATCTTCCCTGACTAAACAAGCTGGTTTGAATCACCTATGCTTTCCTACCTATTATTTCAAAATGTCATTCCTATTATTCCATGGACATTTCATGACTGCACAGCCTTTATTTTCTGAGCATCAAATTGACAGCATCAGATTCTCCAAGGTTTAGGAGTATTTTTTGGTTTCCCTGTATGCATCAGCAACACCAAAACAAAACAACAAAAAAAACCAACAAGCTGAAATGCCATAGTTGCTTTATGACAATGGTAATGAAAACTTTTCAATATTCACAGATAGTGTTATGCATGGATATGTATGCACATGCAGCAATTATAAATAAGGATATTTACTGCAGTGAGAGCATGCAAGCACATTTAAAGTAGTTGGATCTTGTATTTCATTGAGATGGGGAGGGAGGCAGGGGAAGGGCTGCTTTTAAGAACTCCCCTCCCTGCTTGGATTTTGTCCAAGTTGACAGCCTGTAATATAAAGTAGCCTAACGAAACACGAAAGGTTATTTTCCATGCATATATTAAGCACAGATCACTTTCAACTTCTTTTGGAAAAGAAAAAAAACTCATATGGCTTATCTACAGAACAATCATACTTGGATACTATATCCTGCACATTTCAAGCCCATTCTATAGTTGGTGCTGCTCACTTCCATAGTTATTTGCTTTGCTAGTTTAAAGAATACATTTTTCATTTTAAAAAAAGCCACAACAACGAAGTGTTTTCCCTCCCACACACTTCCCTACACAATTTATTCATTCAGCAGTCCTGGAAATTCAGTGGGGAATTGTCAGCCTTCTGTTCAGCTACAGACCAGCTCTAGGGACACAAGTAGGAGGGGGGAAAGAAAAAATGCAGCTGTGAATTGTGGCTGCCATCAACACCAAACCTGACTGAATGACCTTTCTGACAAATTGCAGAAAAGAAGATAAGACAAAGAAAATTATTTTCTTTACTGATAGATGTAAAGAAATAAGATGGCAAAAACAACCTGATAGTTCAGTGAATTAGGCAGTTTAACAAAAATTAGCCCTGTATGAGTTAGGAAATCAAACCAATTGTTCTGAATCCAAAATGCTCCAAGTAACTACTGTACACATCTTAGTGCTAAAGGAGGAGAGGGCACAGCCTTACATCTGCCAGCCTGTGATATTTGTCAGTCCCTGCTGCTCAGCTGCTGCCTTGGCCATGGGTGGAATAAGAAGCCCACAGAGAGGGTACTGGCTGCACTGCTTACATTCCAACAAGAATGCTCCTAGGAAGAACCAGTGCTGAGCCTAAAGAAGCTCAGAGGTGCCTCCTCAGGTGGGCACAGGAGACCCATGGTCCAAGGAGAGACTGACCCACTGCACTGGCAAGAGCTGCAGCCCCCAAGAACACACTCCAGGCTCCAAGGGTAGAGTGAGCATGAAGTGCCACCCACAGATAAAAATCTGGCACAACAGCAATATGCTCAAAGTACAGCTTCTTAGCTACAAGAAGAGTCTGACCAAAAAAGACTTGCCTTTTTCTGCTTTGGGTTGGGCGTTTCATTTGCTTTTGGTTCTGAGATTTTATATTTTTTACATTATCCCAGAGATAAAAAGATAAAAGCTACCTTGTGAAAGACACAAAGGCCTTTCTTACAGCTCAAAGAGACAGGCTCTCCTTGTATCAGCCTCCACCAACAGGATGGGTCCATGAGAATATCACTGATAGCACAGAGCAAAGTGAGATACAAAACACGGCCCAGTGTTTTAGATGCACCCAGTTAGCCGGGAATGAGCTAGCTCAGGCACCAAACTGAGTGTGAGCTTTGCTTGGTGTACTGCTCCCCCTCCAACTCTCAGATGTTTCCAGGTTCTTGGGTAAAGTAGGTTTCAAGTAAAAGATAAATCCTACAGCTTTTCATACCTACAGCCTGCATTTACAGGGCTGAGGATAAGGAATACACGGATTTTGAGGTGCCTAACCTTAGAAAAGGAAATGCATCTGCCCACCTGGAGTCATCAATGCTACAGAGCAGCTGAAGGTAATGGCAAGGAAAGAAGATAATTTCCAGTGATGGAAAATCTTTGTTAGAGACAACTCACTGCAGAAAGCCAAGACAGGAGGTGAGAATTAAGCTAGGCAACTGTTGTTCCTACACGAGAAAATATCCCTGCCAAAAAATGGATTTCATAGTCATATGAATTTTATCCAACATGAGAAACTAGAATAGCTGCCCATGTTACACCTTCATTGCTTATTCAAGATGATTTTTACCATCCCTCATATATTGCTGTCTTGGAATAGAGATTTACCCATATGGATCTGAGATTCAAGAGAATCAGTTTAGAGAAGCAATTTCCTGCATTTCTCTTCTTCCAGGTACCTGTAAGAACTTTGCTGTGGAGTGAATTTAAGTCAATTGAGAACAAGACTGTATCTAGGTTAGTTACTCACTTATCCCTTAAGACAAGTAATTTCAGGGCTGTGAGGCATTCCTACATCATGCACTCAGAGCCACTCACAAGCCCTCATTAGGCAGCTGGATTATGTGAAACATTATTACACAAATCTTTAAGAGTTACTGGGATCCACAGATTTCACCGTGCTATGTTTTCCTTTAGGCCATGAAACAAAGTTTGACTGAGTAATTGCTGAGGTCAGGTAACACAACTTACAGAATGATTAATTCTGTTCCAGAGGCAGGGTCTCCCAGCAGGTAAAGATCACCTTTACCTGACCCCTTCCAAAAAATCACCAACCACAAACAAACACACCTTCCCATCACACAACTTTCCATTAAAGACGTCCCTTCTGTATTACAGAAACTGCTAACAGCCTCTATTCTATAGACATTATTTACAGATACATTTTTTGTGATACAAAAACCTCATTCCTAAAGCAAGTCAGATGCAGCAATTACTACACTCACTTACATGAAGACATTGATCAAAGTCTTTAGGGGAAGCTGGATTCAGCCCACTGCCTTGGGCCCAGCATTAATCACAGGTGAGGTCACATATACTGCTCAGAAATCTTGACTAGGAACTCTACTTATGCTTTGAATTTGCATAATGAAACAGCTGCTCAACTCCCTAGCAGCTCAAGACGTAAGAATAAGTATATACACATTCATCTCGTAGAATGTTTAGGTTTTCTAATGTGCTTCTTAAGGACAACATTCTTTCTCTTCATCTGTCCCCCCTTTTCCTCTGCCCCAAATGAAACTAATGTTTCTGTCAAACATGATTTTAATCTTAACCTGGACCTAGAGAATGACAACTATCCTGAAGCATCTCAGGACTAAAATGGATTTTAGAAATTTCAGCCCTATCAAATTTAAATGGAAGCTCAAAACATCTCAGCTGATGTTTTAAGATGCAGATTTACTCTCCTACCTGATAAAATATACAAACTTAATGGCCATATGAAGTGGTAGTGATTTTATTCAGCGTGTAAGATGAACATCAATATCACAAAAGTTCCCTGCACTGACATTGTCAGCAATATCATTGTTTTTTAAGTGTAAGCAAAGCATGCCACCCTAAAAGGACTGAAAAAAATAGGAATCAGGTTCACTTCAAGTTACAAAGAACAATAAAAGCAGTGCAAAAAAGATTCAGCATTAGCAGAGCAAAAGCAGCAGCACTGCAAAACCTGGTTTAGGAGCCAAAATGGCAACAAGATTGATCCAGTTGTTTTTTAAGTGGATTTTCAATAAAGATGCAAAAGAATTTTCAATCCAGGAAAGCACTTAACGCGTGATAACCTTAGCATGTAAATAAGCCTCCATGTTTCCATGGCACTAATAACAAGATGTTTCATTGGATTGGGACAGAACTCCTTATAACTCCTGATTTTCTCCTTGCAGTTACTCAAGTAATTATTTCAGGCTGAATAAGGTCTGGGTTATTCACAGACAGATTAACTATTACCTGAAAAAAGCCCAGTCAGATATACCAACCTGGATATTATTCTGGGTGTTTATCACAATCCTAAAACTGAAAATTTCTTAGTTATTACAGGGGATAACCAAGCTTTCAGGGAAACTCACATCACCTCTAAATACACCAGTAATGCAGTATCATCTATATAGTTTTAAAAAGGTGATGTAACCCAATTCTGGGTACTTCTATTATATTTAGTTTACCTTTTATTTACCCTAGCAGTATTTTGGAAGAATCAGATAATGGGTAACTACTTTCAAAACAGCCAATCTTCCAGCTATGTTTTAGAGACAGTAATATGCAGTAATTAATATTTCACAGAAGAAGTGGGTTCTTGGCCTGTTTCCCCCAGTGAAGCTTAGGGTTCAGTTTAATACAGAGAAATAAATGCATGTCTGCTTTGTAACAAAACTCCATGCCATTAACAAATTAGGGAACCATCTCAAAAGATTATGGTATCTTTTTTGACTAATTGAGTTTTATTTGCCATCTGCAGCAGCAACAAGAGCATAACTTAGCACAGCTCCAATGAAAGGAAGAGCTGAAGCATGTAAGCATAAAAATTCAAAACAAGCTAATTTGTTTTTCTCCAGCAGCAGCAACAAATTTAGGAAACATATAATCCTGAGCAAAACATGCAGTCAAGTTTCTACCCACTCTGTCCTGCTGCGCCATCACAGCCAAACCCAAGCCCTTTTTCAGGGTCCTCACTCTGCTGACCAGCTCCAAATAATTTCCTTCATGCAGTTCTCTCTCAAAGAACCACCCTGGTAGTTTTTATTTCCATTTAGCATATCTGCTAAATGAAAACAGAAGTGAAACAGACTTTCTTTAAAAACTTTATAATGGACTCTGCTTAATTAGTTAAGGAACATTTGACTGTTATTTTAGCTGGTTTTGATTTAGATCTGTGTCAGTAGGAAACCCGGAGAAATTGCCTCACTGTACCCGCACAAAGGAACTCCATGGACCCACATCCCTTAGAGAACTTAATAGCCAAAGAACAAAATTCAATGAAGAATTGTTTCATGGTTGTCATGTAACTAGAGATGAATGAGATATCATAGAACAAGAGAGATATCTGGAGACAGAGTCACAGGCCTATACACCCAGAAAATTTGATTAATACACTGCAGGTACAGCAAGGGAGCCATTTTATAGGCTTGCACACCTCAGAAAACTTAATCAATAGGAATTGTCTAACCAAGACAGCAAATTTAATAAAGCACTGTTCAGCTGGATAAAACGTGGGCTATCCATTAAACAAAGATAGAAGAGATACTCTGGTTGAAACACCTACACCATGGTGCAATAAACTGTGTGGACTTTTAGGAGTGTCTATTAAAGAATCTTGGATGTTACAGTGTGTATAGATACCTGTAAATTGTTGGTTCTTTGAACATGAACATAGCAGAAAATAAGTTTCTACTATGTTCCCAATCTTGACTCAAAATTGTTATCAGGAATGTTCATCCGACAGCTTTGTGCTGTTGGATTTAATCTAAATCAACCTCTCTTCAAATTCGCAAAAGGTTATTTTAACCTCTGTACTTTGCTCTCAATAGAGGAGAGAGCAGCATACAACTTCCTCTATGGTTTCTTCCAGTGAAAACAACAAACAAAGTAAAGTATTTTGAAGCACTGTATATAACAGAAACAATTTCAAACATTATCAAGAAAATATCTTAATGTGAATATTATGTATTTACAGAGGGGATCCATAATAAACCCCTAGAATAAAGCCACATCAATATAGCCAATGAATATTTTATATTTCTGATGTTTATCTCAGTGAAATTTCCTGTTTTCTCTGCATAACCTCAAATCACTTCTCCTATAAAAAAGATACAAAATAAAATACATCAAGTTCCTCATTTTGGTACATTCATATATTTACTCCTCCTACAGGCCAAACTACAGCAGATTCAAAGTGAGCAATGTGGAAAATGTAATAGCTCTGTGAATCAATAAGGGTGAGTATAAAGGACAGCCACTGCCTGGAGATCGTGGTCCAAGGATTCTTTCTACTGCACCTCTCATTTATCTAACACCTACCTGTCATGACAGCTTTTCCCTGGGCCAATTTATTCTTTTGTAATTTCTCTGGCGTTACAGTCTGCTAAATTACAGAAATGGAGGCTACAAGAGAGAATGGCATGAGAAATATATTTGCATTGATTTTGCTAATACACATCCAGCAGGATCAGAGAAAGCCTCTGGTCAGCTGGCAGGGTGTTTCACTCACCTTGCATACTTTTGGTACATGGCTACAATTCCCCTTCTCCCTCCTTCATTAAAAATACAGCAAAATACACGAGTGAAAGCAAATTTTTTTGCAACTTCCTTCAGGAAGACACAATATGTTTGACAGTTGCCTAATCTGAAAAGTTTTCTCTTCAGAAAACACTTAATGAATCACCATCCCTCAATATTTCCAAGGAGGCATATGCAGAATAATTTGCATCTTTAATTCAGGAGTGTAGAGCAAGTAACAGAAGAGTTGCAGCTGCTGCCTATGCACCCATTTCTTATTTAGAAGTCACATGTACTCAAAAAGCATCTATTACATTTCAAATACTCTTGTATACTTCACCATAAGAATCAGGTTAATCTGATTGCAAACATTTTATGCCTTTATTAACGTAACTAATACTCATTGTATTACTGGAAGAGAACAAAAGCCTATACTGCTGTTTTTAACCCATCTTTGAATTCTGACCAAAGGTTACAGCCTGCCAGCTCCAGCAAAGCCACTGGGTTGGCCCCCAA
This sequence comes from Pheucticus melanocephalus, assembly GCA_013398405.1. NCBI lineage: Eukaryota > Metazoa > Chordata > Aves > Passeriformes > Cardinalidae > Pheucticus > Pheucticus melanocephalus. Next base: position 59,470 of record VZSJ01001695.1, on the reverse strand, counting down.
GTCTGGCCACAGCCAACAGCTGTAGGATGCCATTGTTGAGACATCTGAGCAACTGAGATCCTACCATTTGCTAGTAAACAGAAGAGAAGTTTGGGGGCTTTCAGGGGTAGAATTCATTTCAAACTAAAGAACACAAGTTTTTTATTAACTCAAACGTGCTACACATTTATAAGGAATTAAAATCCTGTGTATTTCAACGTGATACACATCTGTATTAATAGCCAGTTTAAGAAGCAAAAGAAAATTATATACAGGTAATCTCTGGAGGAAGATGCTAGAAAGACAAGATTTTATATAAAAGCACCACAAAAGAACCCCTCCAGTGCCTATAGTCTGTTTGTGGAGATACCATCCATGAAACACACTCAGTATGACACCTGTTGATTACAAGGAGCACAGATTCTTTCCCATCAGTTACTTCATAAGGACATAATTCAATTACAGCCAGAAAAACACAGCAGCAAAGTGCCCTCTGCCTGTCAGCTTCTCTCTGTGACAAGTCTAAGCACTAAACAAAAATAAGGATGGAAATATAATTCATTCTCGTGAAGAAAAAGGATTTGATTACAGCACCCAGGGCCCTGTACCAGCTGTACACATAAACCTTGATTTAATTGGCAGATGTGGAATATTTAAGAAGTCATAATGGTAAGTACAGAGACACGAAACAAGAAACTCCTAGGCAGTGCTTCTGTCTGGAAGAAAAAGGAGATGATACTCAGAGTAATGAGCTTTTCTGTTACCAAGGTTTTGATGGTGAGATTGCCAAGGTTATTGCCTTGTCAGGTACTTAACAAACTTAAGCGTCCAAACCCACAGATAGCACACAGGAGGGAAGCAGTGCAATAAGGGTTTTACAGCCCAGGTGAAGATCCTTGGGTTAGCCTGAGCTAGCACAAAAGTGAGCATGTAAGGAAGCCTTGTAGTCTTTGTCCAGGGCACAGATCTGCCACAGCTGGTGGAGTGCTGATCAATATTCCCTCCTATAACTGGGATTCACATGTGTAAGGACAGCACTGATGGGCTCATCTCACACTGTCTTGCATGAACTCCTGCCTTAAGTGGGTTGCAGCCCAATCTGTCTTGAAGTTGAAAGACACTCCTTGAACACTAAAGCTTGGAGTAACATAGATGAAAGAATAAAACAAGCTATTACTTTCTTGCACAAAAATCCCCCAAGTTACTCTTACTGCTGTTAGTTTATGGATGAGGAGCTGGGCATTTCATTCTTCCCTCTTCTACATGCTTCAGGGGGTCATGACAATGGAATACAGCTGAAGCTGCTCTCAAAGCCTGTTGTTTTCTCAAACTGATTCTTTCCATCACAACACAGACATGTTTTCTGTCTGCTGAACATGGATTCCTCTCTCATACCATTATCCTCTTATGTCTAAACTCTTGGTGAATATTTCTGAAAAAATGCATAAACTATACTATCTGCAGCTCTGACAGCTCTGTTTTACTCTCACTCTAAAGACAAAATTCATATTTCCTTTTGATCCTGAAGATCCTCTGAGAACTAGTATTTCCATTACCTTGACTGAGACACTCAAAGGCTTCAGCAGAAGTTGCATGATTTTTCCATCTTGCAAACAGAGCTGATAAAAATCACATTTAGTCAGAAGAAGAGCCACAGCACATGGATCATATCGGATGGATAACTCCCAGCATGACTGGAGTTTTCAGTAAACACAGCAAATGACATACTAATAAAGCAGATGATAGATTTGGCACTCAGAAGGCTTTTTTTTTTTTTTAGTCCCTTCTTAGTCTACTGGAAATCTTTGCCTCTACAGCATATAGAAATCAGACTAAGGAAAGATAAAATGCCCTGCCAAGGACTGTTCAATGACATGGGCAGGCTTCCACCTGGCTCTTGACTGATCTCTCAGCTAAAAACATTAATTACTTCCAAACACCATCATGGAAAACCATCTTGAAGTCCAACCTAAAATCCAGCCATTTTGCTCTTTAAGAAGTATTTTTATTTTCTCCTGCACATCCTGCACATCCCAAGTCCCAGCCATCTTCACATTCATAAGGACTGCAACCCTACAATATCACTAAAGACAAAATGCCAACCCAATTTCACCTCCTGAGGCTCTGCAGTGATGGCTTATGACAAAGTAAGGCAGGCATGGCATGATCTCAGGACCTTAGATGTGAGCTGACAGCCCTGGGTGATGTTAGCTCTGCCAATCCAAGCATCTCCAGACAGAAGGACACAGGCATCCCTTGGGTCCTTCCAGTCCTGCACTGCTCATGCCTTCCCCTGCCCTTACTCTTCCAGGAGCTGCAAATATCTCTTGCTTGCTCTGTTTGCAGATCTGTCTTCAGCTCCTGCCTGAGTTTGAATCCTGCCCTGCAAGTTTACCAACCCTCAGGACTTCCCTCGTCACAAGAGCACCTCAAGGGCTGCTGCTGCTTCAGGGATTGCTCCCCATGACACTCTCACTCCTTTGTCCTCAGCCTGACCCTTTTGTCCTCCCTTTTGTAAAAGTGTCTGTGACTGAATTCAGGCAAAAATAATTTTGATTTTAAAAGGCAGGAGAGATGAAAATCAGCTCTTTGTACTTACTCATTATTGGATTTTGATGATAATCTCTTTGCTTCTCTTTAGATCAAGAGATTACTTTTTCCTTTTCAGGCCATGGTAATGAAAATGTTCTCTCTTTCTTTTAACCATTTGAAAAACACTAGTAAAATTTAAAACAAGGACTGAGCTACAGAACTTGTCTGTTCAATTTAAAAGCATTTTTAACTGGACACAGATTCTTCAGTTTAAACAGTATTGAGACATTCAACAGTATTTGTGCACAGGTACACAAAAACACACAAAAGCCACAAATTTCAGCCATACAGAATAAGGTGCACTCCAAAATGCCACAGAAACCATTAATTTCACCTAAATCTAGAGCACATCATGTATCACTACCATTTGTATATACCCTGATGAAGAGATTGTGGGTGCCAGCAGGAACCCCTTGATTTACTCTGGAGGATCTTGACTCAGGCCTCAGTGTTGTCCTTGCAAATATCCTCATTTGCTGACTCTGGCCAGCAGGTGAGCTTATAATGGAGATATGTGGATATCAGACGACAGATGAAAACATCTATTCAGAACACACCAAAAAAAAATGTAATTTATTATGCTTAAGGAACATACGCATGCAAAATATATATTCACCTACAGTTAGTCTCCTGTAACTCCCAGCTTCCCCTGAAAGAGTAATTTCCATCTGCTTTGACAACGTCTGAGATCAAAGACAAGCTTGATTGCATCTTTTCAGCATGAGAACATTGTGACACACACAAGTCAGAAAGTCAAATTTAGATTTTAAGCTCAAAATAACTCTCAAACCACTAAATCCTGAAAGGCAGCCTTTACCTCAGTCCCATCACCTGAGGCTGTCCTCAGGGGCAGAGCCAATGACAGTGGTGGGTGGACAAAGTTCAGCCAAGCACTCCCACAGACAGAGAGAAAGGGAGGCAGGAATTTTGTTTCCCTTCTTGACCATAGCTTACCTGAAGGCATTGTTATTGACTGTTCCAAAAGAAACCATTCCACCCTGGACAGAAGGAATGAATTCCCATTATTTTTTTTTTATTTGCCATTACAGTCTTAAATCTAGGACTGTGTCATGGTTTAACCCCAGACAGCAACAAAATCCCAAATTGCAGCTTTCTCACTGCCCTCCAGTGGGATGGAGAGAATTTGAAGGGTAAAAAGGGAAAAAACCTCACTGAGATTGAGATAAAAGACAGTTTAACAACTAAAGCAATATCCATACACACAAGCAAAGCAGAACAAGGAATTCATTCACCACTTCCCAATGGTGGCAGGTGCTCAGCCATGCCCAGGACAGCAGGGCTCCATCACCCCTGACTGGCTTGGGAAGGCAAATGTCATCACTGTGAACATCCTCCCCCTCACATTGCTGCTGCTCCCCCCTAGTTTATACACTGAGCCTGATGCCATATGGTCTGCAATCCCCCTGGGGTCAGCTGGGATCAGCTGTCCCAGCTGGGTCCATTCCCAACTCCTTGTGCAGCCCAGCCCACTCACCAGTGAGGATGGGCAAGAAGCAAAAAAGGCTTCGACTGTCTGTCAGTGTGGGGGGATAAAATATAAGAAAATAGTGTAGAAAGTAATCTTACCCCTAAGGAGTTGCAGCTGGGCCAATTATCAAAGTCAGGTCTGTTCCTAACCTTTAACAGGCCACAGCTGTAAGCAATGAGAAGCAGAGTGCTATAAAAGAGTGGGGGGGGCTGCTTGAGAAGGGAACTGGAGTCAGTGGCTGCTTTGTGAAGAAGAGTCAGTGCTCAGAGGAGCTGCCCATGAGAAACACCAAGAGGGTATGGAACTTTTGTGATGAGGAGACAGCAGTATGGGACCCCTGCAATAGGATGACAACATGTCAGCCCTGCTCAGCAGTAACCAAAACATCCTTAAGTCATCATCACTGTTTCAGTCACAAACCCAAACAGCCCCAAACCAGCTACTCTGAAGAAAAAATACTCTGTCCCAACCCAAACCAGGGCATTCTGTTTCTGCTTAAAAGGGAATTAAGGACATGCATTAAGCTTACTAATAAAACTGTTAATTGCCAAGAATGATGCTAATGAACTTCACTACAGAGGAAAGAAGAGGAAAACACAGAAGATTAACATTTTAAACCTTCTAATTTCAAGAACAAATTCTCATGTTTAACTGAGGATACAAGGTTTGAAGTAGCAGTAGAACATCTGAAGTTGAAATAACAACCAGACTTCCTCCAACCACATGGTAAAGCACAGTGATTATGTCATAGATGGCAGAGAACCAAGAAGCTGTACCTTACCAGCAACACTTGTACAGATTCTTAAACAGGCTAAGTTCCTCATTCTACCTCTCCTATTAATTGTATTGCTATATCTCCTCATCTTTCCACAGGACTCAAAGTACTACTTTAAGAAATGCATCAAACAGATCCTGACATTAAGTTCTTCACAACTTGCTTCTTGAATATGCTTGCCAAAATCAATTATCAATAAAAGTCAAAAAGGTGCAAACACAGACATTTTCTGCTTATGAGATTCATTCTCCACTTGCTTTAGTGGATGCAGAACCAGCCCTTTTTTTCCAGGAATCTCTTGCATCATTACAGTGAACAAGTTACAGACACATAGTACTGAAAACAAGCTGATCAAGTTTTCTTTAATGATTTGCAGAACCATGTAGAAGCATGCAAACCTTCAAAGTGCATGTTCTCAAGACCTATTAGAATTCTAAACACAGATCTCTGGCAGTTCTGCATCTGTTTTTCCTCATCCTGCACCATGTCACTTTTTTGCTGTTAGAAGATCAATAATAGAATTATTAGATCAACATTGTATTTCCTACATAATTTCTCTTCTGCACTATTTCAACAGAGGAAGTGCTAGACAGCCTCTTAAATGGGAGACTACTCAACTGCCTAGATCTTGCCTCAGTCAACCTGTAGGACTGGCCATTAACACAGCCTTATCCCCAAATTCATATCAAAAACCACCCCCCATGGAACTGTTCTTGCAGACTGCAGTGCCCATGGCACACATGATGTCCTCCCCAGTCTTCCCAAGAAGAGATTAAGTACCCCAAAGCCTGGAGAGCACTCCACATAAGAGGAGTAACACAATGAACAGTGGGGCAAGGACAGATGTAGGGAAGCAGGTTCTTGCACACATAGGGCACCAGCCTGCCCTGTAGCCCTAATTAGGCAGGGGGGAAGCTAAATACACCTTTTCCCTTTCCACAACCTCCTCTTGTTTTCTCAAGAAGCAGCTTTGTTTTACAGACCTTAAACAAAACACACACCTTTCCTCTGCCTCAAAATCACCCATTCATATCAGTGAGGCCTAAAAAGATGTGGTCAAAGAGAATCAAGAGTGCAATCAGGAGGAGCAGGCAACAGGTTCTGTTTCCCTTGATGTGGCATTTGCTGCATTTAGGATCATCTTTAGAAAAACAGATCAAAGAGCAAGGAAAAATCTGCAAAAGCCCTCAACTTCACCCTCCAAACTCACATAAATTCTGAGCTATCATAATGTTTTTGAAGTCTTATGCAAATTCCCTTTTTTACTGCAGTAGAAGCAAAAACAATAAAAGGGAGAAAAGCATGCTGGTATCTGCCAGAAAAGATTATTCTCAATATGCCAAGTAAAAGTTTATCCAGCTGCTGAACACAGCATTACATCCTCTGCATCAATGAACTCCAGTTTAACTTTTACCCCATGTCTATCCAAAGAAGCAGAGCAAGACCACAGCATCTTAGGTTCTTAGCTAATGCATGCAGGGAGCTGTAATACTCACAATCATCTGAG
>VZSJ01001695.1:4558-53028 GCA_013398405.1 Pheucticus melanocephalus | reverse complement strand
TCTTAGCTAATGCATGCAGGGAGCTGTAATACTCACAATCATCTGAGTACTGGAGAGTGGAAACTCCTACTAAAGCTGTCACTGAAGCACAATATATTAGGTGTTACCATGAATGGAGTGTACATCAAGAGAGAGTTTCATTTTATATGGCATGATAAACTGCCATCCTAGTGAATTAATATGGTGTTAAAGAAGGTGTTATAGAGCTCCTGCATCTGAACCTTTCCACATGAAATTCATTTACAAAACCATCTGAATGTCATCTGTACCTAAGAAAAGAAGAATGAAAAAATATTCCAGCAAATAAAGTTGCAGGCCTGGCAAAAGCAAAGTATGAAGCTTGCATTTACTAAAAGGAAACAGGTTTTTTTTCTAATACTTACATTTCATCTGCTTCAATTCTGCATCTCAGAGAGCAATAAAAGAGAAACTAAGTATTTTCATTTTACCTGCTACCCACAGTTACATGTAGTAAGTGAAATGACACTTCGTTAACATTAAAAATTGCCCTTAATTAAATACTAGCTTAGAGATGCTGATACAAAACCTGTCTTCAAATTCACCATATCGTGGTATACAGGGGTGGAGTTGAGGTGCTTCACAGCAGCTCAGGTGCTGCTGGGTTTTGTATCTGTGGTTAAAACACTGCTGGTAATTCACCAGTGTTTTGGCAAAAGCTGAGCAGTGCTTGTAGAGCATCAAGGCCGCCTTTTCTTCCCCAGTTTGCTCCTCAGTGAGAGGGGTGGGCAAGAAGCTGGGAGGGAATACAGCTGGGACAGGTGACCCCAACCACCCAAAGCAGTAACCACAGAACACCAAACAGGGATTAAACTGGGCACAGTCTGCCTCAGGTAGCCATCGCTTATCAGTCTGCTGGTGGGAGGTAGTGAGGGATTTCTTTTCCCAGGTTTATTTTTCTCTTCCTGATCAGAATTCAGTAAATCAGCATTCCTTTCCAATTTGTTGTCTTGTTTAGTTCTTGTGGCAGTGTACGAGAGGCCACAGAACTTTGCTGTGCCATGGAATGGAAGAAACTCACAGGGCAGTCAAACAGGAGCATCTCCCAACAACTCCTAAAACCATGCCCTAGGCAGTTAGGGAACATCTACTTCAGGAAACAAAGGCTGTAATTTAAAACAGAGGAACCAGCAGCTCATCTGCAGACAGACTGAGCAACTCTGCTCCAGTTCAGCAGTCACAGCCCAGGCTCTCCTGACATACATCATGCCAAACCAATGAGAATTTGCCTTCAGACAAGGCTATCAAACAACTGATTCCATCAGAACATGAGTCAAACTGAGATCCCAACTATTCCTACTCCTCATCAAGCTGAAGATTCCTAAGTGAATGAGACTGAAAACTCGTTTTCCTTCCCAGCTCTGCCTGTGATCTGATCTAGACATAAACTGAAATCCAGCACGACTATGATCACTTAGCAGAGCAGTGTGAACTGCCACAGCCTCACTGCTGGGTTCCACCTCCACCACTGCCCCATCCCTTGATGCAGGTGTGAAACTGCTTGGGCAGGCTTGAGGGCTCTGCTTGGCTACTACCACCTATCAGATCCCCAGAGCACTACATAATTCCCATTGATTTAATCTCTAAAGCCAGAAGTAGCAGAGTAACACATACTGCTCTCCAAAACCACAAGAGCAGGGTTTTTTTCTTTATGACAGGCAATTTAAAAAAACAAACCAACATCTCTTTTACAACAGAAAAATGTTAGTAAACAATTGCTACCTCATATCAACATATTATGTTTTATCCTGATTTTGGAAGCTAATGCTTTTACCTACAAAAATAAGCAGTTGTAAGCCAAGAACAGCAAAGTACAGTTCCTTCATCTCTAACTGTCCTCTGCCTTCTGCCTTCAATTCACCTTGTTTATTCCATTTCTGTCTTGAAGAGATTACTATCTACTTTACACAGCACCATAATCTTGCAAAGAGATTCCAGGACGCAACAAAAAAAAATAAATGCATTGTTAATAATAAAATAATAACTTCTATCACAGTCAGAACAAGTCTTCATCTGAGCAGTTTTTTAAACCTCTTCTGCACAGGATTAAAATCTTAAAAACTTCTATTTATTTATACACAGCATATGCATATACATATTTGCATAACTATGCATTTCTCTATATAAATACTTGTATATATACACTCCATACACATTTGACATATATAACCAACAATTTAATAAATATTGCATATTACAACTTATGAAATTTACATAGATATACATATGCTCCATATATATTCTAGCATATATAATGGTGACTGGTCACCTGCTTCCTCCAGACTGTTAAATCCATTTCTCTGTAGAGAAGCAATTCCTTTTTCCAAACTAAAAACCACTGAGGGTGGTGCCAAAAGCAGAAAGTGACAGCAAAGTCCAAGATGTGAGAAGACAAACAAGCACACTTGCCAGCAGGAGGGCAGGAGCAGAGGCCCAGAGCACTGGGAATTCTGTGTGGATGCCACCACTGCACCTGGGAGCCCCAGCCCACACACTCCCTGTGGAGGACAGCAGCAGTGACTGGGAAGCCCATAGAGAATGCTCCAAACAGAACAGCAGGAAAGAGTCCAACAGGGACTGTTCCAGAACAGAAATTCTGCCTTAATAACTTTCCCACCAGCCTTATTACCTTCCTTTTCAACTTGCTGCTTCACAAGCCAAGGATGAAGCACTAAAATGGTGCATTTATGGACTTGGTGGTGCTGCATAAGCTTATAACTCAGCAGACTTTATGACTGCAAGTCATTTGTATTGATTTATTTACTTCATTAGTGAAGGGAAGATGTAATTCTGCATTGATGGAGAACCAAATTGAAGGAGGAATAGCTGATTAGGCATTTTAAAATCACATTTCATAGTCAAGTTTTATAATGGTGCATCCAAAATTAAATACTAAGAGTATAAACAATCTAAAGTCAGAAACTTAAATCATTGATTTGATCTGTAGACTAAAGAGTTATGCAGCTGCTTTACAAACTCTCACCTTACCTCCCCTACTTGACCAAGTTTCTCAAGATGTGCTAATGTAATTATGGAAACTCTTTAATTGCATGAACAACACTGCAGGTTTTAACTCCTGGGCTTTGAAGGTACTTTGTTGACTGAGTCCAACAGTTTCCTATAAACATAGCTGCGAAGTCCCTTCCTACCAGCCACTGTACATAATACAGTAAAAACCATTGTGCCTTTTAATCCCAAACCCATTTTGGCATTTTCCTTTGATGCATGTTGGAATAATTACCATTAAAGCAATAATTTGGCAAGCATGAAACATCACCTTTAAGTGCAAAATTCATCTTCCCAGACTAGGACATGTAAATATTTAATTCTAAGCAGCAAAAGTTAATACAAGAAGTTGGAAAAAGATGCAAGTCTGTGAATAACAATACTCACCACCTTTCTGTTGGGCATCTCAAAGTAGCATAAAAGGATAAAGAAGTATTATTTTCTTGATTTACCTATGGGGAAAGCGGGTTGCAAATTGCTCAAGGCCATAGACAGATGTAACTAAGGAGCAAAGCTGAGGCTCTTCAGTCCCACTCCAGTACCCTGCTATTGCACCACACCTCACCATGCAAATAACAGAAGCAACAACAGAGAAATCCCCTGTCCTTGGTCTCCCCAGCATCACCCTTCCTCTACTGGCTCTCTATAGACCTCATTCCACCTACCTTCCCCTTTTTAGCTCACTCAGCCATCTGGCAATGTTCTCATCTTATTGCAAAAGTCCCATACCTTCTTGGTGATTTCTCATGGGCAGTTCCTCACAGCACTGACTCCTTCTTCACAGCACAGCCAAAAAACTCCATCTCTCTCTTCACCGAGCCAACCCACTCTTTAATAGCGCCCATCCTTATTAGACACAGCTGGGGCCTGTTAAGGGCAGGCCTGTTCCTAATCTTTGATGATTGGTACAGCTGCAACTCCTCGGGGTGAGACTGCCTTCTGCACTATCTTCATTTTCTTACATTCTATCCCCCCACACGGCAAGGCCTGCCAGGAGCATCCCAGGCAGCACCATGGCCAGGGCAGAGAGCCATGCCAGGACACCCCCAGGGCTGCAGCCTCCACCAGGCAATAGCACTGTGGCAGGAGATCTCCTGAGAGACTCAACTTCTCAGGAGGGCTGAGTCAGCCCCACCACTACCTGGAGATCCAGGAATGGACACAACAAAACATGATGTCAGCACTCAGAGAAAATGATCTGTCACACCAACCTAATGCAGCCTGAATCTTTAATGGGGTATTGATTTCGCTAATGTTCCTCCATGCTGCCATCTGGAAGCAAAATACTTCTTTGTTATATACTAAACCACACTCAGGGTCATGCAGGACAACAACCAATATCATTATGAAGGTTTTGTTTTGCTGCTGGGGTTTTTTGAATTTCGTTGTTGCCATTTTTTTTAAGGAGCAAAGATATTTTAAATCCTGCATTCAAAGGCAGTTGCTAATACTGCTGGCACTAAGAAAAAAGCTGGTCATGCCTAATTCCAGTCATTTGCTCTTCCATCATCAAAGGAAAAGACACTTCCACATGGCAGGCATGTCCTAAGAAAGAGGGCAAGGAATGCTGGCAGAGCTGCAGGAGTTACAGAACAAGGTGCTGCAACACTAAATCAACATTTCAGTTCTCGCTTCAAGGGCTCTTGTGGTCAGAATATTTGTTCTTTTTTTCCATCTCCTCTCACTATAAGTTAAATACTATTTTTTCCATCAAATGGCTAGTCCTACATTTTAAGCTTGCCTAATTCAAATATGCTGAACATTTACCATTTTCCACTGATTTGGGGAGAGGTGAGTTATTTCTGTCACCACACTGCAGACATAGGAAACTCAGAACTAATTACAGAGATCCAGCAAATTCTGATGGCAAAAGGTTTTGCTACTCAACTCCTTCCCCAAAACCCAAACCCTTCTCTTCCCAATCCCTTGTAGGACCAGGACAAATTTTATTACAATTCCTTCCCCTCCCTCAAATCACAGTCAACTCTCAGCCACCTTCTACCATCATTATTAAACAGAATTGTTTCTAATAAGGAAGAGAGCAGCATTTGTGGTTATTCACCTTTGCCTTTTATGCTGTAAGTGCAGGTAAATGAGTTCATTATTCACCACTTTTCTGCTAAATCCCACCCATCTCATTATGATGTATTTGGGGCTGTTCCCTCCTTCCTTCCCCATATTTGATACCCCTTTCATTGATTTTCTCAGCAAGCAGCAGAGGCCACAGCAGGCTTTGAGCTGCAACAATGCACCCGTGCTCCACCTGCCTCTTTTCCTGAAATCCAGAGCAGGATCCCACTTAAACTGGGGCAACTATTTCTTCAAGTGCTGAGAAAAATCTTCATCTGGCAGACAGCTGTGATAACTCCTGTCAGTGAATAAATTATGAAATGCCTCTCAGAAAAGTGTTATAACTATAGTTAGAACATACAAGATGACTCAATGCTGAAAAATGATACCCCCATCTGTCAGAGTCAAAAAGCCAGGAAACTTCATTTAGAAATCATACAACTTTGCTTTCCTGCCAAATCTCTTCTAAAATTGTAACTGCCTTGTTCTACAGCTCAGAACACTATTTTTGGGTGATGCTTCACTACAAATTTGCATTACTTGGTTTTCTTTACGCTTTACCTGGCTGCAAAAAGGTAAAAGCCTGAGGGGTAAAAGTAATTATTAGTCATCAGTAGAGGGACCTCTGCCAGATGGCCATAATGAAGGATGCAGTGGGTTAAACACATTTCACCTCTAAGGGGAGTTAACTCCTTTAATGATCTTCTACTTCTGTGGACTTAAAACTACGGCATCCATAAGCTGTCCTATTTTCTTCAGAAACGCATGCAGAAAAATAATTTTGAATAGTAATGATCAGGTACAGTCAAATTTTAACATGTTCTCACAGAGGACATGGAATTTTGGCTAACCACAGGGAAGTTTTGGAGGGCTTTTTGCTTGTTTTTAAAGGTGGCAAATGCTCTTAAGCAAAGAAATCTTTATGGACATCAAAGTCTCACTGCTCCCAAGAGTTCCTGCTGTAAAAGTATTGACATTGATACAGTAAACTTTAGGAAACACTTCAAAAAATAGCTACTTTGTTGTTTAAATGCTATCCAAATAGTTGCATTATCATTGAACTGAAGATGCTGTAGAGAAGACACATTTGAAAAAAGTTTATGCTGCAAGCATAAGATCTGCAGTCTTAGGTATGACAACCACAGATCCTCTGTGATGTTCAGAAAAAGTGATTTTATCAAACCATTTTACTTTTTTTTTATTCTTAGAAGAAAAATTTAAATCTCAAAACCATTCCAAATATTCACCAAGTACCATCTCTGCTTCCAGGATCTGTGGTGACCTGAAAACAGTTTAGTGCTTTGATTTGGGCTGGGTTTTGTCACAGCTGTGCAGGAGACAGCACCAGTGAGTCCTGAGATGCCCTCTACCTCTCCATTTTAGTTAGGCCAGTCAGATTTGGTCTTCCTTTGTATCACAACTCAAGTGTTTCAAAGAGTCCATTTCTTTTTCACTGAAGTGAGCACAGAAAAAGAAAAATAATTGGAATATTTTGTACAAAGGATTGTCTGGGTCATGACAGTCAGCACACCTAGATGAAAATAAATCACTCATGAAACAAGAATCTTTATTCAAGAAGATTCTATAAACAAATTCAATCCTTTATGAAGCTGAGTCACAGTGTATCTATAGTAAAGGAGGTTTAAATCTAACTTAAAAATTTTTTAAAAATTGCATCTACTGCAGTACCAGCCTTCACTCCTGCTTTTTAATTCCTCAGAGCTTCCATTGCTTCCAACCTTTCAAGGGATCAGGTAGCTGCTGCCACACAGTACTTAGATCTTTTTCCCCCATTTTACATGCAACCAGATTAATAATATTTTTTTTAAATCACAATTTCTAAGGGGAAGCAAAAAAACAAAACCCGAAAATATTTCTAGCAGTTTCACAGGACAACCTAAAAGGAGCAAGAGAGCTTGGATAGGCAGAAATGTCAGCAGTGAAATTCAATCAAGATGTACTTTTGCAGCACAAGTAATGTGTTTCAGGGCACCTTGCAGTAGTAAAGGAAACCATGAGTTTATGGAAAGGGAAAGGTCTCCCTCACATTCCAGCTCAACAATGTAAAGAGCTTCACAGACCTTTGCCATGGGTAGAGTTGATAAAAGAAATTGAATTAGCCATGCTAGCTCAATTAAATATACACAGAATTAGGCTAGAAGAAGTAGTGAAAAACCACTACGAAGCTGATTATATGTCAAGCATTAGCTACTAAGAACATTAACATCATGAATTACTATAATGATTATTTTAAATCTGGACAATTAATATTTTCTTCTGTAAGTCTCCATTACAAGCACTACCTTTAAGTAAATTCTATCTGCATTTATACATTACTTGGAAAGTTCTGCTTTTGAAGAGATACATATTATTTTGAATTGTTTTCTTTTAAAGAAATAAAACTATGGTGATGAGGTTAGTTCAAAAATAGGATTTTTAACATGTCCATTTTGCACATACATACCCTGTAACAGGCCAGTTTCCAGCACCCTAAATTCCCCTGTGCCATATGAGCAGGAACAGACTTCTACCACGTGTTTGAGGGATGACAACTTGCTTTTCAATGCTGTATTGGAAAACACTTTGCTAAAAAAAACATGATTTCATACACCACCATTCCTAATGAGCTGCTGGCAATATTTGCATTATTTAATGCTAAGCACTATGAGGTTCAGCAAATCATGCAGCTTTGGGAAGGGGGTGCTGACAGCTGGTCTGTGAGCCAAATTAGCAGAAGAAGAGGTAGATAAAAATTCATGTTTACCCCTGAAAGGAAGACAAGGTCATTCACATGGGAACCAAGAGAACAGAGATAAGCAAGGGATATCTGCAGTTAGAGAAACAAAACTAACACTTGCCTTCAGGATTTTTGTAAATGCTTGCCCAATATGTTCATGCAGATTGCTTTCTACCCATCAACACAATGAGTTCTTTATTGTGACCAATGATTTAATTGCACACTTTGTAAAGAAACACATTTAGCTAAGGAATGTAAAAAAAAAAAGAAGAGGCAGCAATAAAAAAAGCCTTTGATACATTGCTGTGTGTCATTTCTGTCCATCTCAACTATGACACAACTTCTCTTAAAGCTCACCACTGAGCTTCCATTACCCAGCACCCATCCCCAGATGAGCTTCTCTGCTTCCCAGCCACCTCACCGTCACTGACATATTTTATGAAAAATCCTTTTGCCAGGATCTTTTCTCCTGAGAAGCTGGGAAGCCTCAGCTTCTCCATGTTTTGCTACTTTGGAATGTGATTTGGAGAACTGTTTACCCAGCATGGGAATTGTTTTTACTTGATGACCAATGACAGCCACCTGTGTGAGGCTGTGAGCAGTCACAAGATTTTATTAATTCCTTTGCTGGCCTTCTGATGTCTCCTTTCTCTAGTGTAGTTTTAATATATAATTTTCTTTTAAAATAACATATATTATAAAATAATAAATCAGCCTTCTGAAACATGGAGTCAAGATTCTCATCTCTTCCCTCGTCCTGAGGACTCTCAAACACCTCCACACTTCACCCCCTGGGAGATGCACGTTTCACACCCTCATCCTCCCTGCAGCTGATATTCTGAGGCACCCAGAGTTACCCCAGGGCAGTGGGGAACACTGACCTATTTTGTATGAAGTAAAGGGACTGTCTCTTCCTATATTTCCTGGTACCAGCCTTATTCTTCTGTTCTGCTTTGCAAACACCCAAAATAGAAATCATTTAAAGAGCCCAGCTCTTTAAACCGTTGCTAGGCCACATTCTCAAAGAAAGGGCATAAAAGATTTCTAAAGAAGTTTTCCTGATGCTTCTGAGCCCTGTGGCAATACAGACAAAGTGTCTGCAACCTAACCAAAAAGTTACTTATTGTAAAACTCCTATTGTACAACTTCTTGTCATTAATTATAATTTGGGGGTTTTTAGCCATGTTTTAGAGATATTATTTGCTAATGTAAGCTAAGCCAGTAGCCAACAGGTTCACACAGGTTTAAGAAACCCTGCTTGTTATTTCATAGCAGTTTTCAAAAAAAAAGCATTCAAAGCATCTTTAATTGAATAAATACAACTTTTGAGCAAAGATTGTGTGTTTGTACCTTCCACAAGCAGGCCAAGGGGTGCAGCTTAAAAGAATAAGCCAAGCTCAATCTGCCTCGAAGAAGAGCCTTCCCTGGTCCTGCTCCTTCTCTTCCCCCTGCCTTCCACAGCCCCATCATCAGAGGGATGCATGGAACTGTGCTGACTGCCAGATCAGGGATCCCAAAAAGCCAACCCAGTACACAACTCAAAAAAACCCCAAAGAAAGAAGCCTTAAATTCCCTTTTCAGTCACCAATGATCCTGTCTACTATTTGCTGAGGTCAAATAAGCTGGATCCAGAGCCCTTCCTGCTTTACCTATAAAAAAGCAGAGCTCTCCCCTGTTTCTTTCAAGGCAGCAGCTCTAAAAGTAGCCCTAGAAATGTAAGGGATGGTGAGAGGATTTGTTGGCAATCACTACTGTAAACCACAAAGTCTACAGAACAGCAGGGCAATTCACAGGTATTTGTCATACATTCACTTGTTTTCTGTTTTCAGTGAGGTATGAAAGGCTGTACAAGCCAGACAAGACCCCACTTTTGCTCTCCAGCAGCCAGCAACAGCAGAGCCCCAGGGAATCTGCTCATGAAGAGGCAAAGCATGCAGCACCAGGTCCTCAGAACACACTCTAGCTGCTGAGGCCAGGGCTTTGAGCCAGAAATACCCTTTCCCTATTTAACAGCCTTCAGTAGATGTTCCTGAAACCAATTCTGTCACTGTGTGAGCCAATGCAGAAGGCCATGTGACAGCTACACAGCCCAACTACCCTGTGCAGAAAAGCATTTCTTCCCTGTGCTTTAAACCTGCAGCCAACCAGCTACACTGGAGGCTGCCAGTCTTGTGCTGGAGAGCACAGCAACACTCACTGCCCAGGCATCCCCTGCCTGGCAGCCACAGACCTCCATCACATCTGTCACTGCAGCTCCTTTCCAGCCTGTAGTCCATCCTGCCGCTTGCAGGAGCCATTCTTTGCTTTAATCACCCCTGTTGCTCACGTTCACATCTCCTCCAATTAGGCTGTGTCATTTTAGAGATGACCACTCCTTCATTTCAGCTTTGGGGTGCGTTTTTGCCCACTACTGAGAGGCTGTTTTCATAGGAATGTCTCTGACAATCTTAAGGCATTACTGCTGAAGGTAAACTGGCAGTGTAATCAATACATTGATTTTCCTGTGACCTTCTGCTGCCCAGTTGCTCAACCTCATAAAGCCTGTCTGCAATTTCTCAGACAGGTCCCATCTACTGCCCTGCATGCTTAGGTATCAGCAGCAGCTCGTTCACTTTACTGTTCCCTGCCTTTCCCAAGTTACCCATCAATACATCGAGCTGCACAGGCTCCAGCAGAGACCTCTGCAGTCCTTTACTGGTGGCTTGATTTCCACCATGAGGTTTGCCCATTTTACTGATACCTACATTCTGTCATTTTTCATCCATTACCAATTAATTCGAAGATTTACCTTGATGGTCCATTGCAGTGCTGGTTTTTTTTTTTACTTTTTTTTCTTTTAATGAAGTTTGGTTGGTGATTTTGTCAACTACCTATGGAAATTCCCAATATATCCCCTCAGCTGACACTCATCTTTGTTCACAGGTGCACCATGTGCTTCAAAGAACTCCAATAAATAAATAGGGCAAGCCTTGCTGTTGCAAATGCCATACTGACTATTCTGCCATCTATTATGTTCACCCAAAGGTGAATTCTGTGATTAAAAGTAAACTCAATCTCCCAGATAAGAACAATGGGCTTTCTGGGCTTCCCTGGAAACTGCCTCCCTCCTGCCCTTTACCATCCTTTCAGTCTTCTGAAAGTGCAAAATCATATTAAGTGAATCATATTAAAGTGAGCAGTTACACATCACAAATAATTTTTTCTGTCCTTCAAGGCACACCACACTACAGTGATGCCATGTCATAATCTATTTTAGTGATGTTATTCCTCCAGCCACCTTTTCTACAGGCACTAAGACAACTCCCACATTCTCCACTGGGATGGCAATAGGGATAAAATATTTTAATTTTACTATTGCAACTTACTTCTTTTGATGTGTTTGGAAAAACAACAGATGTGCACATCACAGAAAAGGGTCTGTTAGATAAATTCTTTTCCTTCCAGGAGTCTGCTGCACTATGTCTTTAAACCACCACAAAGATTTGACCCTCCACTACTCCTTTCAGTATTCGTTTAGAAAAACCAAAACAATCAACCAAAAAACAAACACCACTAACCAAAACCAACCCCCACAGCAAATATTCTCCTTTTCTGCTCTCTCAGAGTTGTCTTCAACTTCTGGTGGGGAGTCTTCTCACTTCTGTTGCCCCTACAGAGATGCTGAATTTATGCACCCTGTAGCTACTACCACAGGGCAGCTTTACATTTTGAAATTGCACTACCACAGCACAGTGACATTTTGAAATTGCTCTGCATGCTCAGGAACCAGATGCTGCCTCTCCCCTTACAAATCCCCTCTCTAGTTCATCTATGCAGCTGCCACTGACAGTGTTTAAAGCCTATTTGCAGCATCCCATCCCAATATGACACAGCTGTTGTGCCCCATCCCTTTACAGCCTCACCCATTTTCCTCCACAGCACTGATGGTAATAACACAATCCTATTACCATGTTTTTTCTTTTCTATGCCTGAACTCACTGGGATTTTTCTGTTACCTATAGCAGGCTGCTGATGTGATTTGACTTTAAACTTCAAAATACAGCACAGCTTCTCTGCCAGCTCAACCTACTCCAGCCCTCTCTGTACTTTGACACTGTATTATCCCAGCATTTGTCACCCTCCTGCTACATTTAAGATGCATTTTATATCAGCATCCTCTTTTAAAAGAAAAGTATTTAGTTGAGCATTTTAGTACTTCAGTTTCTGGGATTAATGAAGAAATACATGTGAAATGTATCAAAATAAGTTGATTTTGTTTTCCTCTGTGCATGTTTAAGTAGCACATCATTGGGTTCCACCCTTCCCTTCTGTTTCCTACCTAGCTCCTGATAAGGGACAACACAGGAGCTACACAGAGCAGGGCTGAGGGTTTGTTTCCAGAACCTCTGGATTCACTGCACCATGGACACAGGCAAGATGCCTTTATCACTGAGTGCTCCTTCTCCCTTCCTAGAACCTTGTCCAAACACCTTGTCATGCCCCCACCACCCCTGTGCCCAACAAGCCTCACCAGGCAGTCCTTACTCGAGTAACACAAGCTGGCTTTAATATTTTCCCCTTAATTTAAAACTTCCTCCAACTTCAGAAATCCTGGGAATATATTTTCAGTGCAATGGCACATATTAGAAGGAGAAGAGCTCATGATCACACTCAGTTGCCTCACCACCCTCCTGCTGCTACCAGGGCTGCTGCTTTAGAGATAGGACTTTGCATCCCTCAGCCCTGACATGCTCCTAAATGAGCTTCTCTGCTTCTTTTCTCCTTCCCTGAGGAGCACCAGCACTGCTGACCCAAAAGCAAGCTCCTCCCAGAACAGCAGTGTCAGTGAGCCCCTCCACTCCCCAGCTTTCCCTCACATCAACCACCCTTGGCTTAGGAGAGCTCTGGCTCCCACAGCCCTGAGCTGCTCTGAGGAGCAAAGATAAACCATGTTTTGCACAGTCAGAGCAGGAAATTGAGAAGCAGAAACATCAAAGTGATTAAATATCCCTACTTCTGCCTGGCAGCAGATACTCCTAAATCCTCAATGACACCCTACACTAAACCTTTCCTAAAAATTACAGTGGCATTCCATCGTTGTAAACAACATAAAGCCACCCTAAAAGTACACAGCAGCACATCCTCTGCACATCATTGAGAGCAGCAATGTACAGACACGGTGCTGTGAGAGAAGCCACAACTCTCCACTGGCACCAGAATTTGGAGGAATAGGGATGGGAGTGGGCTTGACTTCACTGCCACTGCACTTTTTTTCTCCACAACACTGGCTCTGCAATGGTGCCACCATGAAAGACAGACATCACCTGTGTCTAAGTCATTTTGGGGTGCAGGAGGAAAGCCCAGGTATCAAGAGAAGAAAGTGAATGTAAAAGAATCTTTGAAAGCAGTTCTTACTGACATTTGCAAATAATTCAATTATTCATGCTACTGAGTGCGGGAGGAGGTGCTGACACAGGTGATTGCTTGGATGAGACATTTTCCAGTCTCCACTGAACCTCTGCCTTTAGATCCATGCAAGAGGCTTCACCTTGGATAGACGTGCATGAAGTGCTTACTTATCTACTCCATATCTAAACTGCTTATATTTTTTAACTCCTCCATGACTCTCATGTGCTTATCTGATAAAAAGAGCAGATTGCCAGTTGTTAGAGAGCTCTTCAGTTCATCTCTGATCCTCAGTAACATCCCTCCAGGTAGCAGCAGACACATGCACACTGAAGAAGTTTCCTTATTGATTTATCCCAGACCTCTGATCCAATAAGCCATTTATCACTGCCAAAAGGACAGGGACAAATACATTTAACATGATGTGTTAAACACAAAGGCTATAAAATTATTGAACCTCATTTTCCAAGGGGCTTCTGCTCAACCTAAGAAATGTGGAAGCACAAGCTGCACCTCTATGACAGCCATACTACAGTTGCACCTATCACTTCTCCACACAGGAAGAAGCCGCAGGCACAGTACCAAAAATTTATTAAAAAAAAAACCAAAAACAAACAATTGGGTTAAAGACTCTTGGTAATGTGCTTCCAGTGTTGACATAACGCCAGTTTTTCTGAGGTATATGGCTTTTTTGCAGGTGGCTGTGATATCTTTGGAAAGCCTAGGAAGAGACCTAGTGACAAATTTGGAATTTTACATTTCTACCACAAATACATGTAATTTATGAACTAATGGAATTTTAAAGACATCTCAAAAAAAAATTAAAAAATATTAAAAAAAACACACTCAGAACACAAACTATGCCTTGCTGTCTGCCCAGGCTTTAATATATACCTGTAAGCTGTTGTATCACACCGAGAGTCTAAAGGACAACAAGGTCAAGTCTCATACCTTCTCAGTGCTCTCTTGGAGGCAGCTCTTCACAGCACTGGCTTCTTCTTTAGCTGCTCATTCTTTCCTAGTCAGGGCTCTTTCTAGGCTCCTCCTGACTAGCCAGCCCACCCCCTTTTATCTCAGTTATCTTGACTAGCTACAGCTGCAGCCCACTGAAGGACATCGCAGCTGCATCCCATCAAGAGCAACCAGGAGTCGTCAGGGCACAGCCATTTACACAATACGTACTACAGTAAGCAATAATGCTTTATCCTAGAAGCTCATTTTAAAAAAAAGTCCCTATTCAGGCCAATCATGGGGTTTCCCAATTAGCTACACGTCTAAGCATAACATTATCCAATTCATCTATGGACATCATAAAACGTGCAACAAATCTAAAACTCTGAAAACTTCCTAGCTATATTAGAATACTTCATTTTATTAAATGAATGCAATTGAATGAATTCACCTATTCTTATAAAGATATTACATGGATTTCAGCTAACATCAAATTCCAGGCCACACAAAGGCAGTCTACAATAAGGTCTACAGCACAGCTCCTGATTTTGCCAGAGCACTACAAAATCTTGCCAGATGAAACAAGCATCTTCCTTGCCTTGAAAAGCTTCTTTACTTTTCACCATTTGTTCTTCTACTCATTAGGAGTTATCACATTTCCTTCCTCACCTCACTTACAGCCTTACTAACACAACCATTACTTTGAAAACCTACCAAAAGTTCTAAGCTCTTTTCTGCAGCTTCCAAATTCAATAATGCTGCTGTGATCAGGATACAGAGTGCACACGTGGCTGATGCCAGAAGCAGAAGCATCACTCACTGTGGAATTACTTATTCTTTAAGACTACTAATAAAGTTCATCTCCAAAGTAGGAATTTCTTTGCCAGACTTCCTGAAAACCAGAGGAATTCTATGAAGCTGCATTCAGCTATTACAATTCTTAAATAAATAATTGAACAGATGCACAAACAGATCACATCACCTGCTGTGTATCAACACTGCAGCAGGATGCTCTGCAATTCAGATTAACATATTTTAGTCTAATCACTATTACACTCAATTGAAATAATTTATATTAATGTATTTGATTTGCCATCCTTAATCCTGCAGGACAAAGTTGTATAAATGTTCAATTATATTGTATAACTCCTCAGACATAAACATTGACTCAGTCTGGGGCCAGGATTGGATCCAGCTGCACTGCTCTGTGAGGAGGAGGTGTTGAGAAAGCAAGAGGGTCCTTCTGCACCTCATGACTCATGGGAGGCTCTCCCTGATGAACTTGCAAAGCTTCCACTCTGCCTGCCACACACCCATCCCCCAAAAAAACACTTGGGGTTCCACACCCAGCTGCTTTGAATGCAAACCATCAAACCTCAGCCAGTTCAGACCAAGCCTTCCATTCCTGACACAAAATTACCCAATTCCATCTTAACTGGAAAAAAACACAAACACTTTCAAGAAAACAGGGAATAAGAAGCAGAGAAAATTTTGCCATGGAAGGGTTTTTTGGCTGGTAACACAGAAAGTAGCTCATTTGGGACAGTCAACACACAACTAAAAGTATATTAGGTATGCCAAATCACAATATAAAGCTTTAATTATTGTTTCCAAATATTTTTTGCCCTTCAAATGCTGTAAAGGTCATTTCACAATAACCCAAACATGCACAACTTGAATGGATTAGTCACAGCAGTATGCTTCAGATTTAGCATTAATTAGATTCTTCCTCTTAGTTACTCATCATATTTTCTGTCTTTTAGTTTAAAATGCCAGTGTATATGAAACTTTCAAATCCCAACTCCCAAATATTGCAGATATTCCTATTTAGACAGTAAACTAAAACCCACCCCTAAGGTTCCTGCCTTGCTCTTTTCTGAGGGGCAGGTATTCCATATTCCAGTTCAGAAAAGCAAAATCACTTCCCCAAGAGGAGCCAAGAGCAGATCAACAATTCAAGAATTGTTTAATCAGTTTATTTTACAGCCACAACAACAACAATTTACTCGTTGCAAAGGCATATTATATTAAGAAAGATTGGAAGAAGGAGCCATAAATGAGTTTTTAAAAGGCTCAGTGTCTCAGAGCATTTGGAAGAAGGAGCTGGGAAAAACCTCAGGAAGTTTTATTAATTGTTACTAGCTGGATCACTGTAACACAAAAGCTCTTGCTATGCTAGGTACTCTTTAAAAATACTAAGCTACAAAGCATCCCATGTTTCATTATGAATTCTCAAAAGATATAGGCTGACAGAGAGAATAAAGCAACAATATTACATCCAAGAAGAATCATTAAATATGTTTAAAATCAAACAATGTTTTCTGACCACTGGAGCCCACAATTCTCCTTACTGCACAGAACAATACCCAATTTCAGACATGCTGATTCTTGACCATGGAAGTGCCCAAGAGCAAACCTGCTCTGCAAGAGCTGAGGTTTAACTATGGACAGAACAATTAGAGTGGAAACATCTTCAAGTGGCCATTCCTGGAGATTTCTAAGAGACTTTTCCAACAGGCAGAGGTTTCCCTGACAGACAGCATTCTCAAAGATGCATTTTCTAAATTAATTCACTGACTGAGCTGTACCTTCCCCCCTCTCTGTCCTTTCAGCAAGGTTTGCAGGCTAAGAGCACAAAGACAGTAAAAGCACTAAGCAATCAAGAATCCTCTTTAGAGCTAACAAGCATTACCAGAGACCCTCAGAGCCCTTAGAACTGCTGAGTTCAGCTGAAGGTGGTCCAGCAGGGTTTATTTTGGCACATCCAAGATTGCTGTGGAGCAGACTGAGCTGAAGAGGGCTACAGGAGCAGCTGTGCAGCTCAGACCACACTCCAGCACCTCCTCTGCAGCAGCACCAGGCTCATCTCAGGTACCACACAAAGGAAACTCCAGCTCAGGAGGAGATCACACAATGCAAGTATCTGGAATTTTCCAGAGAACACAGGTGCTGTGCTGCCTGTGGGATTCTGAGGTTCTCCAGCAGTTCTCTCCCTTTACAGGTGTTATTTACAGGTAGAGGATTCACTCTGCAGCCCCAGGATAGAACTTGGAGGCAGAGAACCAAATTCCATACAGCCTTTTGCACTAGAGCTTTTAAATTTACAATTACAATTCTTGTGAACAACTCCAAGGCCATTTAAAAATATACTGTGGATAAGATTGGGCTCAAATTTTCAGCTCAGCCTTCAGATACCAAGATCTGGTTTCCTTTTTCCAAAATCCTTATCAGAAAATTCCTGTAGCAATCAGGTGTTACTTACAAACAGCTTGGATTTTCACCTCCAGATCAGCCTGGAAGATACAGGTGATAACAACTGTGGGTACAAACCATCATTCTCTATCCCCCAGATCAGATACACAACAAAGCATCTTAGAGGGTGACTAGAATTCAAACTACCTAGTATAACAGGCTTTTGTGGAGGATATAAATTAGAAGTGAGGATGAGCAATTAATTTCTGATATTGCTTAAAATTCTCCTGAAATATCACACAGTAAAGAACTCCTTATTGTAATGGCTGATGCTGGAAAGCTATCCAGCACTGTGAAAGAGCCAAAACTACTGAACAACAAGCTACAGAAAACCACAGCTAATTAAGATGCTTCCTCTCTAGCCTGTACTTCCCATTCAACCCTCCCAAAAGCACTGATCCCCAGAAACACTATTTCCCATCAGTTCAAGGTACTCATTCCTCTGACTCCCTGTGCATCTGTCTCATTTGGGCTTGGCACATTTGGCCTCTTATTTGGAAATGAGCAGCAAGCGCACACATCACCCATCCTGCCACAAACATTCCTTTATTGCACTGAGGTAAAAACCAGAAAGCAAAAAGCTTTGCCTCTTCAGGTGGCTTCAGTGCAGAGAGCCAGGCTAGGAAGCAACGTGCAGCCTTTGTTCCCAGCGACCCTCCTCCAGGCTCATGGGGGCTCCATCCCCAGACCCCATTTCTCCCTTCTGGGATCTGGATATCAACAAATTCCAACAGACACTCCCTGGTGTCTCCCTCTGCCTCCATATGGACAGACAGGCTGGTTACAGCAGCAGCAACTGCTCTGATGCATACTGGGATTTTATTGTCATTCTTTATGACCAAACATTCACTGGCATAACTACTTCTGGCAGAGTTTTAAAGGATTGACAGGTCAAACTTTTAAATAACTGAGCCCCTAAAATATTTACAAGTGCCCAAGTCTGTTGCTGCAAACAAGTACTTGCAGATCTATCCTGGCTGTACCTTCAAGGCTCAAGCTTAAGAAGTTGTGTTTTGCCACTAAAACCAGGGTAAAGACTCAATTTAAAAGTAATAAATGAAAAAAACCTGCACTGTTGCAAGATGGGGAATATGTAAAAATTTTCTTAAGAAAGGATGTTCATTGATGTTTGACTGTTGCATACTTTCAAGCCTGATCAACAAGAATGGAGATCTAATCCATGAAACAGCAGCTAACAAGCAAGTTCAAAGTGACTTCCATGTGTGAGAAAAACAGATTACTTGTTGGAACACTTGCCCTGTTAAAGTTCAGGGCTTAATATGCTTCAGTGATCTCAGACCTAGGGGTAGGTTAGCAAACCTTGGCAAGAAGGATGCCCACTGAGAGCAGACAGGAAGAATGCAGCATTTATGGGCCACAAAGTCTTCAGGCAGAATTCTCAAGACAAAGAAGAAACTGATAAACCCAAGAAAGCAATTGTGCTGAAATCAGCTTCAACTGGGTAAAAGGTAATTCCAGCAAGGGGGGGTGAGGACCACCAGCCCAAGAGAACTGAAAGACTGAGCATGTGGACTAAGCAGCACGAGAAGCAAGAGAATCATTAACTGATAGAAGACAGGAGTTAGTGTTCATTGGCTACAAGTTACATAGCTTTCCTAATAATCACTGGTTTTTCCTTGCTAAAACGCAGAAGTAGTAAAACATGTTGATAGCTGATGTGCCTCATTTGTGGAATTCCACCAAGCACCTTGGATTGCACAATTCTGAAATAAATAATCCACGTTTCTCTCCAGTTTGTAATTATTGGCTTGTTCCACACCACAAAAAAAAAAAAAATCAGATTTTTGCAGACAGCCCCATCATTTAAGACTTTAAACACTTTTGATAGTATCCTTAATTTTAAACATGTTATTTTCCCACTTGTCAGTCATAAGTCACATCTTAGTATCCACTGCCCAAGAACTGATTACTAATTAAGTTCCATAAAGTTTTTCATTCCTTCTTATGTGGATAAAGACACTTGAAATAGTGAAGAGAAAAATCAGGTATTCTGATAAACATGCACCAAAACCTCATTATTTCCCAAAACGACAGGTATGAAGTGAATCTTACACATGGATTTATATAAGGACTTACAAGCTTCAGAAGTCTGCTGACTCCTCATTGGTATTCCAGCAATGCTGCATTGTCTGAAAACAGAAATACTAAGACTTCAAGATAGCAGCAGAAAATAATGTTGACATTTCAGCGTGGTAAACAAGATTCAGCTGGACAATGTGGTTTGCATACATTCATCAGCCTCCTTTAAGCAACTCATTCACCAGATTGAGTCTAAATGGCTTAAACAAGTGGATACACAAATACTTTTTGGTAAACAAGGCAGTTATTGCTGAATTCTCCTTCTTTCCACAAGCCAGCCTGTAAAAAAGCAGGAGGCACGTGCTTCATGGAACAAGCTGCCATGAGACAGAAGCTGCTTTTTTTCTTTCATGTAACCCTGTGACTGGCTCAGCTGGCATCACAGGACCAGAGTGACTGCTCTGTTCCAGACTACAGCTTGGATCTGGTTTGCAGTGTTATGGAGCCATCCCTTACCCTGTGACTGGCTCAGCTGGCATCACAGGACCAGAGTGACTGCTCTGTTCCAGACTACAGCTTGGATCTGGTTTGCAGTGTTATGGAGCCATCCCTTTGTCTGGCAAAGGCCTGCTGAAAGTGTGGGAAGCAAGGAGTCATCACTGAGGACTCCAGTGCCAACAGGAAGCCACCATCACCACTCTGGTTAATTCTAAAGTGCTTGTTTAGGGTAGGGCTCCTTTCCAGAAACATCTCAGCAAGAGAGAGCTGGAGGTGGCTGGAACAAAACTGGAAGCATTTTCAGGAAATCAGCTGTTTGGATGATGAGCAGAGAGATCCAGGCAGAGCTAGTTAATTATGTAGGAAACACAAAAATAGAAAACTACTGCCAGGGTAGGCTGCCGTGGCTGCTTTACCTTTCTCCTTTTCCTCGTGCAGACACATAGAATCACTGGCCCCAGCACCACACAACCATCTGCTGCTTGATTAAAGGAGTTGTAAGCAGATTTGTTCTCCCATCTCCCATGAATTCAGGCATTCCTCCTGACTTATCCCTCCAGTATCATTTGCATGGCTACAGATGCTTCCACAGAGGAGATGGGAGAAAGCAACAGTCTTGGGGAGGAAATGGAAGAGTGCAGCTATGCTGGAGAAATAAACCATCCATTGAAAGGTGTTCAGTGCAGAATAAGCTACAATAAGAGATGAGATTTAACAGGCAGTGATTGATTCCACACATTCTTTTCTTCATCTCTTTCATATCTTGCTGGAAGGAAAAATTATATTTCAAAGAACAGCTGTTACAGATTCTGCCTTCTCCGTAAGAAATCTGAAGCACTCAATTCCCATTATGATCCATTAAGCCAGTGTCTGACTGGAGACATACTCATTAGAGCCCATTTCCTCTGCCTGGATGCATGAGAACTTCCAGCATAGAAATGATACAATATCACCCACACAAAAAAGAGCACCTTGATCATCTGTCTTGATTAAAGTAAAAAAACAATGAGCTAGTTAAAGCATTTGTCACTCAGTCCTGTTATCCTCTGCTTCATTCACACCACCCTTCAAAACAGTCACTGCACAGCCTCACAGACCTGAGTCTTTCCTGGTGCTGACAAAGACTCTCACCTAAAGGATGATGGTGGCATGGTCCTCGTGGGCTAAAAGCTTTGAGTTTGGCCAAAGCCTGAAGAAGGAAGGAGTTATGCACAAACCTGCTTATTTAGGTGCTGCCACCACCACACCTATGTGTGATTCTCTCATATCATCAAAAATCTGCATTTGCTCTGCAGACTCTTTATTAAGCTACAGTATACAATCTGGCATGCAGCTTCTTTAATACTTTATTTTTATAACAGTTTATAGTCTGCCTTAAGTACATCCATCACAGATTTCAATAAAAGCCTACCTTTAAGCAGATAAACAGTCCCAACAGAAGAGCTTGCAGCTCTTTGTGGAGGTTTTGGCAATGCTACTGAATTCATTTGGTCAAAGCAGGGTAGCAAGAATAAGCTCACAGTAGTTTTGCCTAACAAGTATTTGTAACATCAGCCTTGCTGATGCAAACCTGGCAAATAATCAAGTTCTGTACTTAACTGCATAGTGGATTGCTTAATAAGCAACATATGTCTCCATAAAAGAAAATTGAAAGGAAAAATAATTAGAAATAAAAACATTGGAACGGCAGAAGAAAAAATATAAACTGTAATCACATGGTGCAGTGTTATCACTCTAATAGACTGTGCAATGCTATTAGTCATTGAAATAACCATGTTATTTTAAGAGCACTACAGAAAGCTGTTTGTTACTACTGGCAAACCCTTCCATGCACTAAAATAAAATTTAAATATTCTGAAGTTTTAAATGAGCCAAGGTGAAACCCCCTTTTGCTGCAGCTGAACCAAACAAAAAAAGCAAATGTGCCACTTCCATTGGAGACAATCTCAACTGAAGAAGATAATGCACCTCTTGTTTGTCACAACAAAGGAGTTACAAATATATCAAAATCTCCTGTGTGCTTGGCCAGTGAAGTCCTTTGAAGCTTTGTGGTACATCAAACCTCATCACCAAAAGCCACATACACAAAGAGTACTCTTCCCCTCAATATTATTTTTTTATTAATGTATGTATGCAGCACTCACCTGTAAAAGATGTTTTAGAAACAATGGACACATTAAGAACTACTGGTGCAAAAAGGTGCACCCTGGGTCACCTGCATTTAATCTCCAGGACATCAGGGAGCAGCCAAAATGTAGAGAAATAGCAGCACTTGGATTGCCAACTGATCAACAACACATCACACCAGAAACCAGTAACTAATTAGTTTCTGATTAGATTGTTTACATCCTTACTGAAGCAAAACGATTGCAATATTTTATCTTGTTTTAGCAAATAACCATTTCCAGGCTATACAGAGAAGTGTTCTAGTTAACATGCTGTGCTTAATGACAGATTTGAATGCTAGGTTTAAAAAAAAAACAACCAAACAAAAAAAATCCCACAAATATACCCATAAGACAACATATTTATGTGATTTAAATTATGGTCTGATTGCAAAGCTCATTAGCTAGAGAGCTCAAAACATACCAGGTTTTCCGCACTGTGTTAACAAATCAGGCAGTTATCTTTAGACTCACAGGCTAAACTGCACCTGCATATAAATTTAATGGCTTGCACTGTCAGAGCTGAGCTATCCCAGTACAGAACTGCCAGTACTCAAAGGGGTAAATAATCAGGGGGTTCATAAACTCAACAGATTTATTCCTGCTTCTACAGCTCAGGCAGGGAAGCAATTGCTCCTGTGCAAACAATCACTTAGAAAAGATCTTCCCAAAGGGCTCTTGGCACTTTCCAATTAATTTTTCCATCTCAAGCCCCTTACAGGAAAATTCCCCTGGAATCTGAGCCAAATTATTCCTGTCATTCCTTTCCAGCTGTGCAGTCCCTTGACAGAAAGCACAATGGAGTTGTTATGCCTTCATTCTATCCAAATGGGAATTCCATGAAGACTGAGCTTGTTGTCCCCTTCTCCAAGTACACTTACACCTCGACTAATGATGGCCACAAGCCTTTTGCCCCAAAAAACTGGTCTTCTAAACTTACACAACATTCTTCCTCTCCTTCTTCCTTCTGCATTAGATTGCACAGCACATTTTTTTATTTGTAAGTTTTCTAAGTATCAAAGTAGATAGTACAAACTTACACACCCTGTACAAACTTACACACTCTGGACAAACTTTGGTGAAACAGGACAGACGCCTCAACGAAATTCCTGTGATAACAAAACAAGAACTCCTTTCTGATGACCTGCAAGGTCAGGTGATCCTCTGCAGCCCTCCACTTCTTGGGAGAAAATAGTATGACTAGGGAAAGTGATCCTGCTGATGGGTAAGCAGTGACATTGCAACTAAAGAATCAGTTTGAAAAAGGTTTTTCAACAGAATTCCAACCCCAGCACCTGTGTGCTTGCCTGTAGAAATATATTTATTCTGCTGCTAAATCAAATGTACACTTGAATTTGTTTCCAAATGAAAACACATTTTTCTCTTTAAGCGAGACTCCTCTCAGCTTCCAGTTTATCCACCATTACAGAAACTACTTCAACAAAATTTAAGTGTTTCCATAAAAAAACCTGAGTCATTAACATTTTCACCATTGGCTCACAGTCCGAAGAGCCACGCTGGTGAGGCCCCACGTGGGACACTGCATCCAGCCTAAGAAAGATGAGGACCTGCTGGAGCAAACCCAGAGGAGACCACAAAGGTGCTCAGAGGGCTGGAGCAGCTCTGCTACAGAGCCAGGCTGAGAGCTGGGAGTGTTCAGCCTGGAGAAGGGAAGGCTCTGGGGAGATCTTTGTGCCCCTTCCTGTTGTAGTGTTGGGTCCCCAGGATGAGGTGAGAGATGAGAATTTGACTCCACGTTCTCAGAAGGCTGATTTATTATTTTATGATATTATATTAAAAGAAAACTATACACTAAAATTGTATTAAACTGTAGAGCAAGGATACAGACAGAAGGCTGAAAAAGAATGAATAAAAACTTGTGACTGACCAGAGTCCCAACACAACTGGACTGGGATTGGTCATTAAGTCAAAACAATTCACATGCTGGGTAAAGAATTCTCCAAATCACATTCCAAAGCAGCAAAACAGGGAGAAGCTGAAACTTCCCAGATCCCCATGAGAAAAATCCTGGTGAAAGGATTTTTCACAAAACATCACAGTGACACCTTCCAGTGTCTAAAGGGGCTACAAGAGCTGGGAGTGACAGGACAAGGGGTTGACTGCTTTCAACTGAAGGGAGGTTTGGATTGGATGTTAGGAAGAAATTCTTTCCCGTGAGGGAGGTGAGGGCCTGGCACAGGTTGGCCAGAGAAGCTGTGAATGCCCCATCCCTGGAAGCATATTTTAGGCTGTAAAGGGCTTTAAACAACCCAATCCAGTGGGAGTTGGAACTTGGTGACCTCTAAAGTCCCAACCCAAACCATTCTATGATTTCAAGGACATGAGTGATCTCCTAGCCCTGTGCTTGAGCAGTGTTTAGATCAGTGAGGTGCTACTCACCCTCTGGTAGAATCCTGACAATCACCTGAGTTACCATAACATTGATTTGAATTACCCAAGCTGGCTGAGGGTAAAATTAGAGGAAACTGAAAAATTAAATTGCACTAAAGGAGTTGAGTGCAAATACAATTCAAGTTGTGCTCCTGCTCATTTCTTCTCAGAAAAAGAGAAAACGGCTGCTCAAGAAAGTGTGATTCAATTACCATCATTTTTACCTTGGCAGGCTTGATTTGAAACAGATATGGTGCCAATGAAAAATGACTTTTGCATCTTAAGAGCACTGAGACATCTGCTCTTCACAAAGTTGCTCGTTAAAGAGCTGCCAGAACTTCTTTCAACCCTCAGCCCATCTCTTCTCCTCCTCAGTAAAAGGTGATTACCACCCCCCAAAAAAATACAAAACAACAAACAAAGAAAATGAAAGAGGATAGCAATGGCACTTTGCTTAGTTTTGAAGTATAGCACTCCAGACCTTTCAGATCACCTGGGAGTGATGAAGCCATGACAGCATTGGCTCATCTGACATTTTCTATCCCAGCTGAATAAATTTAACTGCTCCGAAAACTCAGATTTGTTCTGATTTAAGCTTCAGCATTCCCAAAATGGAATTCTTCCATCTAAACAGCCCCAGATAACGTTCATTATTTTAGATTGACATTCAAAGACACTATATGAACACACAGATTTAGATACACACCACCACCCCCATCTTAAAGGGAATTTGGTTTAGAAGTACATTAGTACCCAAAAAGCTGTTTCTCTTCTTAGCTTAGTTAATTAACTGTCAGGGATATAATGGTGTAGATAAACGCACCACTGTTTTGGAGGAGGTTACAAGGCTGGTTTGTGGATTTTTGGTTTTGTTTTTTTTTTTTCTTAATTCATTGTGCAGCTTTACAAAAGAAACTCCGCAACCTTGGAATTCTCTACAACATACAACCTTTTTACAATACTATAAAAAAAAATCTAAAAATCCTTATGGAATGAGGAAGAATGAAGATATTAATCAGTATTTTTCATGCTGCTCTTTGAAAGATTTTACTAGAAGATTCATACCATTATATCTCAGATATGAAGCAGGTTTTTTCTTCATAATTCAGTCTTTTGAAAAACAACAAAAAGATCTTGGAAATTAGCTATCAAAAATCTTCATTTTCCCTCAATTTTACAGTATTATCCAGGGAAAATTGCATAACTGCAGGCAGATGATATACAAGAGATGAAACACAGGGTCAAAGATGTTTTTTCATTAAACTTTCACCATTTCCTATTGAAGGCTACAGGCTGCAGAGACTGTTCCTAATTAACAAAGCACAGGTCTGGTGCTATTCAGTATTTTTATGGATAATGACAGCAGCTGCAAAAGCTCTGAAGAGAAATGAGACATAGCAGAGGATGAGCAAGTCGGCACAAGTCTCTATATGATTCTTTGTCAGGCAAGAGCAAACATAATCCTCAGATGTATAGAAAGCAATCAGGAAGCAAGAATGCAATTTTTCTTCCCTAGTAAGCTATTAGCTGCACAGACGTAGGATTAACCAAGGGTTCCAATAACTCACTTAAAAACGACACCAAAAATCAGGAGATGATGCAGAGAATTACAATTCTGTCTCAAGGTTATATGAAAACTCAGCATTGAGGGTAAGGAGCTCACTGTTTTGGAAATGAAAGCCAATAGCTGGGTGACATGACTACAACATCTGGTAAAAAGAAAAAGGAAAGAAGAAAATCACCCCAGGCAGAAATCTAAGTGTCCTTGAGGCTTTTTATTCAAGCAAAGAAAAGCATATAGAAAGGAAATTTTCAGCTATAATTTAAACTTAAAGCCAAACACAATTAGGTACAGAGTTTTTAATCAGAGGGAGTTATCTACTAAAATTAATTGTCAAGGAAACCATCAAGTTTGCCTTTTAATTTCTTCACACACAGACTGGATTCCTTTTCACAAGATGCCCACAAGACAAATGCAAACCATAGGGTTCAGCACAAAGCTAAAGCAGAGTTATAATCCAGCTCTTACTCCCCAGGCCAGGCTACACAAGCCCTAAGCACTTTTTAACCCTTGCACTCCATGAATTTGCTCACCCAGCCAAGAGCAAATATGAATGGTGCAGCTCTAAGTACTTCAGTATTGGGGATTTATCTTCCCCAGTATGAACTCATCCCAAAGTTTGCTGCACATCCCAAACAAGCCAGGAGCTCCTCACAGCAGGAGCACTTCCAGAAGTGACCTCCTGCATCCAACTGTCTGTCCCTCCATTAGGCAAGAGCACAGCCCCAAAGGCTACTCATGCAACATTTGGGTGGAAGAAGGTAAGCAAGGTGAACAGAAGCTTTCATGACAGGATGTAACACTACTAAAGACAAATCCATTAATTGGTTACTCATTTCAATCAAACACAAAAATTCAAATGCCCCATTACATATGTAAAATTAGCTCGTGAAGAAACATTTCCTCTTCTAAAACAATCCCATTAATTTATTTGCCACTTAAACAGTCTCTGAATACAAGCCAAAGAAATATTTTGGAAAATCTAAATAGCTGTGCATGATGCAGTTTTCCAGAGATTTACTCCAGGCACTTGAGAAAGAAAATCCTAGTAATTGGAAAAAGAAGATAAAGCCACTAAAAAACAGGAAATTAGAGAGACCAAAGTGGCACAGCAGGAAGGATGGACAGAAAACACATATGCAGCAACAACTATTTGGGATTTAAAACCATGCAAGAAGCACGTTTTGTATGATCCTTAGAGATTATTTCAAAGGACAGATACAGGGTATTACAAATTTGAAAAAGAGCATGCTAGAGGTCTCTATTTGGCCAGAGGAAGTTACACAAAGCAAGGTTTGAAACATGAAAATTACAGTTATCCCTTAAGCCCAGTTCTGTTAACAGTCCTCTGGTTTTGAGGGCGCATTTCTACACCCATGCAGGGAAGGCTCTTGAACTCCAGTCCCTGAGCTTTATAACACAGCTACAATTAAGGAAAAAAAAAAAAAACCAGATGATCCCACACCCACAAATCCACACATTCCCTAGAGTCCTTGAAAATACATTTGTAGCTTGAAAAGAATGACAAGATGATAAGCTGACACTGAGCACACAAACTCTCATCTTTTGAGAGGCAGTAAAAAATTCAGACAAAGCAGTAAACAACACTGAAATACTGTCACGCCCATGACTAGAAAAATTGCCTGCTAGCTGGTATTTAGAAAAACCTGCTACAACAGAAATTAAACAAGCATGAATTTACCTTTAATTCATGCTTCCAGTATTAGTGGCCTCCATAGTGCCCCCTGACATTTAAACCTAAACAATAATTTGGAACAACAATCACATTTTAGGTTTCTAATAGCAGTTTGATCCATCCAGGCAAGTAGTAAGGACAAAACTAGAATTTCAAGCTTCCCTGTAGACTCTCCTAAAACTCAGGTCTAATTAATGGAAAATAAAACAAAACCATAACCTGGCAGTATAATTTCTACTAGGAATATCTTGTCTAATCGAGAATTCTTTTCATAAAAAAACATGTTAATGTGACTGCAGAAAAATCATTCTTTTCAGCACAATTTCCATTTAATCAGAGCCACTAGAACAGATACTTGCTGCTGGGCAATAACTCTAAATCATGTAAGCATCCAACCCTGTTTTATTTCACAGAAATCATCATAAACTTAACAGCCTGTGCTATCCTTAAGGCAAACCTTACATATTTAATATATACATGTATGTTGTCATCTTATTGCAGGGGTTCCCATACTGTTGTCTCCTGTCACAAAAGTTCCATACCCTCTTGGTGTTTCTCATGGGCATCTCCTCAGAGCACTGACTCTTTGTTCTTCACAAAGCAGCCAACTAACCCCAGTTCCCTTCTCCCCCAGCCACCCCACTCTTTTATAGCACTCTGCTTCTCATTGGTTACAGCTGTGGCCTGTTAAAGTCAGGCCTGTTCCTAATCTTTGATAATTGGCCCAGCTGCAACTCCTTAGGGGTAACATTACTCTCCACACTATCTTGATTTTCTTATATTCTATCCCCCTACACACGTAGGCAGAAACAAATGGCACAGAACTTAAAAAGCTGAAGCCTAAAAACCAGGCTACTTTATGTCTGTAACAAATTTTGCACCCTGACCTATCAGTTAAAATCCCTTTGAAGACCATCCATGATGACCTGAGGGCTGCATCCAGCAGCTTCTTCAGGCAAGGGGAGGTGCACAACACAAAACCCTTAACACTGAACTCGAGTCCTTTGACCAACCCATCCAGCACCTTACAGAACACAGAAGCCTCATCCATCAGATTAAGGCAGGAGGAAAAGGAAACACCATCAAAATATTTAATTTCATGCACTCACTCCTGTAGAGCAGGCTACAAATGTTCACATTCATGCACTGCCAGGCACAGAAACATCACTAAATTGTCAGCTAACAAGCAGGAAAGTCAATCTCTATTTCAATTCTATCACATATCTGACACTTGGTTAGCCCAGAGGATCAACTCAGACTACAGCCAAAATAAAAGCACAGTTTTGTGCTGAAATTACCAAGTCTTTTTTTCCACTGCTGTCTTTCTTTCCCTCAAAAAAGAGGATAAAAACTTTGACATTTTAGGATTCTATGCTTAGAATTTTATGGGAGAGCTAACAAGAAAAAAAGGACTTCTCTAAATACCATTCCCAACCACTCACCAACAGATAAGAAAGTTACAGAGTTCACCCCTTCCCACACAGCCCCAGAAAAAAAAAGGATTCCAGAAGCTCAGTTACCACCCCTAAGCTACAGCTCCACTGCTGAGCTACTAAAGCTGTAAGACAGAAGAAATAACATTATTTAAGCCCTTACTTACCCAACCAGGGCTGAGAATATTCTGATACCTTTCAGGAGGCACCAGCACAAACAGCACATTTTACACAGTCAAGACAGACACACAGCAAAGAGAAAGGCTACACAGGACCAGGCAGCTCCCACAGCCAGCATTCCTGACCACACAGGAAACAATGCAAACCAGGTAAATATACACTGATAAAAATGCAGAATGTCCTCCCAAGGTAAGCAGGACTCAGAGCCCTGAGGAGACTCCCCAGATATCCCAGCACAGCCAAACCTCACTGCTCTGGCACTCACCCAGCCGGCAAGCTTTGCCAGGCCAATAACTCTCCTTGAGTGCTCTCCCTTCTCCTCTGGTGTGGCATTCACATTCTCTGAAAAATCCCTTCACCCAGGATTTTTCTGCTGGGAAGTTGAGAAGCCTCAGAGAAAAATGAAAACAATTCTTATCTCATTTGCTTCTCCTCTGTTTTGCTCATATGGAATGTGTTTGGAGATTGTTTACCACAGGTGAGTGTTTCATTGGTTTCTGGTGTGGGTTGTTTTCACTCATTGGCCAATCAGGGCCAAGCTGTGTCAGGTCTCTGGAGAGAGTCACGAGTTTTCACTATTATCTTTTTAGCCTTCTGCAAGTATCCTTTCTGTATTCTTTAGTATAGTTTAGTTTAGTATTCTTTAATATAATATAGCATCATAAAATAATAAATCAGCCTTCTGAGGACATGGAGTCAGATGCATCATTCCTTCCTTCATCTGGGGGGAGCACAAATACAATACTCTGGCAGGGAAATAAGTCTCCATAGGACAGGCACAGCCAACCAACACAACCTCCCCAAAAGCCCTAGGAGACCCAGGAGCCCTGCCCCAGGACAGCAGAAGGCACAGCCCCCTGGGTCAGTGTGATTTTATTCCAATAAACCCACGAAGAGCGCTACTCCCTGCCCAGGCAGCATCACCCCAGCACCAGGAGGCTGAAGCCAAGCAGAGCAGCAGAGCAGGCAGCTGGGGAGATATCATCTCATTTCTTTGCTGCAAACACAACCAGAGTTGTTTATTTATTTGTTTCAACCTCCCTGAAGCATCAGAAACCTTCAGAATAAGCACAGCAGACCCCAAGCCAAAGCTTAATCACAGCTCCTGTGCTGTCAGCTGGCCCAGCCTTCAGGGACACACAGCTGAAGCAGACAGACTGCCTGAAGCTTTCAAACCCAGCTGCTCTCTACTTTGCATGGCACTGAAACACACAGATCAAAGCACAAGTTATCAACTCTGGTGTGAAAACTAAGGCAGGGAAATAGTTCCTTGAATATTACTTAGGATCAGTCTGTAGCTTTTTATTCAGAATCCCCACGACTTCTCTGTTGTAACCGCAGGACATCTCTGCCCCTCAAGACGTACCCCTTTTCCCTTCTCCTTTATAGGCTATTTTATTTTGCAGCTGATCCTGTTGCTAAGCCATGTACAAAAAAAAAAAAAATTAAAAAATCCCCTACAGATCTCTTTTCCAGACAATATTACTGAAAATTTTTAGTTAAGGACTGGAGACTTTCTTTTTCACATGATGTTTCCAGAATTGCATTAAAGAACAATCAGCAGTGGGCAATGAGGAAGACCTCCACAGGTAAGGGTGAGTAAGTAAAGGCAGTAATCCCTTATTTTGGCAAAACAACAGCAGGAATAATGTGTATGACTACAGACTTAATTATTCCTGCGCTCTCATGGTGGGACTGGAGGGAGAGTGAGACTACCTGGTCTCTCTGAGTTACTGTAAGTTCATTCCTGCAAACGCCAAATGTGCAGAAAAACTGGGTCAGCCTGGTTTTCTTCAAACACTCCAAACCAGCCTCTTATCCTGAGGTGCTCTCTCTGGAAGAAATGCTGTCAAAATTCAACATCTCTTTAGTTATTTCTGCATGCAGAAGACGAGGGACCCAGCCCTAGCAGCACACAAATGGCTTCACCTCCACTAAGGCACCAGCAATGCAGCAGAAGCCAGCAGCAGATTTCATGTACCCATGTACAGAAATTCTCCTGTCTCATGGCATGTTTGGAACTAAAACTGTCACCTCACTCAGTACTGAATCCCTGTGAATTCAAAATGAGCTCCTTCGTGCCTGTGTACAGCTCAAATCAAAGATGTTATCACTCAGGACTTGTGGGAATGTCTGTGTCATTCATAAATTATGAACTAGACTTCTTTAAGCCATGGTAATTACTACAGGTATGCAGCACTGCACAGAAATGTGATGTTTACAGAGCAATGCTTCACTAAAATGTCAATATTATAAAGCCTGTAACTGATTAAATTATTCTGGAGGAGAACTTTAGCAGATATGAAACAAACCAGCTTCTTTTGATGCTGACAGAGGCAGCACAATTTACCAGCTGTAAATTGCAGCTGTTTTTCTGCTGCTTTCTTGCCCTCTGTTGCATCCATTACAGAGCATGATCACCTGCACAACTGATGAAGTTAGAAAATAGTCTTGCAATGCAGTTCACTTTCCTTCACAACCCTCTAAAGACAGGAGAAATATTTTGGGAATGTGTTACATTATTATGTCCAGAAAAAACCCAAACAAACAAATAAAAACTGTTGCAGAAGATACAAACAATAGATTTATTTTCAGAAGAAATATTTTGGGAATGTGTTACATTATTATGGCTGGAAAAAAACCCAAACAAATAAAAACTATTGCTGAAGATACAAATAATAGTTTAATTTGAAATTAATACCTACTGCCACCTTTTCCCCACTCCATATTTTTTCAAACTACTTTGTACTGCTATTGCAAAGAAGGTAGAAACCCACCAACTCCAAATGACAAATATATGTGCACAAAATTGATACAGCCTGGGAAATAAAAAAGGCTTTCTTTGGAATTGAAAGGCAAAACCACAATTTATTTTAAATTGCTATAAGCTTAATTTTGAAACTGTTTCATTTCAGAGAGTTACAATGTAAATTATGGCCAAAGTTATTGTGACCACAAATACAACAGCGATTGCTGCAAATTAAGATTTTTCCATATGTTTGAGATGCCACCTCATTCCAGTTCCTGCTGGCATTTATATACTTCTACAAATCAGTGTGCATAGAGACAGGGAAGACTGGGGAGCTGCTGTTTATTTACTGTTGCTTGCTGAGGGAAGAATAACCAACATTGTCCATTTTCTCTCCTGGGAGTGGTGGCTCACAGCCCCCACAAAAAAAGCCAAATTACAGCCACAGCAGACCCAGCCCTGTGTGTCTCAGGGGGAAGGATGGATATTTTAGGGATCCTGCTGGTCTATGAGTATATGAGTATCTATCTGCCCTCTGAATGCTGTTTGTTCCTGGAGGATAAGAGGCCTACATACATCTAAGTTTCATATTTAGATAACATTTATTACTGCATAATGAGGAAAAATGACACCCCCAGCACCCTCCATCAAGATATGGTTAAACAAACCTTTAGCAAAGAGTTCATAAAAACAAAACCAATTAATTTACTGTGTTCATCTAACACCAGTATCCCAGTTCCAGCTAGTTCAGGAGGCCTTCCACAGGTATTAAAAGTTAATTCTGCTAGGGCCAATCCAGTGTGCAGCCTTGTCTGGTGAGATGCTCCTTTTATAGATCTGACCTCTTGTTCTACATTCCTTTACTTCAACCTTTTTGGATGGCATGAGGGAATTCAAACAGTGAAGCAAAGATCCTCCACAGATTTCACATGTAGACAGTGAGTTTTGAAGCCACTTCTAAGAACTCCTTTACTCAGACTCACACCACAGTGGAAGAGGAAAGGACATCTGGAGGTCATCTGCATTTCAGCATGGAAGGTGAGCCAAGTTCAGAAACACAAAATTAGGCTTAACTATTCAGGGCAAACAAGGAATTCTTACCCTGTTTCCTATGGAGTAACTTGAAACATCTTGATGGCAAATGATGATCAAATTTGACTAAAGGACACAGATTGCAAAGAGGATTAATCTCTTCTACCAGCTGTGTAAAAACAGGCAGCCAACAGTAGCTATCTTGATATTAATTTTTTTTTTTAAAGCAGCAAAAATATTAATTTTCCTTTTCAAAAAGTAACATGCAAAAATTTCATGAACACAGAGGGGTTTACATCTCATAAAAACAACAAGAAAACCAAACTACAAAGTGCAGTGCCAGGACACCAGGTCATTTTTGACTCAGAAGGCAGAGCACTGTGCACTGAGTCACCAGTGCTTCCAGTCTGCTGCCAAGTCCTCCCATCAAAACACCTTACAGTTCTGGGAATGCCATAATGAAGTCACTGTTAGAGTTGTGTGACTTGACACTATGAAGAACCAAGTTCTTTGCCAGCATAATTCTGTTGATTTCAAGAGAGGCGCTGCAGCAGAGAATTCAGATCATAATTCACAGTGCTGTCATGGAGCCCAATACATTTATTGAAAAAAACAACCTGAAAAAACACTCACTGTAACTGGCTCTGCATACCTAGTGAGAACAGATAGAAATCACATTCTGTATTAGCACCAGTGCTTTTGGCTGCAGGCCACAACATGACCTTTATAAAAATAAACTGACCACCAGAAGAGATTTTGGGCATGAATATGTTAAAACACAAAATTCCAGTGTAATTACTATGGTTACCAGAGTAGAAACAGAACATTAATTTAAAAAAGCAATTCAGGGATGAATATCCTGCTCATTAGACAAACTTACCAAGGATACTTGCATTCTTGCATTGCTTAGTGGGAGCCCAGTACTCTAAACCCCTGGATCATGACCGACATTGTGAGATTCTCAGTCAGTCATCTTCACTATCATGGCACCAGCTGTCACCTTCCTGAAAATGTCAGCTTTGTGCTCACTGAAGGAAGAAGGATCTTTTCAGTCATAATAAAAAATTTTGAGGTATAACGTACCCTTGGATACCTAAATTTAAATTTCAGAGTCATTGCCATCTTTTTTGGCAGAGGTCTGGCAAAGAATAAAAAGAAAGTTGTGAAAGAAGCTCTGAAGGCCTCTACAGTTCAGCTTCCTTGACATCTGGGTATTGTATTTGTGTTCCCCCCAGACAAAGGAAGGAATGATGAATCTGACTCCATGTTCTCAGAAGGCTAATTTATTATTTTATGATACTATAATATATTAAAGAATACTAAACTAAACTATACTAAAGAATACAGAAAGGATACTTACAGAAGGCTAAAAAGATAATAATGAAAACTTGTGACTCTCTGTCTCAACACAGCTTGGCCCCAATTGGCCAATGAGTGAAAACAACTCACAGCAGAAACCAATGAAACAATCACCTGTGGGTAAACAATCTCCAAACACATTCCACATGAGCAAAACACAGGAGATGCAAATGAGATAATTATTGTTTTCATTTTTCTCTGGGGCTTCTCAACTTCCCAGGAGAAAAATCCTGAGCAAAAGGATTTTTCAGAAAATGTGAATGTGACATCTGGGAAAGAAGATGGACAAAAGGAGCTTTCAGACCTGGATGTGGACAGGAGGCTCTGTGTCACACTGCTCCTGGCACTGTGCTCCCACAACTCAGCCCATCTCCATGGGCAGATGCCACCCTGCTGCCAAGGGGATGAGGAACAGCTGTTGAAGGATTGTGATGTGACACAGCAACCAAATGCTTTATCCCACCTCTGGGCCCCAGAGGGTGCCCCACATGGCTGAAGGCAGGGTTCAGATCCACCACACCTGCAAACAAGAGCCTACCTCTTGCAGCTGCAGCAGCTGTATCACCCTGATCCAGCACAGCACAGCTGATCCTGTGTGTGCCACACATGAATTGAGTGAAGGACAACATGAGATCAGTAGTTTGCTTTGCTTCTTTTCACCCTATTAAAAATTTGGACAGTTGAAACCCACTTTTTGTGAGAAGAGTCTTTAATCAAACCGGGGTCCATTGCATAAGAGCTTGATGTTACAACAAAAGATGCACAAACCAGTGAACCATCCAACAATTCAGTTTTGTGATTTTCCACCACTGCCTAAACAAACAGAGCTAAAGGTTTGTGACAGCTGCTTGTGTTTCCAATATCTCTTTCAGGATCTCAAAGTTCAAAACCACATTCTAGAGAAGCAACTGGCAGAAGGAAATTATTTCTAACAGCCCATCCACAGA
The DNA here is from genome assembly GCA_013398405.1 of Pheucticus melanocephalus. Lineage (NCBI taxonomy): Eukaryota > Metazoa > Chordata > Aves > Passeriformes > Cardinalidae > Pheucticus > Pheucticus melanocephalus. The sequence goes on along the minus strand of VZSJ01001695.1, from coordinate 17,558 downwards.
AGAGGCCCCATTTTATTATTCATTACTCATATTGCCATAGAACCTAATTGTCCTAGCCAAGAATAGAGGCTCACTGTGTTCATTCAGCACAAACAGGAGGGCAAGGTCAGGCCTTGCCCCAAGGACCTCGCCCTCTACAAACTCCTGCTCCAAGCTCCACATTAACCACTGCCAGCTCTGCAAGAAGCCTCATCTAGTGCTCAACACACCCCAGGAGATTTTAAGATTTTAACTGTCCTGAATTCCCAAGGAACTGCATAAGTCTCACCTCACAGATTTAAATGAAGATTTCCCACGTATTCCCATTGTAAAGGTCATGCCATATGCTGATCTCTCTACAGCAAAGCCTGTCACTTAACTTTTCTCCATACAGCAATAGGAACAAGGGGTACTTCGTGGGGTGAGGCTACCCACAGACAGCAGGCAAGGAGAGGCAAGGTGCATTCCTTGTAGGGAGCAGTGATTGGAATTTGGTTTCTCCCACCAGCAATGTGTATGGAAAGAGCAAAGGAAAAATTAAGGGTTTCAACCAGCTGCTGGGATTAGTAAATGCTGATGTGAAAATCTCAGTCCCAGCAGAGAAGAGCTGTGGTTCAGGAAGAGATAAGTGGGAAGGAGTAGGAAGACTGTAACAAATTGTGGGATGGCAGCCAGGAGCAGCTTCCAAAGGGGGAAAGAGCAAAGCAGAAAGGGCAGCTCGGGGTGAGAGATGGGGATATATTCTGGGACCCCAAGTACTCTACATGTGCTCTGTATCAGCAGAGGATGTGGGAGGGGGACCACAAAGGGACCCTACAGCCCACAGGGGACAGGATGCTGATGATCTCTAAGGACAAGGGCTTTTGCCACTGAAACACTGCCAAATAATGAACCGAGAAACCAAACTAAGAGGTTTATCTGAGGTTTTTTTCATCCTCGTTTTTCCTTTAGCTTTGATTGACATAAAGTAGCAAAACTACCATAACACCATTTCTAAATGGCCTTACTGATCACCCTGGCACCAGTGGGAGACACTGCCAGTCAGTGAGCACAGGGCACTTGACTGCTCTTGCTTTCTGGTTGACTGGCTTTTTTAAATGGAAGGATTTGGAAAATAAATGATTGGACTGAATCTGAGAAAAATCCATGTTTTCCTTGTGATTTAGTCAGAGATTTCCTTTGAAAATATGGCTGAACAACCTATCCCACCACAGCTTCTGGACCTCTATTACTTGTCTGTAAATCCCCGTTATTATTCCTTAATACCAAACCCCTGACAAAGTTCTACTTCCACAGTAAAATCTCTATTCTTCTATTTATACACCTGCAACTCCTTGTGCCAGGCACTGCAGAATCCCCAGGTGTTACTGTCATGCAATAAATAACAATTTATCCCACCCTGCTGGGACTCAGTGTGCCAAACTGCAGCTCACTGAATGAGCAGCACTCCAAATTTTCAGGCTATCCCTGCTTTCCCAGAGTGCAGCCTGTGCTGCCACAGATTAACAAAGAGCTAGACCTGCTTGCTAACAAAACCACCTTTGAATAACTACAGCTGGCTTAATTTGATGGTTTTTTGCACCCTGTTCTGTGTGCAAGTGACACTTTTCAGACACACACGTGTGGCAGTCACATGCTCTGAAACAATTCCTTCACCCAGGATTTTTCTCCTGGGAAGCTGAAAGGCAGAGAGAGAGGCCGCAGAGAAAAGGAAAACAATAATTATCTCATTTGCTTCTCCTGTGTTGTGCTCATGTGGAATGTGTTTGGAGATTGTTTACCCACAGGTGATTGTTTCATTGGATTCTGCTGTGAGTTGTTTTCACTCATTGGCCAATCAGGGCCAAGCTGTGTTGACACTCTGGAAACAGTCACAAGTTTTCATTATTATCTTTTTAGCATTCTGTAAGTATCCTTTCTCTATTCTTTAGTATAGTATAGTATTCTTTAATATAATATAGTATTATAAAATAATAAACTATCCTTCTAAGAACAGGGAGTCAGATGCATCATTCCTGCCCTGTCAGGGCATTACCTGCAAAGACAATACACACAAGCAGTGGTTAATTATTGCAGTAGACTTTATTTCTCCTTCCACTAAAGACCCCAACCAATGTCAGTGCCCCTGGAGGGCTGGATGTGATACTCTGGCAGCAGCCAAGGTCATGCTGACTCACTCCCTCTGGCTTTTCCCTGCATCCATCCAGTGCCAGTGCTCTGCTAAGTGCCTGACTATTCATTACACTGCCACTTGCAAAGCTGCAATTCCTTTCCCCACACACAGCACAAGCCATTGGATTTCAGGCTCCTAAAAGTGTTGCTTATCAGATTTTGGATGCCTTTTCAAGGGGTAGATTACTTTCTGCTACAAAAATAACTGATGGCAGGAGAAGAATCTCTGCTGCTGGGTTTTGGGACAGAATTCAAGATCTCCTTTCCCAAATCTGCTTCTTCAGACTGTAATATTTGACAAGCACATCCCTGAGTGATGGCAACAAAGCAGCAGCTCTCAGTATCCAGCCCAGCATCAGCTGCGGGTGCCAACCTCAGACACTCACTGGTTCAGAAACCAGGGCCCACATTTCAAGAAACATCTTGCAACTGAGAGACTTTAATAAAACAGAAAGTGAGCACAACATGGTCTCCACCTGCAACTCTGCCTGTTATACCCAGGGAAATAGTTATGTATACCCAAACAAGGTTCATTTTAGGCTTAAGTTATTGTACTTGCAGGGAATGCCTCGATGAAGGCAGGAATGGTGAATCTGACTCCATGTTCTCAGAAGGCTAATTTATTACTTTATAATACTATATTATATTAAAGAATACCATGCTATACTATACTAAAGAATAGAGAAAGGATACTTACTGAATGCTAAAAAGATAATAATGAAAACTCGTGACTCTTTCCAGAGTCTCAACACAGCTTGGCCCTGATTGGCCAATGAGTGAAAACAACTCACAGCAGAATCCAATGAAACAATCACCTGTGGGTAAACAATCTCCAAATACATTCCAAAGGAACAAAACACCGGAGAAGCAAATGAGAGAAGAATTGTTTTCCTTTTCTCTGAGGTTTCTCAGCCTCCTAAGAGAAAAATTCTGGGTGAAAGGATTTTTTTCAGAGAATGTGAATGCCACATTAAGTGTCCTCCCATCAGTCTAATCTGCTACAAAAGCAAATTCAACAATCATAAAAACACAGGCATGACTATGAGTCTCTCTAACATCAGCCCAGGGAACTGTGAGTAAAGTACTTTTCAAACACAAGTGCTAAAACTATAATCAAGGTATCACTCCATTTTCTGTTCTTGAATAAATATCTTCCCACAAGCAATTACACAGAAAATACTTTAAATTACAAATCATGATGCAGTATTTAATAACTACAGCAAAAATGCTTAAAGCCAGGAGCCTATGTATGTATCACAACAATCACTCAGGTATGTGATCTGTAATTTCAAAGTATGTGGGCAAAAAGAAGTCTAGAAATACAGGTTTCAGTGCAAAGCTGCTCAGCCTGCTTCATAAAGCAAACCCAATGTTTTCCAATACAAATTAAATACAGACTTTGGGGACAAATTTCCAAATCTGATCTAAACTTGATAATTCAGTTACTTTAATGTAGATTTTATTTTGTGAATACAAAGCATCTAAGAATCTACAGCATCACTGTAACATTAAATTCAGCACATTTGTAAAAAGTGTTGTCCCTCAACTGTGTTGTTCCAGATTTGCTACTACTTTTACACAGCTGAGCTTACAGCATCTTAAGTGAAAGTTTTGTTATTATCTGATGGCAACCATCAGCCCTTATCTGGCAGAGAAATGAAAAGCTTACCTAATGCCCAAGAAATGGAATTACCTAATGCCCAAAGTAATGTACTCTTAACAATGCCACAAGATTCCATCTCCCTTATTGGTATACACAGACAATTATATTCCATCTAAATTCTGTTCCTCTTCTCTAATCTTATATACCATACACTTTATTTCACAGAGTCCTTGGTACCATATCCTTACAATTTACTTTAAAATTTTCTCACCAAGGACCCAGATTTATGACTGAGATTTTATGGATTAGTAATTGATCTAGTGCACATTTTTAGCTTACTGCAGATGGAAGATCCACGTCAGCTGAAAACTCTTTCCTTCAGATTTCTGCTGTGTTCTGTGTTTGGCTGTGGGGTTTTTTTTTCACGTTGTTCTTACACATTTGGGGCTGGTCAAGTGCATGCACACAGCAGTCACAGAAGCTCAGCAGAGTTACGACAACTCAATAAAGTGCAAGAACAAGATCACATGCTTGAGACACAATTATAATTATGCCAGTTCTTCCCACTTCGGTGGGAAGAAATCTGAATTCTCAGTTTGTAACACATTTTATCCCTTGGATTTTGATGACAGTGCTGTTTGCCAGCAGGTGGTAGGCAGAGATTCAACAATAAATCACTGCTCCCATTTATCTTTGACTTACACATGGAGGCAGGACTTCAGCATTGGTCTTGGAGTCATACCTGCTATAAATGACCTTTAGGCACAGCCCTGAATAGAGGGTATATTGTTAGAGATAGCATTCTTCACATGGGATTCTTAAATCTAACCTTTCCTAACTGTCTGTAGGTGGGAATTACAAGCAGCTATCAAAGAAAGAAAGGACAATGCAAATGTTCCCTTCAACTAAACTCAGGTGAGCTCTGCATGTTTGCCATTGCTGTGCAGTCACCTGGAATTATCCAGAACCAAGCAAACTTTTAATGCTTTGTAAAAACTCTATGAGGTTCAGGGTGTGAGCATAACTTTTCCTACTCACCAAAAGAAAAGCCCCACAAACCTGTCTTTATTAATAGTATTTATTATAGGAACTACAAACTACTGAGAGCCCATATTTAATAAAATAATCACAGATTCAAGTTGGACAATACAGTTGTTAAGTATCTTGGCTTAGCCATCAAATTGAGAATCAGAGGCAATGACTACGCAGGCACTTTAACCCAACTGTGAACTCTCCATCTGCCTCCAAACCAAATGCTCCAGCTCTCTTAAAACCCAAATGCCAAAAGGTTGAGAGCTCTACCCTTCTGGGCAGGGCCAGGATGCAGTGCAGTTTGGCATCCTGCACCTTGCCTTGTGGATTTGAGTAGACAATACTCCAGTCCTGAGAAGACAAAATCCAAATCATGCTGTGCTCGTGTTTGGCCAAGAGCCAAGCTTTTATAAATTAATTGTTTCACCAAGCCACCTGTTCCCTTTGCCTGACCCAAATTCCTATCTTTATCCTTAAAAGTCTGCTTTTGTCTTCCTATCTGAGCTTCACAACTACTAGGAGCTGGGTTTCCCCCTCTAAGTATCCAAAACAGAAGTTAAAACTGCAGCTATTAGCAGCTTCCAGCTTCCCTCTGTGGGAATCAGTGATTAGCCAGTGATGACAAACAGCAGCACTGTGCAGCTCATTCTCAGTACACTGACATTTAAATCCATCCAGAGTGACTAAGGCATCCAAGGAAAGCCTCTTTGGTGCTGACAGACTACAAGATTTGTACTTTCCAGAGTACAAATCAAATGCACAGCACTGCCCCTGCCACCTGTGAGCTCTGAGAGGTGTTAAAAGAATTAAAAACAAACAAATACAGACCAAAGAAACCCAAACCACCAGGAAGTTCATATAATTTAGCTGAAACATCCCCAGAGGTGACTGAAGTGAAAGGTAACCAGCTCTGCTAACTGAGGATGCCTTTGATGCTTCTTGGCTCAGCACAGTGTTGTCTCTATCAGCTGGAGAACTACCGGCTGTGTAGAGGGGCTGAAGACAGTGCAGGGGTAACTTAGGTGTGATTCCAGGGAACAAGGGTGTGGAGAAGGTATGGCAGCACCATGTGGATAATGGGCCACATTCCAGTGCTGATCAAAAGGTCTGAGTGCGTTATCTAACCTCACTGGGCATCAGCTGTCATGTCTGGGCTTAAACAAATAATTACAGAAGCCACACAATACATATATACATTTTCTTAAGGGGGGTTGAGCTTCCTAAAGCCTTATGGAAAGGTGCCTCCTTCCTCTGCATCCACACAGCCAATCTGATTTTAAAACTGCCCTAAAAGCGATCTTTCCAAGGATGATTCTAATGGTGAGGTGTTACTATGATATTTTCTGAAAAATCCTCTTTGCCCAGGATTTTCTCCTGGGAAGCTGAGAGGCTTCAGAAAAGAATGTAAACAATGATTATCTGATTGCTTGGAAATGTGGTCTGGAGATTGTTTACCAACAGGTGCATCTTTGATTGGTTCCATGTGAATTGTTTGTAATTAATGACCAATTACAGCCAGCTGTGTTGAACTCTAAGGAGTCAGCCTCGAGCTTCCATTATTCTTGCTAAGCCTTCTGATGTATCCTTTCTCCTTCTTTAGTATAGTTTTAGTATAGCATTTCTTTTAATATAATATCATATCATAAAATAATAAATCAGCTTTCTGAAAACACAGTCAAATTCTTATCCCTCACCTCATCCTGGAGACCTCATAACACCACAGGGAGGCTGCTACAAAGCAGAGTGGACAAATCCTTGGTTGTTTCATTTTCAGTCCATGCTAAAACAACATTTCAAAGTTATTTCTATGAACCTCCCATGTCCTTACAATATCTGAGTATAGTATGGAAGGTCTGATCTGCCAAAAATGGTCAGATTTCTTATATTCACACAATAACAAAAAGGCACTTTAATAAATTCAGTTCCACATCTCAGAGAGCAGCAAATGAACACCAAGTAAGATATAGAGCAAAGATTGAAAAAAAGAAGTGAAAGTACATAAACCATCATGAGCAGGAGATAAGTACTGTAAAAGAATGAGAATCAGGCTGCAGACAGAGAGGGAGGAATCCCAAGAGAGATGAAGAAAATGGGACTGGACACATTTCAGTCTTAGTGAAAGCCTTTTGGTGTCTCATAGGTCTGTCCCAAAATCATAGATTTAGGACAGTGGCCTGCTCCTTCTTTTAACTACCACATTAATTAAACTTTACTAGTGAAAGAAATTCAGAAGCATAAATATTATAATCTCAAAATTATTTTTAATACTACTCTCTGCAGAGAAGTAGAGACACCAACAAAATACTAATCTGCAACCTAGCTTAATTTCTACCTGCCTACCTCAGCTTTAGGCACCTGCCCTTGCTCAGGCACATTTTTCACCTTCTGACTAGTCCCAGGTACTTCCATCTGTAGCTGGTCTGTACAAACAGTCTGCATTCACAGTACAGTACAAAAAATTGCTGGTTTCTCCTCATAATTATCTGCTGTGAGAGATGCAAGTGATAAAGGGACAAAGGGCACATTCATGTCTCTACATATATCAATTCCTCTAAATTAGGCAAATACTCTCTCTCCTCCCACATAAAATGAGTGGTTTTGATTTCTCAAGGAAATGAGGAAAGAAGAAGTCTATGAAAGTCACAGAAGGAATGTAAGACAATTCAGTAGAAATGAATGCATGCTTTTCAGTCTCTGTCATTATAATTTAAAATCATCCCTCTCAAAAAAAAGCAAGTACAATACAGAATTGTATTGAATTAAACATTCCCCCCTCAGGTATCAGACAAAGAGGGAAGGGAAATCTGTAACAGGCAAAAGGGAGGCAGGAGCAAGTGGTGATTTGGATTTTACTCTCATTGTCCATATGGAGAAAGCACTGATGCAGAAATATAAGAGAGGATGAGGTGCTGAAGAAAAGACACATTCAATCTCAGGAAGAAAGCTCTTCTTCCAGAAGCCCTCAATACAGAAAAACACATGATCTTGCATGTATTTTCCTCCAACTGCCAACTGCATAAGGTATATAAAAGCTGCCCAGGTGCAAACTCTCTATATCTGACTTTGAGAATGTTCCTCATTTTACCATGATGAATGCTCACAAATTACAGCTTTATGCCAAATCCTATTTTCTCCACCATTGTTTTGCCCCTCTTGCACTTTCAATAAAGCCAGGTGTTCACCCTGAATGCTGTTGTGCACACAGACAGCACACACACATCCTGAAAAAGAAAATCCACTAGGCAACATAGAAGGGAAGGAAAAAGTATTTCACCTAAAGGAAGGTCAATAGATGGTAGCAAATTATTTCTTTTCTAATCCACTATAAAAAGGCCTAATTCCAAACAGATGGGGACCTTCAGATTAAAATCTCTCCTGTGACCCCCCAGTTTTACATTCATAGGCCTTACACAGGAAGTAGTTAATAATGATAATGTGTGGCTCACCCATCAACATCTCAATCAGTCATATTAGATTTGGTACTAATCCGATATTTCCTAGAAAATCTATGGAAAATTTACTTTTCCATGACATAAAATCCAGTTGTAAATTCCATTTATCTCTGAGGAGTTCAACCCAGATGACTGATTCAACCAGAATTGCTCAGATTAGAAAGAGATTTATTTGATGAAAGAATAAAATGAAAAAAAAAAAAATTAACTATTGGGAGAAAACAAACTGAAGATTTAGATTTATTTTGTCAATATGTGAGCCCCCAGTGCTGAAAGCTGACCATCCCTGCTAAAGGGCTGGCTGTCATAGGAGGACTAATATTGCATGTTCATCTCTACTGGCTGCTAAGGATAAAACACAATTACTGAGAGCAATTGGGAATACAGGTTCCTGGAAAAAAACCCAAAAGCTTCATCTACATTTTTCTTTGCGTGCTGCCAAAGCTCCAACAATAGTTCTCATTTCCCCTAACATGATTCCAGCTGCTTATGTTTTCTGTAGGCTAATGCACAGGATTCATTTCCTCTTGGAGGAAGCAATCCTGATGTAATTTGATGAGCATCTCTATTAACATCAGTATCCCCCTCTACCCTCTGCATTCACTCCTCCCCTCGTGCTGACCTTTAGGCAAAGGTAAAACAGTTTTTGGGAGGTCTTGTGAATCAGATGATGAAACCAATCTGGGTTACAGACAGCAAGATTCCCTCCTCAGTTATTTTTAACTGAGGCTGGTTTCCTACCCTGCTGTGACAGCATGAACAGTTGCACAGCTGAGAGCCAGAACAGGGGCAGGAATGGCAGAAGGAGATGTAGGATTGTCTTGCTAAGAGATGAGCACATCCAACTCTGCCCTTAGTAACCCCAGGTCACTGCAGACTTAATAACAAGCAAGAGAAAATTAAATTCAAGCACAAAGTGAGGCTGTGGGCCTGCTGACAGTCACTGTTTCCAGGCAGGACATGGCTGTGCATAGGGTAACTCACAGCAACACGCCACTCAAATTTAACTGTGCACAGTGGGCACCCTTAAGAGACTTTAAACTCCACAAGGCCCTTGCTGTCTGCCCCCTTTCTCCCCTAGTGCCACCTCCTCCCACAGCAGGACCAGCTCTGCACTCACAGGTTCCTGAGGGCTGCATCCAGCTGGGGCTTGAAAAGTTCATGGACAGAGACTGCATGACCTCTCTGGGCAACACCTGTGGGACTGCCTGTGCTCACAGGGAAAGAGATGTACCTTAAATTCAGTCTGAACCTCTGTAGTTTCAATTCATGTCAGTTATCTCTTGTCTTCCCACCCTCCACAGAATCACAGGATGGCTGCAATTGGAAGGAACTGCTGGAGGTCAGCTACTCCAACCTCCCTTCCTCCAGGGAAGGAGATTCCATAACCATTCTGGGCAACCCCTTCCAGTGCTCAGTCACCCGCACAGTGAAGAAGTTCTCCCTCATGTTAAGGTAGAACTTGCTGTGCAAAAATTTCTGCCTATTGCCATTGGTCCTATTGCTCAGGACCACCAGGAAGAACCTGGTCCATCCTCTTGACACCCTCCCTTTAGGTACTGCTGACATTGATAAGGTCCCCTCTCCTTTGGCTCTTCTCAAGGCTGAACAGCTCCAGCTCCCTCAGCCCACCCTTGTAAGAGAGATGCTCCAGTCCCTTCATCATCTTTTTCACCCTCTGCTGGATCTGCTCCAGGAGCTCCCTGTCTGTCTTGTTCTGAGGATCCCAGACCTGTACACTGCACTGCAGATGTGCCCCACCAGGGCTGAGTAGAGGGGCAGGATTCCCCCTCTACCTGCTGGTAATGCTTTTCCCAATGCACCCCAGGACACCACTGGCCTTCTCTGTCACAGGGACACTCTTCTGGCTCATGGACAGCTTGTTGTCCAGGAGGACCCCCAGGTCCTTCTCTACAGAGCTGCTTCCCAGCAGGTCAGCACCCAGCCAGGTGCATGGGGTTATCCCTCCCCAGGTACACAATCCTTCACTTGCCTTTTCTGAATTTCAGGAGGTTCTTATATGCCCATCTTTCCCATCTCTGTCGAGGTCCTTCTGAAGGGCTCACAGCCTTCTGGGGTATCAGCCACTCCTCCCAGCTTTGTCTCAGCAGTGAACTTGCTGAGGAGGCATCTGCCCCTTCATCTGAGTCACTGATGAGTTAAAACAATACTGGACCCAGTACCAAGCCTTGGGAGACACCACTAGTGACAGGCCTCCAACAAGAGGTACAGGGCACTCCACAATATGCCTGGCTCTGACATCTCAATACACTTTGTGTCCATGCCTGATGCTGAGTCCCTCACAGCTCTCTCTCTTCCAGGCTGAAGAGTTTAGCCCCCTCAGCCTCTCTTGACTCAGGGCAAATGCTTCAGCTCCTGACCATCTTGGTGGTCCTTTGCTGAATGCAGTCCAGTTTATCCATGTCTGTCGTATTAAGGGCACCCAAACTGGATGCTATTTTCTAGATGGGGTTTAACAACTGCCAGTCTGAAAGTGATAACCACTTCTCTCAATTTACCAGCTCTGCTTCTGCTACTAAAGGTCCAGGATGCTGACAGAATTCCCAGTGTCAAGACACACACCACTGTCCAACATTCAGCTTACTGTCCTTGAGGATTCCCAAAGCCTTTGCCACAGACCTGACCCCCAGTCAGTCAGTCAGTCAGTCAGCCTGTCCCCAGCCTGTAATAACTGAATGTGCTCATCTCTGAGCTGGGTGCTGGGCAGCACAGCCTTTCTGAGTGACACAGCGTGAGCAGGCACCAAGGACAAAGTGGTGAGATCAGGATGAGATGCCGAAAATGTTTCGCCTCATCCAACACAAGCCCACAGACGCTACCACTGGAAGGAGGTGTAAAGATACACTGAGATGGCAGCAGTTCACAGCTCCCAAGCTCCATATTTGGAACATATTCAGCTTTGGGGAGAATTTAGAACATCTCAGTGCAATTTATGAGCTGCTTCACACTTTCCTAAGCATCCTGTGATGTAGATGGGTGTGTATAAGAATCCACATTTAAGAGGGATACATTTTGGATACATTTTGGGAGGAATCTCCCTCTCCTCAAGCCTTTTTGGATCCAGAGAGGTCCCACCAAATGTACACTTCCAAGATGGAAGATGCAGAGGTGATTCAAGCAGCAGGAGGGCAAGAGGTTTTGGAAAACAGTGGGAGCGCTGGAGAGGCAGAGTCACTTCAGAAGAGGAGATGGAGTCACCTGTGCTGAAATAGTGTAAGGAAGAGCAGAACAGAAAAGAAGCTGCCAGAGAGACCTTCAGCTCTACTCCTCAAAAAACTCTTTCAGACACAGACCCAGAATCACTTCTGGAACCCCTATTAGTAAACTGAGTAAGCACTTCATGATCATTGATACAACATTTCTGTGAGGCAAAGAAAACAAGCATCTGCCAAGGACCGGGCTACTCACCACTAGTCTGGTTTCCAAGCATTTACCATGGATAATTTGCTTTTAAGAAAAGCAAGCACCAAACTGCCTGGAAATCAGATATCCAATGCCCTATGCAACCCAGAAGAGTTTATCTCCACAGAATGAAATACATAAAAGCCAAGAAGCCAAGTGAGATACTGCCTAAATTAGTCAGTCAGAGAGGGAGGCAAAGAGAAGAAGAGCTGCCACATTCATGATTTGATTCCCAAAGAGAAATCTCTGCTGGGATTTCCCAGGCCTAGCTCTTGCAGAGTTGGACACCAAAGCCTTCCATCCCCATTTAATCATGGGCAGATGTGACTGATATTTCTCTGCTTTAAAAACTTTATGGACCACCAGCGTCCAGTGGCTGATGAGAGAATCAAGGAATGGCTGAGGTTGGAAGGGACCCCCATGCTAAAGCAGGGACAGCTACAGTAAACAGGCAAGAAGATCAATATGAAGCCATTTTACACTTCCATTAAAAGAAATAGAACACCACACATTATTCTTACAGCAAATGCAATGTGAACATGTAAGACCAGATATAATAAAACCACTGGAAGATGCTTTACATAAAATATGATGGTAATTAAACTCCCAGTTCAGCAACAATGAAAACAAGCTACCTTCAATCCCATGGCTAATAGCAAGTCCTAGTCTCTGAATTTTTATGGACTGTAGAATAAAAGGCACATCAGCTAAAGTAACACTCAGGGGCCCTAAAATGACAGTGTTTCACCAAAGATCCAGAATTCTACTAGACTGTAATGTAATTGACTACAGAAACATCATTTTCAGACTGAGAAAAGAAAAAACCAACCCAAACCCTATGAAAATTAATAAAGCTTTAAATAATAACAGTGGTTTTGCAACATGAATTTATCTCATGGCTCAAAACATCAAAGTCTTGGGCTAAAGCAGAGACCTCTGAACACAGTAGAAGAAACATCAGAGGTTACCAAAACAATTCATACTGCAGGGTGGATAGCATATATCCTGTATACAAGTATTAATATTTAATGTAATATATTGTAATTTGCTTTTACTTCAACATCCTATAATGGCTATAGTTTCCCATTTCACTCTCCAATTATGGAAATTATTGTCTAGCAGAGGTATTGCCATTTATATGGAAAAGGACTGCTGAAGCCCACTGGGGTTCTGGATTGCCAAGGAGGATGGGAGAAGACTTCAGATCCCAGTCTGCCAAACCATGGCTGAGTAAAGTTAAAGATAGGCAGCTCTTCGACAGAGTAATAAATACAATGAGATCCTAACAGCAGAATGCAAGCAACCAATAATAAAACTGGTAAAAAATTAAGACTTGTCT
>VZSJ01001694.1:0-95492 GCA_013398405.1 Pheucticus melanocephalus | reverse complement strand
AAAATCACCTTGGATGAAGGAAAAAAGAAAAAAATGCTGAACAGAATTGTGTAGAAGCCTATTGGCAAGCCACCCACAGGAATATGGCTTTAAAATGAGATTGATTTATTGCTATATCTGCTTGGTTTGGTGAGGGTGCTTCTCTTTCTTATTCCCTGTCCTGGAAAAGAAACTCATAATTCTTAGGTTTTATTCAGGTAAAGTAGTTGATTGAAAACAACTGAAAAATCAACAGACACTAGAAATGCAGATAATGGATGACTAGCAAACAGCTAGTTTTATGACAAAAATTAAAATAATTTAAGGCTATTTTGAAGAAGCAAGATTTCCTTAGGATACTTTCTGCAACTGTTTTGGTTTTTTTTTTTTTTTTTAGAAATCTGTGTTATTGCCACTACATCTAAAAACACTAGTCATGGAGTGGTAGAATGTGTTGGAATGGACCTTAAAGACCATGTAGTTTTAGCCCCCCATCATGGATAGGGGCATCCTCCACTGAAACAAATAGTCACTTCAGCTGTAACAATAAATTTCTCAGTCGTTCCTCTGAGTAGATTTATAAGCAATTTACCAGCCAGAATAGTTCAATCCTGCAATTTTAAAACGAAAAAATTGTCCTACTTATATTAAGGATCTCCTGTCTCCTCTTATTTAACAATTGACTACTAATGACTTGACTCGCTTTCTCGGAGGAATTTTCCTTTTTCAAGCTAGGAGACTGATCTCAAAGGTACAGAACCAAAACTGTCTGTTGATAAACCTGCATTGTGTTTTTTGCTCTACTTTTGCCAGATTCTCTGGTGCATTAATCCTTCTCATACAGTCAGATAGAGATGTTAAAATCAAGACTGCTTTTTTGTATGAAAGCCAAAAATTGACCCAAATAAACTTCTTTAACAAATTGTGATATAGAAAGATAATGTTGAAACTTTCTAGTACACTTATCAAACACTTTTTCTGTTACCACATTGAGTTAGAGGAAATGACCAGTGCAAGAACAGGCTGCTGTTGCTCTGTTATAGACTGCATTGATTCATCTTTAAAAAGCTGTGGCCAAGAAGTGGTCTGACTCAGAAGTTTGGGAAGGCACTTCAGTTTTACTTGTATTGTACTTCAACTCATTTTGGCATCTCTCATTCATGTGGTGTCTTGATATTTGGCAACAGGAAAATAAAGGATTTAAAAAATTTTAGATTAGAAAATACAGGTGTGTCAGATCAGGACAACCATCTTGGAATGTCTATCCGCCAGATACTGCTTAATGAAGCAAAAGGTAAGGGTGAGCCATATCAGTACACCGTCATTTCTGTGGTGCTGCTGAGGAAACAATGGATTTTCTAGACATAGCCTGGATTTTAGTGTTGCCTCTCCTTTTTTTTACCTCTGCTAAACAAGCAGGTTTCAGAGGAGCTGTGTGGGGTTTCCTTGGGTCTCATAAGGTAGCTTCAGTTTGTTTCTTAGCCATGTCTGGTTTGGAAGAAGGATCACCATTTTTTGTGATCCCTTTCCTAGGAAAGGAGAAAACTTTACCAAACAGGAATTATGCTCAGTTTTTGCCTAAATGTAGAAGGAATTACATATCAAATTTCAGCATCTCAGATGACTTCTGCCTCTCGTAGAATACAGTGGCATTTTTACCTCAAATTAATATTAGTGCATTTTTGTCCATTTAACTTAGTTCTGTTATTGCCAAGAAGTCTTAGGTTACTAAATCACTGAAACTAAACAATAGGTGCAATATTTTCTGAAACTGGGTTACTGGGATGGTAAGGAAAATGCATAATGCCTAAATTTGTCTGCCTTGTTTTGAGGCATGAAAGGGCAGTGAGCTGTGCTTATTTTAAGCTGAAGGGGTGGTTTGGAAGCTGGTGGTGGAGAGACCTGAGAGAATAAACTGCTAATTATAACCAGGGAAAACTTCTGATACGCAGCAAGCTGATGGCCTTTAAGGGGTACAGAAGGCAGACAGTGAAATCAAGCCTGCCAGATAGTCAGAAACTATGATCTATTAAATTCCAAAAATTATCTTAGTCATTATTTTACTTAGTGTCTGCTTTCCTTGGTGTTCCATTGAGTGAAGTTTTTGCTGACTTGTGGAAACTGGGCTTCAGTTTTATGTTGCTAGGTAAGCCTATGCTGCAGTACTAGTATTCAGCTAAAATACTCCACGTCAGTGTGATGGCTAGGTCTAACACTAGTGGAGATCCTGGAAGTCAGGTCACTGTTTCTGCATGCAGACTCTTTTCATTCTTCCCATCTCTTCTTTAAATGTAAGAGTCCAATCATCAACACTAGAAAATTATATACCTCAATACATGGAAACTGAGATCACAAACCTAATGGTAGTAACCTCTACTGCAAATGGAAAGCAGCGCCTGGTCTGTTATATGTACTATAAAACTTCCTATGCTGTGGCATTGTTCATTGTACTCAAGTGTCAAGAGCAGTATTGTATAAATATTTTTTCCAGATTCTGGAATAATGGATTTTCTGGGCAGTCTCCTGAATCAGTACAAAACAAAACTGCTCTGATAGTTCAAGAATATATGGGTATGGTCTCTTTTCCCTTTAAAATCTGTTTAGATTGAGCTTTCTTAGAATGAGTTTAGATTGAGATAGTTTGTTCTTAACAATGTGCCATTAGACACTACAGACTTCAGTCTTGCATGAAAATGAAGTTCTCTTCTCTTAGACATGGTGGCCTGCAGCAGTGTGTGCAGTGTAAAGTGACGTGGTGTATGACAGGGTACACAATGTCATGGAAATTCTGAGTCCCTCTGTAGCACTGATGACTTTGTTAAAGACTGTTTAAATAAAATACTGTTATGCTTGTAGGACTCATTGGAAAATGAGCTTTTATGTTCCTGTCAACTAATTGCCTATTATATTCCTAGAGACTGAATGGTATTTCAAGTTAGGGTGTGTAGTTGTAGCTGAAATACTCTGAAAGCCTCCTGTTGTGCACTCCCACAAAGCAAAGATTAAAATGGGAAAATAGTTACAACTTCTGGTGCTTAAAAGAGAAGTAGTCTTGAATGACATTCAGAGTTGGTGTCGCCTACGTTCAAAAAAAGCAAATACCTCCCTGTCTTGCTGACCGGCTGACCTTGATAGTTCCATTTCTTTGGCTGTGTTGTCCTCCTGGTCTGTAAGTGCTGTGATTTAGGTGGATTGTGTGCAGAAATCTACATCTTTGAGGTCATGTAGATTGTTTTTAATTCTCAATACAGTACCATCAAAGCCTTTAACTGAATTTGATGCTGAACATGATGCAAGCAGTGAGGAAATATTAATTTCCCGTGCACAGGAGGGATTATATACAGGAGGGGAGAAGTCACCCTTTACTCTGGCTGCAGCCAGAGTATTGGATTGGAGTATTGGATTCTTCCCTTGATTGGAGTATTGGATAACTAACCTTGAGCAGCACTGCAATGCAAAGAGCTGCTGACCTCCCCTGTTCCATCCCCTCTCTGCCTCTGCACCCACAGTGTCTTGTAGCTGTTAGTCTGGGGTCTTTAATATTTTCAGGTCTGTCAGTAATGGGACACTGGGTGAACTGCTGATGACTTCCAGGTGTGTGTCCATCCCTGGGCCAGCTTCAGCCTTCTCTTCCCCTGACCAGAGCAGAGCCCAGGGCACAGTGTTTGCTTGCTACCTGCAGAGCCCAGGGCACAGTCTTTGCTTGCTACCTGCAGTTGGCTCACTTGTCTGGTGTATGTTTCTCTAAGTAATAGAGCAGGGTAGAATATATTACTGTCTTGTTTCTGCATTTTTTAAATTTGCATTTGCACTTCTCTAAGTGCTCACAGGAGAGACAGTTGGATGGGTTTTACAGTAACCTGTATTTAGTGCTTGTAAGGGCAATTTTTAAAACTGAAATTTAGATATAAGAGAGAATACACTAGTCCATGCTAACGTTTTTAAATAAGAGTCTTGACATGTTCTAATTAATTGGGACTATAGATAACTGAACTAGTGCTCCCATGTAGTAGACTGCAGAATGCAGACAAACTGAAATATGATGTAGTTCTGTCTTAGTAAATGACTGGACTGGAAATTGCACGCTTATGTTGAGGCTGTTTGAGCTCAGAGGAAGGTTTCCTTTCCTTCCTGCCTCCATCACCCTTGCCTGGCATAACAAAAAGTGGCGAGGAGCTTGCTCAATTGCTGATCTGTCTTCTCGGCTGGCCGAGTCATAGATTAGAGGACAAATAAAAATGTAAGTAGCATAAAGTTGCAAGTAGAATTGTAGGAGAGATTAGAATGTTGTTCATGCTTTTAAATACATGTATCCTGTTTACTGAAGCCTATCACAGCTTCTGGCATTATCAGAACAATCAGTTTGCTGGTATTAGAAATACTTCACATTCCTTAGTGTAGAAAAGCAAGATAAAGTTCTTTAAAGTGGCTAGGAGGTAAGTTGTGGGCTACCCACTTAGTAGTCTCAGCTACTGCAAATAGTGCACTGGTTTTTCTCTTGTACACTCTTTACCTGTAGTTATCAAAAGTCTAAATGCTTTCTCATTATTTTAATCTCTTCTTTCTCTTGGTAGTTTTTTGTATTCCCAGAACCTCCTGTTTTAAAAGGTGTTGATTCTTTTTCTTGACTGTTCATAGAAAAAGAATTTCAGCCTGTCTCCTTTTCTGCCGAGAGCAGTACCTTTTACAAGTGTTTCCAAGGTCTCTCCAGTAGCATGAAGTTGACCTGAGTTTCTTTAAATCTGTTGCCAACTTCTTCACACCAGCCTGTACATTGAAAAATGAAGAGTGAAGCCAACATGGTTGTCCTGTCTGAAAATAAAAGCAAAAATACATGCGTAAGAGTAGGAGATCTTAAATTCTCTCTTGCTCTTGGTAGTAATTGACAGCTGTATAGGCTTAGCTTGAAATGACTCTGTGGGATTATTAACACTATCATCTGCCTAATAAGAATGTAAGCTGTAAAAAGTTGCTCATCTGTTTTCAGGTTATAATTTGATGTGTTTTGTAGTTTCTTTTGTTACAGCTAGAATTATTTTTTGACACTCCCTAACTAAACTATAAACTGTGTATTTCTTTACCAAACGTGAAGCTGACTTTGTCAGTGTATCAAGTGCAAAATATGTTGATCATATTCTTCAGGGTAAGTTCAGAGAAACATAAGAAGTTTTCTGTCTCATGTTAGTCCAGTACAGGTTCTCTTAATTAACATTTACTTGTGAGTTCGTTGCAGCATGAAGAAAAAACTTTAGTTAATAATCAAGCTAGAATGTTCTCATTTGCTGTAATATCCCTTAGGGGTAACTGCCTTTCTCCCAGTTCCTACATGTTAATTTGCTTTGTTGAAGAGAACTTCCTGATTGAAGACCAGATAGGAGTACAGAGTTATATTGCCTTGGAGGACTTGAAACAGCAATTCAGCAGGAGTTTGACTGCACAGAACCTCAAGTGGAGATTCAGTCACTTGCACAGATAAGGAGGCCAAATGGGTTAATTAACCTGTGTTTACAAAATACAATGCATTCCTTTGTACTATTTAAAATTGTGGAGGAGAAAGCACCGCTGATTAAGATGCAGTTTCATGAGGTGTTGAAGCTGATCTGTCCCAGTCTGTCCTATGTCCTTTGTCATAATGGTTCATGACCAAAGTATGAACCCTTGGCTACATGTTCTTACTCTGTCCTTTAAGCCAGCGCTTAAAGTAATTCAGTTGGCCAGATGAGCAAATGCCTCTGAAAAAACAATGTTGTGTGGGCATGGGATTGTCTTTTTGGACAGGCTGGTGTGAAAACTAATGCCAAGGCAGCAAAGGGGTAGTGGGAGATGGCCAGAGGTGAGGGAGGGACAGGACAGTCTAGGTGGTCTTGAAAACTGAGCCAAGTTTTGTGAGCGCTGCATCTGGTTGAGAACTAGGTAGTACAATATTGCTGAAGTGGTTAGAAACTTTAAGAGTTTCTTTCCTTTTAGATATAAAACGATAATATTCTTTGCTGATCTTAATAGTTATGGCAACTGTTGTAAAAGACACTAATTTGGCTCTAAACCCTTTTGTCCTGTTTAAGAAAAACTGGCAGCTTGCTGCCAAAGCTGTATGGACACCTGGAAGTCTTCAGAATCTGTCTCCAAGCTTAAGCACCTAACTCTGAAATTACCAGTGTGATAAATGCCACAGATCAGAACAGTAGTGCAGTGTTACAAACACGTTGTAAAAAGATGATGGATTGGTACTCATCAAATTTTATAAATTTATTTATAAAAAATTAATTTATTTTTTGTTTAGTCTTAAAAAAACCCACTGAAATATAGTAAATTGATAGTTTTGATTAAGCAGATTTTCTCTGGGGAAAAAAAATTCACTTTCTTCCCTTGGGTACTGTTATTTTATTTTTAACATTCTTTTAACATTCTAACATATTTTCTATGGGTGGAGGACCATTCTCATATGGACTTCCTCCCTATTCTCCTAGTCTGGACCTCCCTTCCTTCCCTTCTTAGAGGCATTTGTCGTGCTGTGTCATCCAGGCAGATGTGATCAAATAGTTCCTGAAGGCTGCATATTTTACTGTGAGTTACTGTAGGTTGTCAGTGGAAACTACACTGCAACTGGCTTGGACCTACAAATTAAGAGCTGGAAACTTCTTGTGAACTCAGCATAACTCATGTATCTGTTCAAATGTGTTTTGCCCTGTTTTGACAGTTCTAGCCCAAAACTTAAAGGCTGTTCTGTCCCTGCAATCCCTGCTGAGTAATTCAAGCATGGTTCCCACCTTTGTCTCCCTCTTTACTGTGTTTTTTTTTTCTTATTCATGTGAATGAAACTTATTTACTTTTCTTTCATAGGCAAAGGCTTCACATCTTTGGAGTATCTTTTCCTGATCAAATTTATTACTACATCTGTAGCTTTCAGGGTTATAAAACCATAGGATATTTTGAGTGGAGGCAGTCTTAAAGATTATCTTGTTCCAGTATGCCTGCATCAGCAGGAACACCTTCCACTTGACTAGGTAGTTCCAAGCTCCATCCAGCCTGGTCTGTGGGTTAGATAGAGTCTGTTTGTGAGAGCATTGCAGAAGTCTGTCCTTTCATAAGTCACACAGCACTGGAGTGACCAGGTTGTTTTGTCTTTATAATTAAAGGGGAGAGAAAGGTCAGAGGACTGCTGTCTGTTTCTTGCTACTACCTAGCAAAACAGTGCAGAATCTGTTGGTCACTAGTTCTTGACAAGATACATGGCACAGTTTTTACCAGAGAGTAGATGAAATCCAATTCTATTATGTTCCAGTCTGCATGATGGGTGACTTCAAATAATAGTCTTTTTACAGCTGACGGTCATGCTTTATAGGATATGTGTAACAGCTAAGCCATTATGATCCCTTAAGGTACAAAGCTACCTGGTTCAGAAGAGCACCTTGAGGTTTCTACTGGTACTGGCTAGGTGTAAAGGAAAAGGAGGTTTACTGAGCAGAGGATAAGACATGAGAGCTGCTCCACAATCTACAGGATTGCCTTTTAGCCTGGTGATCTTGCATGAGATCTTGGTCGCTCTTTGTTCCAGATTGTAGAAGCTAATGTGACTGAGCATAAGTACATTCCTCAGAAGTTCAGCCTGCTTAAAGGTCATGGAAATGCTTGGCACCTTTGATGGCAATACTGGCCTGGTATGTACATTAGTGGTGGGGTTTTTTTCTGCTTACGATGAAAAAGTTCAGGACTGTTTGCTTACATGTACTGTGTCTCATCTTCTCTCCCTGTAAAATGGGCAATAGTAAAAATGCTGCCACTATTTGGGGTAGGTTAATGATCACCTGAATATCACTTCACAAAATCTTCTAGTCCACTGTTGGAAAGCAGTGCATCATTTAGATTACAGTAAGAATTTAACAGTAATGAAAAAAAATGGAAATGGGCAGTAAGTGTAAGATGTGTAAGGGTTTTTTTGTATTCTTTTAATGTAGGCGATACAGATAAGTTTTGCAGTCACTTTGAAACTGTTCTCATCTTACCCCTTTATCTCCTGTTTTTCATTTTCCCCCCTTCCCAGGTCAGAAGTTCATTATATGTTCTTGATATTGGATTGTGGCAGCTTTTTGTGGAAGACAGGTGTTTATGTCTGTGAAGCAGTCCACTTATGCAAAAAACAAGCTGCTGCTTAAGTTAATCATGAGCATGTGATATTTCCGTATGTGAAAATCTGGTGACCTGTTTGAGAAAATATGATTGTATCAAATAGGTAATGGGATTACCACTCCACTGCTGGGTATGCAACAGCAGAGGTAGAGACAGGAAGCATGGACTCTGCGTTATGTTAGTGGAATCTTGCCATGGCCGTGAGAGTAGCTGAAACTTGGCTCCATGCATGCAGTCATAAATCCCTTGGTCAGAGTGAACTTTGAGTTCTTCAGTGGAGTCCCCTTCATGTTTGAAGGGCTGCAGTTCTGTTTCATCTGCTTCTGTCTGCCACTTGTGCAAGCTTTAGCTCTTCTCACCATCATTAAAGCAGAAGGAAGGCGAGAGACCTTTGAGATGTAATTGATTCAATGGTATACCATGCTACATAATGAAAAACTTTGTGCTTGAAGTTGAATAAGCTTAATGCCTCTTGTATTTTGGTTCACTTTTTCTATATAGGATGGTAAGCATCAGTAATGTGGACAGTTTTCATGTTTCAGATGATTTGTGAAAAAAACTTCCCTCTGCTCCCTAAGAGGATTTTAAATACTCCCAAACTGCTTCCTTGTGAGGAAGAAGATTTGAAAGCTGGGGTGCTACCTACCATGTACAGTTTCAATAGGCCCATCACAAGCCTTTACACTGCAACTCAGCAGCCCAAAGAAGGGACCTGGATTTATCACTCTGTTCCTGCTGTTTCACTCATATGTCTGTTCTTCTAATGAAGTATATAGCAATAAGTGTACTTAAAACACCTTTAAGCTGCTTACCTGGTAGTCAACAGGTGTCACCAGAAATCAAAGGAATCACTCATCACGTTAACTTCTTTAAAAAGTTTTTTGTTCTCAGTACACCAGGTTGTTTATATACTGTGAAGTCTTTTCTGTTTCAGTAATGGCACTCACCCTCTAATTTACATCTACAGTGTCTATTTGCAGAATTGCATATTTCATAGATGTTGGGGAAAATAGTTATCTTCCCTTTTTTACCATGGTTTAAAACAGAATTTTGTTTTGTTTGGGGATTTAACATTATGTAATTTATCCACTTTAATCTATTGCTTACTCAGTGGATCAAAGGAAAGAGAGAAAGTGGGCATGGTGTTATTTGGTTAAAAGCTGGACTTCATGATCTAGGAGGTCCTTTCCAATCTTAGATTTTATGAGAAAGTAAAATAAAAAGAAGTTGGATTTCCTGAGGTTATTGCTCCTGCAAATGTGTATTACATGGCAGGTGGTTCTTATCAGAAATAAGTTAGACCTAAATATCAGAAGTCTTAGTGGCTTCTTTCGCATGACTGTCAGTATAATGCAAGTTGACTTGTAAGAGAGGGAATTGGTAAAATATCACAGTGTGTAAATTCGGAGAGCTCTAATTTGTACTGAGGTTTCAGCTGCAATGTTAATAACTTGTATATTTTCGTGCAGAAATTTTCCAAAGTGTACAAAAGCTGTATAAATGCAATCTCAAGTTATAATTTCGTTACCTGGAAGGTGCAATCCATTCAAATTGTCCATTAGAGTCCCTGCAGTTCTTTTGTTCCCATTACCTGCATGAAAACTACTTGCATGAACTTCTTAACTCCCTAACTATGACAAAACCTGTGTCTATTCTTTGTCTTATCTTTAAACACTGACCACATTATAATGTATAGAACAAGGCTGGAAAATTAGATACAAGCTGAGGTCGTTGGGTAGTGGAAGAGGGAGGAGGGACAAAAGGCTGCCTGCCCTTAATAACTGTTTAGTCATGTGAGGGGCAAAGGCTTTTTCTTGAATGTAATCTTGGTTCGGTGTGGTTTTGTGGCAACTCACCTTGGTAGATGGAATATTTTGAACTTTGTATTTTTTTTAATCTCTGTACCTAATGGATAACCTCAGAGTCTTTCTGAAGTAGTGTTCTGAAAGAGAAGTGTCTATAAACAGAATTTGCTTAAGTGTGTGCATTGCATGATACTTAGGAAATTTGAGTTATGCATGTTTGGCAGCTTCCTCCATGCATGATTAGAAATGATTTTTTTTTTTGATTTAACCACATGTATTTCTTGTTTTTGTTTTTTGTTTTCCTTCCCCCCAACAGCTGGCTTACCCCTTGGTGTTCTAAACTTGGCCAAAATAAAACCGTATCAGAGAGGCTTTTTCTGTAATGATGACAGCATCAAGTATCCGTTCCATGACAGTACCATCACATCCACTGTCCTCTACACAGTGGGGTTCACCCTGCCCATTTTCTCTGTAAGTAGCTAATATATAGGGAGCTTTGGTGATGGGAGTAAAATGTATGCCTTTCAAGAGCTAAGCACTGTAAATGAGTTGAAGACAAGTCTATATAGGCAAAATTCCATATATATATATATATATAGTCATATGCATGCTAAAGGTGCTGTGGATATTGTTTGCACAGAAAATCTGGAACTAATCTCTAACTACTAGTGTTGCTAATTTCATTTGCTTTAGGAACAGAAAAAAAGTGTATTTCAACTAGGCTTTATCACTAGAGAGGAGAAATGTCTTCCAAAATGTTATGGAATGATTACATCTCTTGTTCGAAATGGATTAGTCTGCTTACTGATGTTAAAACTTGGCACTGTAATGCAGTGCACACACCTATAACTGGTGACTGTTCTGCCATGTGCTTTCTACAAAATAAGCCTAATTTTGACTCAGAAGCTTTTTCTAAGCTTGAAAGTAATGTGATTACTCATTAAAGAAGAGTGGGATAAAATGGCATACAGAGACTGAAAATCTAATTGCTTGTAGAAAAGAGGCCCAGTGTTTTAAAGACCACATGATTTTGACAAAGAACAATTTAATTCTTCAGTAGGTTTTTCTAACAATATTTTAAGCCTGCTTGTATCCCAGTTTTTAGTAAGGTTTGAGCTGATTTGGAGAATCAAAATTTAATGGTGCAGAATAGTCTTGAACCTGAAGCTACGTCTTGTTTGTCCCTGCAGTAGTTGATCAAGCCATGTGAAAGATGATGATAATATTTTATCTGATTAATGCATAAGCTGTATTAATCAGTAAGAAGTATATCAAGTGGTTTAAGGATGGAAGACAGTAATTTAAAACAAGTGACCATGCAGAACTTGTACATGCATTACTCTGATTTTCACATTAGTGTTTATTCATTAAAGCTTCCATTAGACCTCTGCAATAAGTAGGAGGTTGGCACAAAAAGTAATCACTAGTATAGTTTCACTTTCAAGGAAAGTTTGTCACGTTGACAAGTACATATATGTTCAGCACACCTTTGGGAAAATTTATTTTCCAATATGTTTCCTGTGTACCTTGGTTGATGTGGGTATACAGGTGAACTAACAATTGCAGCTCTGTGCACTTTTGGACTTCTAAAGAAATGTTCTAGCTGCAGTTCAATAATCTGATGAATTGCTTGATTTTTTTGTTATTATCGTTAATTTTTAGATTTGAATATAATATAAAGTCAATGTAATATCAAGTCAATGGAGGGTGTGTTTTTTCCTGGTTCTAAAGCCATGGAGAAACATCTGACTTAGAGCTAATTCACATGAAAGTCTACACATTTAAAGAGTGGTATGGACTATTATAATTTTAGATAACCTTTGTAGTGAAAGTTACAGCTTAAAATTAGATGTCAGTAATTGCAGTCTATTCTGGTATTTTTCTGCTATGATACTTTTATAGGAGGTACACAATGGATTTTCATTGCTTGTCTTTGTGCAGGAAGCTGGATTTTATAATTGGAGCAACCACTTCTAGTCTCCATGCGGAGAGATTTAAGAAAAAAAAGTTCTAGAGCACTTACGGTTGTTTCAATACAGTCTAACCAGGTCATTTGCTTTTCAGTCTGAATGTTTTCCAAACCTTAAAGCAACTACTTTGTGTAGTTAACATGTTAACCTGGCTCTCTTAATCTCAGTTTCAGATGTAGAGAGCTCTTTAGTCTCATGCAAGAGGTGAAGAATTTTCCATAGCTACTGAAAACTAAGGGCTAGAGTAAGCTGTAGATCTAAGGAGTATGAGACATGGAATATTACAGCTCTCTGAATTAAAAGTGGGTTCCAGTTGAATGGTTTCTCTCTTTAGTCAAGATGGACAGGGAAAGCTGATCAGTCTGGGAATCTGAATTCAGAATGTTTTTTGTTTTGGTCTGGCTCACTGGAGGCTTGAGACTTTTTCCAAGGTGGTTTAAGCTTTTGGAAGTGGTGTGTTCCAGATTCAATACCCTCAAGAGGAACACAGCTCACTCATGAAAGACTTTTGGGCAATAACTCTGATTATTCCACATCTAGTGAAAATAGATGTTCTGACAGGAGACTTTACTGAAAGGGACAGAATCCACAATGAAGGAATTGATGGCAAAAATTTCATCTAGAGTTGATAAATTACACTTTTGTATAGACTTTTCTTGTCTAATCAGACTACATCAAACATGATACTCATTCCTAAGTGGTAGGACTCTTTTTAGGCATGTGCCCCTTGTTGCACGGTGGGCCTGCTTGTCTTCAGAATGTAATAAGAAATGGCCTGAACATATTGCTGTATAATAACAACTATAATACTAAAAGGTTTTGTTGGGGAGGCCTGTAATATAAAAGGCCTGAAATATAAAATAACTTCAAAGAGAAAAAACCCAACCCCCCCAAAAAAACCAAAACATACATAGGTATTTTATTAAGTCTCTTCTACATAAAAAAAACTAGGCTGCATGAATATGAATTTGTTTTTATGACATTTTATGAAAATTTACAAGATGTGCTAGAAACTCAGGAATCTTAAAAAAATAAAAAAATACTGTTAGGAATCATAATTCTATTTGTAGCCTCAATCTTGCCATTACCACCTTTTATCAGGAAATAAAATGTCTGAGAAATTCATGTTTATTCTTTTCCAAATGCCATTTCTTAATACAATGCTTCTCAATTTTCCAAATTGTTCTTTGGATGGGAACCACAATTTTTTTTATTAAAATCTTTTGAGATTTAGGGTCAGACAAGTCTTGGTAGTGATCTAGAAGGCTGAATCTCTCTAAATGGCTTAGGCCAGTGTCTAGAGCAGCATGGAACCCCAGAAGATCTTTCTCATACTTCTGTCTTGCCAAGTATTTTAGATATATTTAGATAGTAATTTTATGCAATTTAAAAGCCATGACTAGGCATTGTCCATGGCTTGCAGCTCTTGGAAGATTTGGAAATGTACTTGGTCTGACATTTTTGGTCTTCAGTTGTCTGCATGAGACCAGCTTTTTCAAGTGTAAATGAGAAATTAATGTCAATACCTTTTCTCTTTCAGTGAGGTTCCAACCATGTTTATTTGTAGGTGTCCTGTTCAGTTTGGCTGTTCTCTTTAACTTCACATCCAAACGGATTTTTTTTTTTTCCCTCCAGTCATCTTGTTTCTTTAGTGACATTCATGCAGCTTGCCTTAGCTCCAGGAGTAGGTGACAAGGGGGGAGGGAGAAGCACAGAGCAAGGAAAACCTCTCTGATAAAACCATTCTTCTCATCAGAGCAGCAGAACAACAGAGCAACCTGAGAGTTTTTGAGTTTTGTCTGCTCCCTGTTCTAAGATTTCTGTGGTTCCCTGCCGAGGCTTTCCTTGGCAGTTCTCTCCCTTGGGAGCTGAAAGCTCACAAGCCACTGGTAGGTTTCTATTACATGATGGACTGATGTAGAGAGAAGAGTTCAGAACTTCTAACTCAGCTAAAGGCCTGCACTGAATTTCTGGGAGACAAAGTAGTTCTCCACAACTTGTTGCTACCAAAACAAGTAATGGAAATGCTGATATTCCTTACAGGGAAGTGTTCGTTAGTAAACAGGAGTTTTGGTTAAGTCACTTCTCTGGGATAAGCACTGCTCTTTGGACCTTTGAGAGAAGGGAACATGAGGGGGCCTGTAGGCCTTATCTCTGCCTTGAAGCCAATCAAAAGATATTTGGGTAGCTAGGTTACATTGATTTCTAAGTAGTTTAAATAACAACAAAAAAGGGCTGAATCAAAAGATTCCTAGGTTTGGTGTGGCAAAATGTCCTCTGTATCATGATGACTTCCCAAAAGGGGCCTAGGTAGCTTTGCTCCTGTGCCAGCTTTAACATATTAGGCATTAGGCTTAATGTTTTTGGGAATGTCTGCTTATTGCATGTGTAACAATGTTTTGACTGAAACTTTCCCTTCTACATATTAGCACAATCATACTTTGAAGGCAGTTTACTGATTTCTTTCATGGCAAAAGAAACTGATCTTTTATGCTGTTTATGAAAGGGATGCATTTT
Source organism: Pheucticus melanocephalus (assembly GCA_013398405.1). Lineage (NCBI taxonomy): Eukaryota > Metazoa > Chordata > Aves > Passeriformes > Cardinalidae > Pheucticus > Pheucticus melanocephalus. Next base: position 81,094 of record VZSJ01001694.1, on the reverse strand, counting down.
GAAGGGAAACTTTTATTGACAGCAGCTATTAGATTGACCAATATAAGCACTTACTGAGCTAATTTTGTTTGTCTTCATGGACAAATGTAGTTACTGCTGTGATGGAGATTAATAAATCAGGGGATTAATGAAACCTGTTGAAGACTGTTGATTGGTAGATGTGCTTTTTACTTTTTCAACAGTGTCAAAGCTTGTGACTCACTCTTGTTGGTTTTGCAACTAATTGAAATTAAAACTGTTGTTTGACCCTAGAGTGGACTTCAATTTGACTCTTAAGTTTCAGGTTACTTATAAGAGGTTTTTATTATGCTCTGAGCAATACTGCCTCTTAGCTGGTAAATTTTTTGAAAAGGTGCTCATGTTTTATCTTCATTGTGTTTTTTGGTGTATTTATAGCATTGGAAACTTTTTTGGACAATGCTGTTGAACTTCATAATCTGTCATGAGTTCTACTTGATATTAACTGTTCATCTTGTACTACAGATCAGCATTATCTCTGAACCAAACCTTATTCTGAGCAATAAACTGCTAATTTTTTGGTTCTCTTTTTAAAGCCAACATAGTAATAATAATCCATGGTTTTACTCTGTAACATGTCAGGTTAATGCACTTATTTGAGTTGTTGAATTGATGAGTAATTCCTGGCTGAGATGAATGCTGTGGAGCCAGATGTCGAGAAGGAGCAGCATCCAGCTTTTGGCTTCACTTTTTGATGTGTCCAAGGTGTGTGTGCTCTGGTGGAGTTGAAATCAGGTGAGGAAAGATCTGAGGAGCACCATTTGCCTCTCTTACTTGTACAAATCACTCTTACTAAGTGCAGTTGAATTTTAAGTAAATAAACTGTAGCAACTTGCTTGTTAGCCCTGTGGACTTGGTACTGTACATTCGTCAGCCCTTCAGGTACATTTCTTAGTACAGTGATGGAGAATGCACATAGTGTCTGAGTAAGACAGTTGGCACTTTGACAGTGGGAGGAACTCCAGACAAGGGCTTTTAAAGTGCTGAGTGAAGCTTGGTCACAGCTGTGAGAAAGCCAAGCAGTCACATCGGTATAGAAGGGGTTTAAAAGTATTATTTAGTGGAATATACAAAAGGGTAAAATGGAATAGGGAGAAATGTAGGTAGAAAGAATTGCAACTTATATAGGTCTTGTAATTTAAGGAAAAAAGCCCAAACAGTCTATGGCATAAATTTTGCTTTTTCTCAAGTCTGAAACACAGTTACTAATATTGTGCTGTTGACGTTTAGGACTGAGATCAGAGACTGGAGGGGGTGTCAAAAGAGGGAAGCAACTCCACTAGGAATCAGAGACAAGCAACAGGGAAAGTAAGGCAGAGAGTGTTCTTGTTGTGCTGCCTCCCATTTCCCTTCATCAAGCTCACATTATTGTACCTCTTTCTGTTCTGCCTTGTGCAGGGAAATGCTCATGCAAAGAGGTGTTTTTTACCCCTCTTTTCAGGAGAATGTCAAAAAATGGAACCATCGAACTTAGTGATCCGTAGCATGATGGTTCATATCTTGGTAGGTGCTCTCCTGAACTCTAAAACTCCAATGAGAAATAGAAAGTAGCCCTGTTCTTATACTGAGGAGGAGCCAAAGTCTTAATTTAATCTGCAAAGAGGTTTTGACACCCTACCCAACCTTCACAGAATTTGAGCAGTAATATCAGCTTAAAAGTTTTAACTAAGCTTTCACAAAATGGGTGTTTTTCCAGGCAGTATTTCTAATGTTGTAATGGATACTGGGGATGTTTTTGCTGATGGAATTAGTAATGAAATATCTCAAGCATATTAGAGGAAAATGTTAACTTCTACTTTGTATCTGAACTTTTGGTGTAAGGAGATTGAACCTCAAAATATTACTTAAGCTTTTTAAAAAATAAGTCTAAGAATCACTTCTAGTTTAAAGCTACAGGAATGAAGCTGTCAGTAGATAACAGCCCAAAAGTGGTGGCAGGTTTTTTTCAGGTGCTGGGAGAGAAGACAACAAAATCTTTTAAATTTTGTTTTGTTTCGGAACTCTGGAGAAAGATTATTACTACCCAACACATAAACACAGATGTTGAAAACTACTTTGTCAGTAGCATACTCACTGTTTCCTGGTGTCAGTCACATCTGTTCCTATCCTAATCCCTGTGATAAATGAGGAAGATGGGGAACTCAGGCTAAAGCAGCTTTTTTTTAGAAAATCTCATTATTTAGATGTGTATATTCAAATGTGTACTTCAACCAAATATTAAGAAACGAAATAGTTATGAGATTGGAGAAAGAATCCTGAAACGAACAAATAATTCACTTAACAGTGAGAAGTGAGCAGTAGGAGTAAGTGCTCCTTGTCCTTTGCCAGGAAGGAAGATGTCAAGTAGAGCTGTCTGGGAGTCTGCCCTGTTCAGTGTAGTCATAAATGCCCTGGAGGAGAGAGAGCATGTGCAGTGAGGCAGCAAACTAGGCAACTCAGAGCAATAAATACAAAAGATGGCAGTAACATAGCTGGTGAACTACAGCATGGATAAACGCCAAGTGATACCCTTCCTGAGAAGACTGGGAAGGATGGTTCGAGGGAGGTGTATGATCTGATGTTCTCTCTCTGCAGGGTGGTAATGTGTCCAGCTTTAGTGGAGAGAACAGCCTCATGCCCAGTGAAGAAACCTAACCAAGATTAGAAATTTGGACAGAAATAGTTCTGTGTTATACAGGATTTTTATGGAAAAAAAACATAACATAATCAGTCAGAAATCACTCCAGCTTATGAGGAAATCTAATCCTTTATACTGTATGAGTCATACTTTTGGACAAGGGTACAGTAATTGTTTAAAATATGTAGTTTTATCAGTTGAGCTACTTGTGTTTCTGCTCCATGTATTGTGACTGAAACATTTCAGAGCCTGCATTTCTCCTTATACCTTTATTACCGGTTGTGTTTGTAGCTCCTTATTTCTTGGTTGCTTGTTGGATCAGTATTACTCTTTTTTCTGGTATCTACTGTGTATGCACTTGGCTGATTTACAGCCCTTAGACCCTGTTGAACTGGGCAAAACCCAGCTCTCATTTTTGAGATAATGAGGGTTGTATCCTAAAAGTCCTTCTCTCTCTGCACTTAAGACAGATGAATTAAAACCAAATGTATAAATGCATTTGCCAGTTCTGACTGAGTACTGTTTCAGAGGAAATTTCTTGTCAAATGGCATTGAAGTGTCATTTGACACTTTGAAAAGATTTGTCTAATGGTCACGCTATTGTACTGATGTACAACTACCACAAGAACTACTTTTTTTTTTCCCCCCTCCTAGTTTGAACTGACAAGCTCCCAAGTCAACAGAGTTGTTTAACCTCCGAACGCATGAGTCTGAACTCATTACTGCACAAATCTCCATATGTTCGCTTGCCTCAGTCTTTAAGGGTTGTTTTGCAGGCAGAACTGGCTGGCCTTGATTTTCCACTATATCAAAGAATTGCCAGCTCTGTCAGCAGTACATCTGCTAGTTATTCATTAAGAATGCATATGCACTGCATAACACCAGCTTGTTTGCTTTATCCTTGAGATTACCCTACAGGCAACCTCTTCCCACCTGTGTAATTCCTCCTCACATACATGTTGTCATTTTCCCTTTAGACAATTTCTTCACTGTATTACAACTAGTTTAGAAGATGAAGTGTACATCAGGGAAGCTTTTTGGAATTGCCATATGAGAAGTATTCAGTAGAGAGCCTGTACTGCTCCTCGGCTGTCTCCACTTCTTACATAAGAGTACTTAAACTCTCCAATTTCTACTGCTTTCAGGGAAGATTGAGCAAAATGGATATTTGTAGGCTATTGTAGGACCTTTCTTTTAACTGAATGTGTTAACGGAATGTGGCAACGTGCCTATGAGTCGGATTTCTTCTCACAGTGATCTGCTGTTGAATCTTTGCTATTTTTTCTTGAGAAACTGCTTTAGGTGTTTGTGTGAACAAATCTGCTGTCAAAGTACAGCGCTTCCTATACTACAGTAAAATTTTTTTCCTCAGTCGTATCTGTGAAATTATAGACATTGACACTAGTGATGGTGGTAAAGATAAAGACAAGTATCATTTGGTATCTTCAGTCATATCCTGTCCACCTGTGCCAGGAGCTTCCATGCTTAGGAAACTGCCATCATGATATAAAAACTTATCCCTGTCTTCTGAAATTATGCTGTCTGTCAGGGTGAAAAAGTAACATATCTATCCCAGCTGTAGGGAAGCTCCACTGTTTTACTTGATACAGTAAGAAGCTTTGCCTCTTTATCGCTTAATGACAGTTCTTCTGCTTGCTTGTTCTGTTTGCAGTAATGAAAAAGCTAAACTATTTTTTCCTGTCCCTTTATTGTCTTAAAGGGAAACTTCCATTGCAGAAAATACTTAAGCTATATATTAGAAATAATTTTGATTTGATTTTAGAAATGAAAACACCTTGAAAACCCACAAAAGCAGACTTTGCTGATTTATTCAAAACAGAACAGAAGCCTCAGTATTATGAGGCTCTCTTACTGGCTTCATATGCCAGAAACACTTGATGCCCCTCTGGTTTGACTTCTACTTTTCTGCTCTCTCCCACCAGATAATAATAGTGAAGTCAATCCATGCGTGTTAAAAGGAAGTAAATTAAATGTGCTCCATGGAGCATGTTCTGAGGGATTAGGTATTGACGTTGGAGAATACTTTAACCAAAAAGATATCAAAAGCCCTTACTAGCATGGTTTTTCAGGCTAATGACTGCCGTGAATTGAGCCAGAGGTAAATTACAGATGTTCTAATTCTGTAATTTGAGTTTACAGTTTAAGTGTTGAGTTAATCTGATCAGTTATACTGTAATCTGTTTTTTAGAAATTAAAACCTTTCTCTCAAGTTTTCATGGAGTATGTATCCTTTTAACATTGAAAGGTGCTGAGAACAGCAATAAGATAAATGACTGGTGGAATTACTTCTTGAATCTGTTGTGCAGCTGTGGGAAACTGAAGACACGTTATGTTTACTGTATTTTTCAGTGCATAGCTCTTCCAGTTAATGGTTTCTTAATGGCTGCCGCATAAATACCCAGAACTTTTAAGACTCAAAGTAAAGGAGGTGGAAAGAAATTACGAAAGAAAAGACAATTTTATTTTAGCTGTTCATACTTGCTTACAAAACAAAAACAAACTCGGAGTGGTTTGGTATTTTGTTTCCATGATCTGGATACAGGAAGGTGCAATTACAGGCTAGTTACATCATAATCTCAGTATTACTGAAGAATGAGCGCGCACGTTTCAAGCAGCTTCACTCAGTGTGGAAGAACTCAGATCCTCACTGCATGAAGGACTTCATTTCTGTGCCCCACACACCTTTTTATTTCTGATTTAGTAGATGGAAAGTACATTAAAAAGCTCCCCCTGAATAACCCCATCCTCCTGAAAATTTCCAGTCTCTCACCTTGAGAAGCCGAAACATCCAGATGTGGGTTAGAGGAAATGAGGAGTGAGGTGCCATGACACCATTATTCACAGAGCAAGTCTTTAAAAGGAGTGATGCAGAGCTAGTGATTCAATGTCAGTGACACTATCTAACTGTAACCACAGGTGTTTGTGGCAGTGTGCTGAAGCTGTGATAAGGTTTTTTTGGGTTGAACTTTATTTTGTGAACAACTGCTTTACCATGATAATCAAAACTACCAACTCTAAAGAAGTAACAATGTAAATAATTGAGAAACTCTTATCTGTATATGCCTAATTCTCTATATTTGGAGGTCCAAACAATACATTTTTCTCGAATACTCAGTGAGGAATGTTGGTGTTAGTATGTGTGCAGGGCAGATGATGAAATTTTCATTCCATACCTATTTTGTAGCATAAATGGTGCTGGAAGCACCATAGCCTTTATGTTGACAAGTCACCTTCCCTCACTGGCTGCACGTGCTTCTGCCTCAACCCTGACCCAAGTCAGCTAAATACTAAACAATTGATGGTGTGTCATGACATCTGTCACAATACCAACACAAGGGGAAGGAAAAAATAATGCACAGTGTTTTTCAAAAACCCTGACATTCTTCCTGTTAAGAGAAAGGGAGAGGAATATTTTCCTAATAGGAAAGGCTGTGGTTTTGCCCTGTACTGCAGAGTCCAGCTCCCAGGCTTTGTGCTGGCTTGTATCTGAATGGTGCAGTGTTTTGGTGAGGCTCTGGCTTGGCTCTTGGCCCATCCTTGGTGTGCTTGGATGGCTTCCAGAGCTGTGTCAGTTGTAGTCCTGCTGGCATGGAATTGGAAACAACTTCTCTTGACAATGACAGGGGTCTTTTTCTACCACTTTTGGAGGGGAGGTTTTGCATGCTATTGGTTTAATGACAGCAGCAGTTCAGAGGGTACCTGGTTCTCTGCAACAGGCTGAGCTGGAATGCAAGGGTCCACATGATAGACCTATGTATAACTGCCTGATCAAGGAATAAGGTTGTGTCATTCACCAGAGTTCACTTCAAGGAAATTTTCACATTTTGAGCCATTATTTTGTTATTTGTTCTTTTGTTTTCAAACTGAAGTATTCTTTTAAGCACTTTATGGTGTGCAGAACAAAACCAATAGTAAATTGTTTGTAAAAATCCCAGTTATATCACTTGTGATGGTCCCAGGAGTCAGGCTTAGTTTGGAGGACTTCATGGGTGGAGGGAAAGAGGGAAGAGGATTGGAAAGGATCCTAGGTCTCTTGCCTAACAGTTTTCTTGATGCTTGGCATCTTCTTTTGCTCATTTTTCTCCTGCACTTTACATCTTCAATTTTATTTGCACATGCTTATTATGGGGCTAGCTGTGTATCTGGGAAGGAAGAGGTAGGTTATGCCTTGGCCCAGAGGTCTTGAGGAGAGAACTGTGACTTCAACATTTATTTCTGCTGGGAAGGAAGGATGGGGACTGTTTTTATCTTTCTGATCCCTTAATATAGGATGGGAGTGTCTCTTCCAGATAGCTTTTGTTGTGTAACTTTAAAGTGGTATGCATTTAATGTGCAACACAGCTGAATTTTGAGCATAAAGTCAAGGGTTATGCTACTGGGCTCTACATGCCTAAGCTAAAGTTTTTTTTTGTTTTGGTGGTATTTTTTGTTAAACATTCTTTGTGGTCCTCCACCTCTTATTTTACATACAGCCTTTTCTTTCCGAGAGTGTTCATCCCTATACACAAGCAGATTGTGCAGATGTTGTATATGTGTTAAGGATGGAGGAATGAATTTAGAAATGGGATTCTATCAGTTGGAGGAAAGGATTTAGAAATGGGATTCTATCAGTTTATGGTAACTTGTATCCTATTTTGAATTTTTTGAAAAAACCTTTGCTGTTCAAATGACTAATTTTGGTTTGTGTTGTGGGTACCTTGACATGCAATGGCATGCAGCATTGTGCAGCTTAGTAATGTGTCCTGTAGGTATTAGATTAAGCCAAAGGCATCCTCTTTGGTGGAAGAGGTGGGAATAAAGTCTCCATGCCTTGAGGATGTAGGTCGTTCTAGGAAGACATCCAGTGTGTGAGGAAGTGAGGGAATCGTGTGCATGTGTAATTTCCTTTTCTCCATATTCCCAAGTATTACCTTTGCACTTGCACTCCCTTGAAAGCACCTCCTTTTCTGCTTTCATGAAATGCAGTTCATGCTCTTCTGACTTGTAAAGCTGTCCAGAGAAGGTGTACAGGGGCAACTGTTGCTCACTGGAATATAAGAAAAATTTGATAATTGTGCCAGTAGCAGGAGATTGAGCACCTCAGTGGTTGTCACTGAACTATTTACTCAGTGGTTTTGGCATTCTTCCGCACTTGAAGTGCCACAAACATGAAGATGAGAGGAATCCTGCCTTGCTGTCCTTCATTCAGCAATCCTTCCTGGAAGCTACGAAGTCAAGGCAGTAGTCACTGGCCAAGGGAAGTGCATAACCTTCTAACTTCCTGCATGCCCATTCCTCTTTATGCACTTTTCTTTGGAAATGTGGGGGTATGATCATCGCCAGTTTGTTTTGGTTTTATAATGTGTTTTGTATTCCTTTTTGCCAGCTGGCTTGCCTTTTGCAATTCTCAGTTCACGACGTACCCCCTTCCAGAGAGGCGTTTTCTGTAGTGATGAATCCATCCGGTATCCATACAAAGAGGACACCGTTTCTTATAAATTGTTAGCAGGAATAATTATTCCTTTCAGTGTAATTGTTGTAAGTTAAACTTTTCTTCCTTCGTTTTTATTTCAGTGGGGGTGGGGGAGAGGGAGGAGGGGTAATCTGTTAATACAAATTTACAAAACTAATCTGTAAGATTTCTCAACCCTAAAATAATGTCCTTAGGCCAGCTGCTAAAGCACTAGAAATGGTGGTCTGGCAAGATTAACTAAAAGGTTTTCTTTAACTGAAGTCAAGCAGCTAGAATTATAGAACAGAAAAATAATACCTTAGAACTATGGTGGCTTAATTCTATAATCTGAGAGATAAAAACTTCTTACCATATTTGTTGAAAATAACACTAATGTGTTGTGATTGTCACAGTTCTTTTTATTTCAGGACCTGGTAGTTTCAGAATATCATTGTGCATGACATGTTAAGTCAGTATTTTTTATCTGCCACAAAGTCTTTGGGAATACTTCTGTGTGTGGAAGTGTAACAACAGATACTAGACTATTTAAAGGAAAGATATGGCTTCCAGTCAGGTGTTATCAAAAGCATAAATAGAGCTTTTTTATTCAAAAAGAATAAGTAGGTGAGTTTTCCCCTGGATGTTTCCCTGAAGATCAGGGAAACATCCAGGGGTCCATTTGCATTTAAATTACTGCAGGGGCTTGCTTTCATACTGCACCTAACCTGGCTGAAAACAGGGTATTTTTCTTCTTTCCTCCTCTTCACCCCAGAGCAGTGAGCTGGACAGATTGTCTCTGTGACTGCCAATGTGGAGTCTCTCTCTGACCACAGCTCCTAGGTCAGCTGAACTGTCTCAAGCATATAGGGACTCTCTATCCCTAATATTTAATTATGTGCTGTAAGCTGAGCTAACCTAATATCTTACTATGTATGGACAAAAGTTGAGGTCCTGCTGTTACCCTGTCTGTTGCCACCTCTTGTGGCTTGTCTGAGCCAGGATCAGCTGGTGAAATTCCTTAGCCTGGCAGAAAACAGCAGCTTTCCTTGACTACGTGGAGTGCAAATGGCTCTTGCAAGAATACCAGTGCTGGGGCAAAAAATAGCTGGGGCATGTCCTCGTGAGCAGAGGGGGCAGTTGGGCCTCTTCAGTAACCCATTTCATGTCCTGGGTCTGATGGGGCTGCACTGCAGTTCCTACAATGGCCCTTCCCACAGGGGCCTCAAGATCCCTGTCCAGATGTGCTAGAAAGATTCAGTCTCCTCTGATGGTTCTGTTGGGTGGCATCCAAACTCATCAGAGCCACACTTTGAACAGAGTTAAAACTTCCTTATGCCAAATAAGATTTTTAGGTGTATAAATATTTATTCAAGTATGTTTAGGAGCCAAAAATGAAAAGGCACAGCTAAAGGTAATCCTCAGTATTGACCAGCTGTTTCTCTGGGCTAATGGGTTTCAGTCAGGACGGATATTATGATAATCTAACTCTGCCTTGCATAGGGACTGCATGGATTTTTATCAAGGTTCCAGCATAAAGGTCAACTTTCAGCTCATATTTGCTTTTGGATGGAATTTTTTTTTGCAAGTGTAGAAGTATGTTCTGAGGATTGAAGCTGTGACTTGCCTGGTTTCCCTCTTCTTGGAAAAGCTGCTTCAAAAACTTACAGAAATGCTTCTGAAGCAGATGAGATGTTGGGTGGAGGGAGGGTTTGTGTGTTTTGTTAACTGGCAAGTGGCTTATGGTAAAGATCCTCTCTTTTAAGATAAGACTTTTTTTTCACCCTGTTACTACCGTTGGGTAGTTAATATTATCTGAGAGCATCAGTGCTTGGTCACAACTGAAGCCTATATAGCTTATTTCATTTCTAGAGCAGCTAAAACAGCTGAGTGAGGAAGAACAGAATAGAGCATGGGAAGATGGATATATTGCCCTCAGTACTTGGCTACCAGCCATTTGCAGCTCAGGGACTTCCTGAGTCAGAAAAGACTCCACTACATATAGTTTTTAAATGGATGTATTCCCTTTGGATTAATCCAATCTCCATTTGAGCCCGTATGAATATTTAGCTAACTAAGTTTCTTTTATAACATCAGGGGATATCTTTAAGTTGTGAAATCAGGCTTTTCTGTCAAGATTGCTTCATAGTCAGATGGTAAAAGCAAATATTGGTGTCCTTTACTCAATGCTTAGTCAGATTATTGAAGATGAATATTCTTTGATGTCTGTCCAGTATAGTAATTGCACTGACATCAACTAATTTTTTGGTACCTGAGATAAGTGACCTTCTTGCAGGTTTTGCAGCAGTGTTATTTGAAAGGCATTCATTATTTATCTGTCATGGCTATTTGTGCTCAGTCATCTTACTTAAGAGGTTACTTTCTGGATTAGGTGTCTATGAACTTTACTGAAAACTTTCTCAGCTTTAGTCCATGTTCTGGTATTTCTCTGCTTCAGCCCATGTTTGGGTGTGGTGGAGGGTGTAAAGCCTCATTGTCACCCATCTGGCAGTATTGTCTGTTTGCCTTCATGTGCAGAGCCTCTGACGAGCTGTCACTCCATGTGCCTGGGTGGCAGTGCCCAAGTAATGGCTTCATTCACCACAGCTCTGCTTTGCTGGGTTCCAGGACCCAGCATCTCAAGTGACAGACAGAGCCATAATTTTAGTTTTTACATGATTTTTCAAGGTAGCTTTACGTGTATACATCCAGTCGTCCACATACCTGAAAATCTGTATTAATTGATCCTTTCTGTACAGAATGGGCCCAACTGGTTCAATATCCAGATTATCTGGAGTGAAGTTTTGTATCTGGCAGAAGGAAAAACTTACTTTCTGCAAAAGATGGAAGTTGCAAGAAAACAAAATTAGATCTGCTTTCTTGCCACACTTGATACATGTATCTTGGACATGTAGGATGAAAAATCTTACCTCAGTAAGACCTGTCTTTCCCTACCCTCATTAGTTTTCTTTTCTCTCCAAAGGATTTAATTTAATGAGGAATAGGAAATTTCTTGGTTGAAACATCTGGCCTTTTAGATCTGGATATAACCCTTCAGAACAGTTTCTGGTTTCATGAAAAACCTAACAAGCTTTGAAAAATTTTACTCAGTACAAGTTAGTTGAAGAAGACTCAATGTAAAATGAAGTTACGCAGGAGAAAATGTTTCTAATTAGGGCCATACCAAGCATATGGTTAAATGTTATTCTGACAAAGCTTTGTTTTAATAAGTGTTCTGAAAATAATATTATTAAGTTCAACACGAGGTAGAGTAATGTAAAAAGGTGTTTCTTTTCTGTGTGAAAGTGTTTATAATGTTTGGACATGGTTACTGCTGACTCTTGGAAAACTTAAATTTGCAGCTTAATGTTTGTAAAAAAAAATAGTTTTTGAAACTGTATGTGTGAATATTAACAAAAATAGCTTAATACTTTTCTTTTAATGTTGATGTGTGAGTATTAACAAAAATAGCTTAATACTTTTCTTTTAATGTTGTTATCATTAACTTGTTCTCCTTATTTCTTTTTCAGATAATCGTAGGAGAGACTCTCTCGGTCTTTTATAATAATTTGCACTCAAATTCGTTTGTCAGAAATAACTACATAGCCACTATTTACAAAGGCATTGGGACCTTCATTTTTGGGGCAGCTGCTAGCCAGTCGTTGACAGACATTGCCAAGTACTCCATAGGTAGACTGCGCCCTCACTTCATTGCTGTGTGCCAGCCCGACTGGACACGGATAAACTGCAGCCTGGGCTACATCGAGAACTTCACTTGCCATGGGGACAAAGCAAAAATCAATGAGGGAAGGTGAGTCTGACTGACCTTGCATACTTGGTTGTGTAACATATTTGTTAACCTGGGGCAATGAGTGTGGTAATGCTGCTGCAGTTTTTGTGCTTCTTCTAGAATAAATTTATTGCAATGAATTTTAAACATTAAGCCGTGTCTAAACCTTGGTTTTGTTTTTTTTTTCCAGTTTGTGAAAGCTTGTTATACTAATGTATGGATAAATGCCTAATTGCATTATGGGTGATTGTCTTTTTTTTCAGTTTCAATTGGCTTTTATTTGTGTTTCTAAAATGTTTGCATCCCAACGAAGAGAAGAATTTGAAATCTACCATAGAAATTGGATGTAGAATAGCGAAGGATATGTTTTAGTTGTGGCATGAAAGCAAATAAAAACTGCACATCCATTTAAATATATGGAGGACTATTAAAATCATGCTATTAGTTTTTCTCATTATTAAGAGTTTTTTAATCTTAAATACTTATCTGCCAGTTCAATTGCAGCAAGATACTGTGGAAACAAGATTTAAGCCTCTTTATTCACTTCAAACTTCAGTCATCATGCTATAAACTCAGTGCTACTGGAAATGTTAGAAGCATGTTCAGAGCCATTTGAATGGCTTGAGTGACCTTACCTTTACAGACACTTCTTTTTCCAGAAGTTCTATATACCATCTTAGTTAGAACATCTCTCTTTGTGTGGTTTTTAAGTAGATGTGTGTAGTTCTGCTGACTGTTCTGTGTGCTCCTTTTCTCTTCTGGCACTGTTCCCTATAATTCTCCAGTAGCATGCATGGTATTTTTCCGTAGCTGTAGGAAAATGTTGATGAAATGTGAATGGCTGTTGATGGTAGAGGAAAAAGTGCATGGATAGGCATGCACTACACTGGGTATGTGTGGCAGGGGATACAGAGTGGCTTCTTAGAGAAGCTACTATGTCCCACCGAGCCAGCCAGCCAGCTCCAAGTATTTAGTTTAACTTCTTCAGGAGTCTAAAAGTGCTTCTTAAGTGTAAAGAAGAGTGTGGAGAAAATTTGAATTGCTGAAATGGTCCTGAAATAGTCTTCCTGGGTTTTGGGGATGCTGGAAAAACAAGAATATGCTTATGCTTAAACAAAAAATAGGGTTTTGTGTATGAGAATAGAATGGGGGAGCAATGACATAGTGATTGCTTTCCTAGCATTCTTCCCTGTGTTTTGACATCTCAGACTTCTATATTGGAAGCAAGATTTTTTTTATCATCTCTTAACTGATCAGCTATTAGGTTTGTATTCCCAGCTACTGTCATGTTCTCCTTTTCTGTTGCTCCTGTTTCCCCTGTAGAGTGATGTGAGAGGGCTCTCCTGTTTGGTCAGAGCTTGCCCTGAAGCGCTCACTTGAGCGTGTACTTGCTTGTGGGGCTTCTGCTGTCAGGTGAGGCTTTTACATGCACAAGAAGCTGTAGACAAGAAGGTAGCAAGTGGTTAAAGAAGGGTAGGATAGCTTAAAGTGGGATATTGTGCTGTAGGGGTGCATGACCTAGATGCAGTGATCCAGTGTATCTTCCAGGGTTTCTGATGGTCTTGGGTCCTGTGCCCACACCGAGGCCAAGTGCCCAAGGGCATTAACCTTTCAGTTAATAGCCCACTGAGAGGAGAGAGGTGGATTGCAGGGACTTTTTTACAGGAAGCTGGAAGAGGTCAGTAGTCTCTCAAGCTGTAACCCAGAGATTAATTTCTATATCAGTTGACAAAATTTTTTTGTGGCCCACCTAGTACCATCTACTTTCGTTTGCATAGATTAAATAGGCAGGTAGAAATGTAAAGGAAGAATGAAAACAGGACAGTCATAGTGTTGCATGTAAAATCATATGTTCTAAATTGAACCTGTTATTCCTCTGTAGTCGTAAAACTTGAGGTTGCATTTGAATGTTTTTAAAGATTCATGCTTGATTGTACAGTCAAAAAGACAAATCTAATATTTTTTTTCATTTAAAATAATGAGAACAGTGTAGAAATTCCTTGTGTGCTTCCATTATTCGTATTGTATATTGTGATTGGTCATCTTTTCCCTTCTCATTTTTTCTTACGATTTTTACTAATAAAAAGTATAAAATAGTTTCAGTATGGAGCATCCCTGGGTAGATTAGACTTCTTGTTCTGAAATAGAGTAAGTGTGTGTGTGTGTGTGTGTATGTTGAAGAGATGGGTGTAAGATGGAAGCTTCTAAAGAATACTTTGGAAATGGTACGGAACTTAAGTAATCAATCAGTGTTTTCCTTAACAGTAAAACTGGAAAAAGAAACATTTGAAGTAGTTTATTTTTTCCCACACGAAGATTAAGGAATAAGCTGTGTAAGTTCCTTGTATTACTGGGATGTGTATGTTTGGTCTAGCGTGGATTCAAAACACCACTTGCAGGAACTTCTGGAAGACAAACGTCAAGAAAATAGCCTGTGTTTCTGGAAGCCCATAAGTTTTATGGTTGGAGAATGTTTATGGCTGAGAATGTTTTAGGCAAACGTATTGAAACATATTGCATATTGTGTCCCAGTACTGTTTCATGTAAATCTGTAAATGTTTCCAACTTTTTGCATATGTTTACTGTGTTATAACATGGGGGCATAAGAGAAAAACAGTAATTAGTTTTTGTTGTTCATTGACAACAACAACATTGGAATACATGCTTGCCTTATTGGGAATATAAATCGATGGATTTAGGATTGATTGTCTAAAGGAGTAAAGTGCCTATGAGTTACAGTTAGTTTTGGAAAGGTTTCTGTGAGAAATGAGCCTCACTCTTTAGAAGTTTTTTTAAAGGTTTAATAAGAGATAAAAGGGATAGTAAACATTGCTGGGTGCATAGCCATAGCAAGAGGCACACTAGGTAATTGTAACAACTCTTCTTATATGCCTTTCCCATTGCAATGGTCAAATACATATTCATAAAAATTATACATATTCAAACATTTCTTTGAACTCATTTATGTGTTCTGGGAATTCTTTAGCTTGGTTCAATCCTTGACTTGCTTTTTAGAGTACAAGCAGTAATGTGTATTGTCTTTTGGAGAGTCATGTGTCACTTCCTCACCATGGCCCCCATTTCATGTTTTCAGCAGGCAAATTATCAATAGTCAGAGGGTCAGGGGCAGGAGTCCTTATCACATCCATTCCTTGAATATCACCTGACTATGCAGACAGCTTTAGTTATTTCCACAAGTACTTTCAGTAAACATTAGCTATTTTACAAATGTATCTGAATTATTCTCATTATTGTCACTTAGTTACAAAAATAGAAGCCTTAGTTATTATGTCACTGCTTCTGTAGGGAACTTCTGCAGCTACTTCTGTAAAAGTTAAATTTTGTGAAAGCTGAAACCATAATATATGTTTATCATACTGTTCACAAGCTAAAATATCACCTATAAATGATGTTCTGACAATATAAGCTACATAGGGGCCAGAGCATTGGCCACAAAAAGCTGACAAATTATACTATATCAAAAGCAGTTAAATGTGATTACAAACTGTACTATATCAAAATCATTAATAATAATTTACAAAAGCCAATACATAACAGCAAAGGCTAACAACTACTTATAAATAACAGTTTCACTTTTCTAACCTGAGGTTAATAAACCAGTTTTTGTAGACTGAGGCATCTTGTTTGCTATACATGATGCTGAAGGCAGTCCAGTCCTTTTCAGGTTTAAATACCTTAGGGCCCTCCTTGACAACTTTTATAGTATGTATGCACTTTGCATTGCTGAGCCAGCAGCAGTAATCAGAGGATAAAAAACACAGTGGTGTGCTTGGTAAATCTGGTTCATATTTGTTGAAAGATGCGTGGAAGAGTGGGCAGATATACATCCAAGTTTGTAGCACTCAAAGATCTCTAAAGTATGCATGACAATCACTGGTTATGTAAAAAAATTCTAGTTAAATATTAACATGTCTGTTTTTTCTGTGCCTCTTTGTAAGGCAGTCCATTCCTCAGGCAGTGTTTGTCATTTAATTTAAGCTAGTCACAGAAGCTTGCAATATGCTACTGAATGGCACTTTTCCTGAGGTGAATGACTTGTACTGAAATGCCATCTCAAGCTTTTATGGCAATGTTGCTAGGTTTGCTGTCAGCTGGTTTTGTGTAGAGCCATGTAGTTTTCCTTCTAAATAAATACTAAGAGCAGTAACTCAATAAAGATGCCTGACCTGGCTTGTTTTAGTTACAGAAAATTAAATTAGATGTAGAAGCACAAATTTTAGTGTCTACAAATGATGGGAGATCAAAGTCATGGTGTTCTGTTGTCACTGGTTCTTGCAATTAGCATGTCACTTTTAGTGTACTGATATATACTTTAGTGCTGCTGAATTGCCTTTAGGGTACTTTCCTTAGCGCCTGTAAAGATAATGACTAGTCAGTTGGCTGTTTCCCCTTTCAAATAGGCAAAGCAGGCCTCAGTAAAATAGGTAGGTGTGCCAGGCTATAACCCTGATGAAGTGGTGGTGTCAGCGAGCAGTGTTTACTAATCTCTAATCTCTTTGGCTTTTGCAGCTTTCATTTTTGCTCCTTTTCCTTTTCTTCTGGCTTTCCACTGCATACCTTGGCCTGGCCTTGAGTGGATTGGCAAAATACCCAAATTTCTCAAGGAGCAGTAGGTAGCTAGGACACATGATGGTTTCTCCCTTGGTTGTTGTTAGCTAAGGCGTATTTCCCAAGCCTATCTGCTCTAACCAGTCCATGGCAGATTGCCAAATGTCCTGTTTGTTAGCTTTCCTGCATCCAAATGACTGAACAGAAACCATAGGTGTTCTGCAGCAGTTCTGAATTAGTATTTTAGTATTGCTCTGGTGAGTATACTTTGCTGTAGTTGCTGGTTGTCTGAAATGAATATGTGAACAGTGAGGCTTGAGAGTCTAGTAGAGTAACAAAAGAGAGCATCAAGAGCTGCTCTTTTCCTCTAGTATGTGAACACTTGATTGGTCTGGAATATACTTATTTTTTAGCATCTGTCAGAGGGGGAAAAGAGCCAACTTTATAAGGTACTTGTATCAGTTAAGCTGAAATATGTTGTGCTTCAAGATTTCAAGACAGTGATAGTGTGCCTTCTGACTCTGTCATTGGGATGTACTGAACCACGGTGTGGCAATAGTAACTGGTGGCTCCCAACTCATTTTGGCAATCAGGAATTGCTAATTCAACGTTGGTTGCCTTTGTGTAGGTAAGCATTTGTAATCTCCAGAAAGCAGGATCTGGAATCCAGGAAACACATTTGACTAGATGGACCTGAACCTGGTAAAGGTCAGTGTTAGTTGTCATCCTAAGTGAAGAATGAGTATTTCCTCTTGGTTGTAAAATTTAATCTCAAAAAATTACATGTAAAGATTTAAATAAAGGTTCTGTTGATTTTTTTTTTGAGGCGATTGAGACCTGAGTAATGATGATAAGTGTTTCTCTCTGATTTTACTAAGTTCTTTCTAGAAGAAATAAAAACTAAAACAAGATTAAACAAAGCTCCCTAAGCCTTCCCAGCAAAGAAAGAATCAAAACTGAACAAAAACTACAAAATCTATGAAGGAACCCCCAAACCAAGCTTCTGGTATTGACAAGTTGTGTATGATTCAAAGAATATTTGAATTAGTCTTATTTCATTTTCAAACAATGTAGAAGGTACTGTATAGAGCTTACAGTATTTTTAGAACTTAATTTAGGATTGTGTTGTCACTTTAAAGAATGTGTATAAATATATATAATTTTATAAACTTGGCAGTACAATCTGCATTTTAAAGCCTTGTGTAAAGGTCAGGTGTATCGAGTCTGATACTATTTAAACTTATATTTTGTCCACAAAATGTTAAAAATAAGTATTGTGCCATGAAGAATACTGTACTCTTACTCAATATCTGCTGAATAATTTCACAGGGATGATAATATACTAGGGTGTAATAATGTACTAGTTAGTGCTCATGCAAATGATGCCTCCCTAGAACTTCAAAGCTTTAGAATGTACTTCTTTTCATTTTCTCATTTTAGAATAATTTCCTGCTGTAATAATGTAGAGGAAAAAAGCCAAGTTTACAATGTCTGTATTCAGTAAGGAATGAGAAACACAAATTTGCTAATCCTGTGTTGAATTAACAACCCTTGAGTGCAAAATGCTTCTCTTCCTGGTTTTCTGTTGTGCCATAGTGGGTGTGTAAGTCTCTGAAACAGACTGAGACAAATCCACTTAGTGGATACAGGATAAGAATCAATTCAGATACCTGGTTATTGGGTTATAAAGCTATTCTTCATAGTTTTGGATTCATGTGAGATAAGTATTTCTATTCCAACGATAGTGAAAGCCATTTTTAAAAAACTTTATAAAATGTCACCATAAGGAGGATTAAGTTATTCCAGAAAATAAATATGCTGGCTTCTCTTGTTTCTCCTAAGAGATCATGTTCTACCCTTTTGAGTGTATCTTTTGAGTTACCTTCCCCCCATTATTATTATGTCCACATCATCTTGAAGACTGTGGAGATGTTATAACAGTGATTGGCAAGAATGGGTTAAATGTTTCATTAATATGAAGGTAGCTGAGGAATTTTGACAAAGCCCTGTGGGTACTCATCCATTTTTTTAACCATGCGAGGGACGCGCTGGCTCCTTCACATGGATTTGTAGAGGTATCTCAACAGCCTCATCATGGCATCATCTGCCTTTCTCAGCACCACTGGATTGTCTGGATTTTTACTAATCTTGGTAAGATCCTCTGTGGCTGGATACTACCTCTCCTTGCAGAGCTTTGCTACTAAACATGAGGACCTGGAGGCTGGAAAAGATCTTTCTAATTGCTGACCTTCTTTAATGAATCTCCATTTTGTTTTTATGCCTCTCCAGCTGTACCTTATGGTGAGTTAAAAGGAGAAGGTTCAACATATTGTTTAATTTCCTGAAACCTTCAATTCACTGACTTTTACTCTGAGGTTTATTTGTTGGGCTCTCGTTTAAGGTGTAGATTTGGAGGCCTTCCTGTCTCTTAAAACATCTACTGTTGAGGTATTGCTGGCTTGTTTTGGTTCTTCTTTTGAGACGCAGAAATGAGGGCTTTCTCTTACATTCGTATATAAGATCTGGATCTTATAAATGCCGGATGTCCCCTTGTGATGGAATTTTCTTGTCCTTTCGGACTGCAACTGAAAAATCTGGATTGAATTTCAAACCTGGGTAATTGCTGGGTCCAGTTTTTGGGGTTTTTAAAAAATATAGTAAAACTTAGTCTTCAGGGATGCAATTCCAGAACTTATTTCACATTTTGGAACTGATACATTGATACTACTTCCATAACAATGCAGTTTCAGTGTTGTACAAGGAGACAGTTCAGGTTTCTGTTTCTGAAAGTAGAGGGAGCGGTTTCCATTAGGGCAAGAAGATGCATGTAGCAAACATCTCACCCTCCCAGTTATTTTATGCCCATTAAAATGGAGACAGTGGATCCCCTACTTACATGATCTATACTCATCATGTAAACCAAGCAGCCTTTTTATTCCAGAAGTGTAAAGTGCTTGAGTATCCTGGTCTTAGACACAGAACAGTAGCAGATGGGAGGCTGGAAGTGTAACACGTTCGTCCTTAGTCAATACACTGCAAAGCTGGGAGTGGGAAGTCCAGATCTTTTCTAGTGAAGGATGTGAAAATATGTCTAAACAGTCCTTTGAAAGACTAGCCCTTTAAGCAAACAGTTTTAGGTATGATGGCAAGTTTCTAACTGAGCAGTTAAGAGTGTGTGCATGCAGTGCTTGTGTGCCTACATACCCTGTTTTGCTTAACCTCTGTTTCTGAACACATGGCAGTGCTGTTGGTGATCTGCAAATGAGTACTGACAGTGGATGTACTTAAAGTGGTTGCTGTAATTATCTTCTCTAGTATGTATTATAAGGAATTTGTTGTTAAGGCCTTTTGTAGCTGAAGTTTGAGTCATGTTGTTAACCAATTCAGAGAACATGCTATAATATTTCAGAGCTTTAGAATGAAGTTAGAACAAAATTATTTATTGTTCTCAAAAATTCACATTTTCCCTTAATGGGACAGGTGAATATGAAGGAGGAACAGAGCATGGTATGAATATTCAGAAAATGAACTGAATGCCAGCATCTTCACACAGGTTGATAGTGGCCTTCTCTTCTAAGGATGTTAAATTTGGTTGCAGTTTGCAGTACGAGTTTGTTGTGTCTTGTTGCTTTAACAACGGTCAAACTAATTCTCCTCAGTACAAATTCTTGTACAGTGTAATATTTTTTTCCCTATATATAATTGTCCTCCAGTCCTCTACCTGCTTAGGCTTTCCAAATTTACTACATATTTTTATTGAAAGCAGTATGTACTACGTTTTAGCTGAGGAGTGCGCGTTTGTCACATTAATGCAATAACTAACTTCTAGATATTACTTTTTGTTAGATATTACTTCTTTTTGCTTCTTTTGCTGAGCATGGATGTTGCAGTGGGACCTAAAAGTTCAGAATCCTGGGTTGGGAGCAACACTGAAAATCTCATGACAAAGCAGATCCAAGAATCTGTCCAGGAAACTGCCCTTCCTAGATTATTTGTCAGCTCACTAAGCGCATGCATGGAAATTAAACCTTTGAACCTGAAGTAGTAAATATTACACCATATTGTAGAAGGCTGCTTCTTCAGAGACACCCTTTGCAGTCCAAGCTTTGTTGTCCCCCAAAAGCACACTTGCACAGCTAGCAAGGACGTGTATGTGTGTGAAACACTTCCTTTTAAGTTAAGTTTAACTTTGGATATTTGTAGCTGTCTAATTTCAGTCTGTCAGTTTTCCGTTTGTGGTAACAAATAATGCAGCTGTCAAGGTTCATAATTATAATTGTATTACTAATGCACCGATTCATGTTACAACTCAAATGTCTAAAGGAAAAAATATTGCCAAGGTAGTGCCCTTTACCAATTATGTGCCAGGAATTTGTCAGCCTTGTTCATATCTTCTCTGGTTGTAGCCCTGCATGACCTGTGAGTGCAGATAAATCATTGAGCAGTTCCCAGAAGCAGGGTGCCCCGCCAGAGGACTGGTATGGGACTGACCCATATAACTTCGTTTGAAGTTCAACCAAACTTGTGAAACTCTCGTGTTGTCTGTTCTGTGTATCCCTTCAAAACGGTAACTGCGTTAAAACAAAAAAAACTACGAGTCCAAAAAACCTTTGCGAAACTTCCAAGGCTTATGCATTATTTACTTCTATTTAAATGAATGCTTTTGTTTTCCCTTGTTTCATTAGATAGCAGCTGGTTTGCTTTGGAATTTTTAAACTTAAGTCAAGAGTCAGAACATTCACTTCAAGTTAACCTATATCTATTAAATGACCTGTCTGTCCTCTCCTTATCTGGCTCCCTGCCTGTCAGTAAGGGGAGTATTTCTATAGTGAAGTATTATTTTGCATTAAAATTACTTGGCTTTTATAGAATGTACCAATATTCTGTTTTGAAATTTCTTAAAGCTCTGTTGAAAACCAAACTGCACTTAATAATTCAAGCATAACTAAATGGATTACTTCTCACTTGGCAGTTTCCATCAGCATCATGAATCAGAAATTGGACATGCCAGAGACTTACTATGTGTTTACTAGGGACATACTGGTATATTGTATATTGGACTGCTTATTTTTTTATGGAGCTTTCAACCTGTGAACTGCTCTACACTACTGAAATTTCCATGTATGGGAGTTTTCATCAGAGGCTGATATACTAGTTTTCACTTCTGAAAATGTACATGCAAAAAAACCCTGCAGAAAACAACTGAAGCAGCTTGGATACTAAGGCATTTGAAAGGAAGAGAAGTTCACACATGTACTACTGTTCAGATAGTGCAGCTTTTTCCTTAAGCACTGCTTTAACCCATTTAATAGCCATTACTATTCAGGATATAATGTGGCTGGTTTGGGAACACTTGCAGACCAAGTGAAATTTATTAATCATATTTTAGAAGTTTGAGAAGGAACTTAGGCAGGGCAACTACACATAATTTTACATGGAAGGAAAAATGAGCCATGGTAGTGAATAAAAGCCTTCAAATATTTAAGCCTTAGAAGCTTCTAGGCTGGCAGTGCATGTTGAAATGGGGCTGTAATTGATCTGGGAGCAAAAGGAGCTGCCTTTGCAACCAAAACTGACTGGTGGTAGGGAGAATTGAATCTGGAAAGTGAACACGCTCTAATGAAATGAGATGCAGTTCTGCAATCTGGATCTTGTTTCTAAGCTTGCATCTCCTTTGCCTTAGTATGAATTGGACCTTTTGAGTAGTGATAGGTAACATTCATTTTCGTGACTGAAATGAGAATCCTTCCCCCTTTAATGGTTTACAGACTAAGTTGGGCTTGAAATCTGTTTCAGTAGTTTATCATGCTTAAGGTCATTTGAAATCAAAATATGTACCCGTGTTCAGTGCATCCTGAAAATTATTTGGAAGCTAGTTGTGGCCAACCAAGCAGGTAGATGCATCTTCTCATTCACAGAATTTCACTGGTTTGCAAAACTTAGATATAAGGTAACAGGAGGAAAAAGTCTCGTAAGATAAAACTTGGGGTGCGTATAACTGTATCCACCACACAATACTGCAGGAACAGTTCTCCCACTGCCTCCTTTCCTTTTTCCCTTTAAAGATTACAGGAGTCTGCTGAAGGATGTGTCCTGCATGCTTGTCATGCGCTTCTTACCCAAAGCAGTTCCTTAAAGTAGGAATAGCACATAAATCCCTGATTTCACAGAGATGATAATTTTCTGTCTTCATTCCCTTCATGAAAAATAACACTACTGCCAATCAAAAACGTATTGTGGGTAGGTTATGCAGACACAATAAATGGAATAGGAGTGTTCTAGTGCATGTGAGAGCAAACTACTAGTCTTTAGAAATGTTGGTTTGAGTACCTCTTGCTGCCATTTTTGCTTTTAGTCTTTTCCTGAGATGGAATTACTACAAAGAGAAGTAAACAAAGTCATAATTTTTATTTTCTTCCTTATTGGAGGAGGCTACCTGGAAATGTAAGGGAAAGTTAAACTTTCTTTTTCTGCATTAAGTTAAATGGAATGATAAAATCAGAACCATTGAAAGATAACTTGTTTTGTAATAGTTTTGCAATGTGCACAAGGAAATTGCAGCATGGAATTTTGTTGGACTTTAGAATATTGAAAGCTCAAAATGTACATGTTTTTGTGTGGCATAAATGACAAGATTTGGTAACTGCTTGCCCCTTTGCTAAAAAAAAATAAATTGGAAGTTCACGTGTAGATTGCTGCTTATTTTAAAAGGAGAAAACCAGTAACAGTATGAAATTTTTTAGTACTGGTTATTTTACAGTCAAGTTTATTTCCCTGGTAGCTGTTGATATAAACTTCTGCTGTCAGATGCAAAATAGCTAGTTTAGGTAGTCATTGCTCTGTTAGGTTGTTCCATCAGTGTGTAATACTTTTGTTCAAATAAAATTTACAGAATATCTGCACTCCTGAATGTACTGTCAGTTAATTCCTTCAATTCCCAGAGAGTAAAGAAACAAACCCCCATCAAATCCTGCTTTTAACCAGCTTCAGAATGTAGTCAATCTAGCACTTAAGACAACCTTTGCAGTACTCTAATGCTAATTAAAACTACTTTATGTTGATGCTGAGCTTGAGAAAAAGTTACTTTATACTCCTGTTTCTTGCACAATCAGTAGCCTTTGTTTGAAAGGCTGGTGGTTAGGAAGGTGGTTAGAAATAGGTAAATACCTATCTCTTCTTAGAACCTGTTGGATTGGGTTTATGTCAGTAGGATAAGCAGGGAAATTTAATTGTGTGTGATAGACTGCAAAAGGAAAAAAAGTGGAAAGTCTGCAAAAATGTGGTCACAGTATCAAATCATGTGTATTATATGTCATTACATAACATCGGCAGCTTCCTCACTATCTGCTGCTGCATAAAGCAGAGCTGAGTGGATCCACCCTTCACCCCAGATATGGTTATGGAATTGTGCAAGATACTTGCTATTAAATGTTAGGTCTCCTGTTAAAAAAACTGTCAATAAAATTTTCCAGAGGAGGATTACTGAATTGGAAAGACTTTGGCAGCGTTTCCTGTGTGTGAATGTGTGGCTTTGTACTGAAGTGTGGGTATAATTACTGTCAGACAAGGAAAAAAGTGGAGAAATTTGGAACATTGGGTTCTGAGTAGTTCCTTATATTCTTCAGTAGATGAATTGCTTTTGTGTTTATTTCAACTTTTTGCAATAATGACAAAAGGGCTTAATTTCAGAGTCCTCAAAACTTGCAGCTCACACTGATCTTGTAAGTTGTAGTGGTGCAAGTCCAGCACATGAGGAAAGAGTGAATCTTGGGAGTTCAAGTTGATTGTTGAATGCAGAGAAAATTGACTTTAAAGAATGTGGTGTTTAAGTGTAGAACTAGGACTTTAAACCATGGCACTGAAATACTAGAAATATTTCACTGACAAGCATGTGGCTTGCTTGTCACAAGCATTGGCTTACTCAACACAGGCATGCTGAGCTGCAGCACTCTGGCATTTATTCCCTTCCATATCATGGAATGGGTAACATAAATGTCAGTGGAAGCTTTGAGTCAGACTGGGAGAATCCAGGGAACTTGAAGCTGGAAAGGACATGCTGGCTAATCCAGCTGGGTGTATTTATTTGCTTTGACATGGGAGTGTGCATAATGTTTTGCTGAGCCTTCTGTTTTTCTCTTAAGGAGTCATTTCATAATTCTGTAGTTACGCTGGGAAGATTTCCTTATCAGCCTCTGACAGGTCTATTGAAGCACCACAGGATGCCCTTTCTTGTGGAATATCTCTTTCTACTGTCATTTACTTTAATTTCTCACCATTTAATGCTCCACTGTACCAAGTGTTCTCTAGTCTTGTCTTTCCCAAGGCTGTTAATTTCCCTGACAGATTCTTGCATTTGCTTTAAAGTTTCTGCACATTCAGGTGTTCATGTGAAGATATTAAATGAAGACAAGACATCAAGCTTTTTACTGAGTTCCAGTGTCAGTAATTCCCTTAAGTCATGTACTTTACAAAATAATGCCAAGCAAAACTTACTACTTAAAACATATGTTTTCCTGTAAGTCACAGTCCAAGAAAAATGATCCTTTTATGTGCTATGTACTATGTTCAATTTTTCTACTAATTGAGGAAACATAACCTGTCAGGCTGGTTCTGCTCCCTGGGCTAAGCTGGCCCTGTGCATGAAAACAGAAGTTTGTCATTTGTCAAGTCCTCCAAGGCAATCTCTCTTAGTCTTGCCTATCTGGGCTTAGAAATCTTGGCTAAAATAACGAAGTCATTCAGCTGATATGCTTTTTGTTGGAATTGTTTGTACTTTGATTATTTTTCCAGGTGTTCTTTAAAAATGCAGACATTCAGTAATGAACCGTAGTGATAAATTGTAGTCAATCATTTGGCAACCTTTTTAAGAACTACTGTGTCTTTACTTGTGTCTTTACTTTTTTACTGTCTTTGTCTTTATTGGAAGCCATGTGAAATGCATGACAAAGCTAAGTTTCAAGAAAGCAAAACAGCCCTTGAATTACCTTGTTTTAAGACCTTTTTATGATGTCCAGCTCTCCTGTGTACATTGGAAACTAGGAGTATACTTTAAACCTCAACTGAGACCTGAAACTGGTTTTATGATGCTACTTAAGGCATTCTTCTAACTTGGGAATAATATGTTGTCCAAGTGGAAGTAATTAAAGCTAATGCTTTTTTCCTGTTAAAATGAAGTCATATTTGTGACATAGGAAGAGGTCTGTGAGGTAGGTATTGATGGAGTGAAGGACATGGACCTCTGAAAAACTGTTTTTTTGATGTCAGAATTGGCTGTTTTGGAAAACAATCAGATCACGACTGCACTTGCCATCACTATTTCATGATGCTTCAATTTCACCGGATATTGTTCTAAGACTATTTTGAAAAGGATATTTTGGAATCTGATGTGTGAATTCTATTGGGATAAGTTAGCCTTTCTTTCACTGGTGAAAGGTAGGGATTTGGAGAATTGTCTATACTGTTTTATTGCTGGCTCATGGCAAACCAGCACTTGCAGTAGGATCACAAAGAGGCCAAGTGCTTGGCTGGTCTGATAGACATGACATTCTCCTGGCTTTGGGAAGGCGTTATTTATGTGCGGATGAATTGTTGGGAAATTTTTCAATGTCAATCTTAGTGTTTTGAAAGGATTTTAAGATTTTTTAAAAATGTTTTTTTCTTAAAGAAGTCTAGAGACAGCAGTTTTGCCAAAGAAGTTTCACTGGAATTGCACTATGTGCAAGTTGGATCAGTACTTTGTCCCAGTTCTATTTCTGGCAATACTTCATGTGCTAAGCACAATATTTTCAGTCATGTACAGCATACTTATCTATGCCAGATAAGAATGCATTCAAAATTTGTAATCTTCAACCTGGGACAAGGCATTCTTAATGTATCTTAAGCTAATAAATTCCTGAAACAGAAAATACAGTAGTCAAGAACACATTTAAAATAAGCTGAAAGAATGGTATTTTTTCCTTTTATCATTTACTAGTCTTCTAAATTCCTTCAGCTGGCAACATGTTGCTTTCAATAGTTCTAGAAAATATCATCTTATGGCCAAGAGGAATAGCCCAAGAGCTATTGGATAAAGTACTGTCAAGGGAGCCAAGAATTCTTTATTCTGTATCTTCTGTAGAACAGCATGCTTTGCATTCTCAGATGACATATCTGAAGGACAGGACTCTTCACAATGTTTGTTATGTTGGTTTTCATAGTGGACTCCTACCCAGAAATATTGTTTGAGTACAAGAGTGGAAAAGGGATGTCTAGCTACAGTGTAGTCTTAATGGTTTTGGACTTTAAACATCTGAAGCTAGTATATTGTCAAAGTTTTTCTTTTTAAGAAGCTAATTGGAAAATACCAGTTGGTGAAACAAAAGTCATCTTATTTCAAACTGCTTATTTAGTACCTCTGAAACCAAAAGCTGTTGCCAGTGTTTTAAATCAACCATAAACGAAAAGTTCTAAAACCTCTGGAATAAACCTATGTAGATGTTTTCTGACGCAGTTTCTAAATGTTACACATGCCAAATAATTCGGGAAGTTTTGCAGTTTCACTTGTGCACAAGACAGTTTCATTGCCTTCTTTGTGGTATTTGAGCAGGGCATCTTTAACCTCATTATCTTGCTGCATGTCAGAGCTGCCTTTGTTTCTCCTAGTCCAAAGAGTGGAAATGTTTCCTTTGACTAAGAGTTTCCCTGGCCTCTGGGTCTCTGCCTGGCAGAGGCACCAAAACAAGGGACCTGGTGGGTATGGTAGAGGTCAGACAGCAGAGCTATGAAACTTTATTAAGCTGGGCTTGTTTTTGTATGCCAAACTGCTGAGGGGGGAGTGCTCTGGTTGTGTAGTTAAATTGCACAGAAGGCTGGCTGAAACCTGGCTGGTGGCCTGTGGAGCAGCACTGTTACAAGACTGCACAAAATGGAAAAAAGTAGTGCCAAGTACAGTTCTTTCATCTCCCTGCTTAAGACTAAATGGTCTTTACATTTTGCATTATTTTCTTGAAGAGGTGAGTGACATTTATTTTACATCTGTGGCTCCTCACAAAACCAGCAGTGCAGGGGGGGACCTGGCCAGAGGAATCCTGGACTGCCAGTGTTAGTTGTCAAGCCTTTGGGAGCTGAAGGCAATGTTGACACTCTCAATGAGATCACCAAGTACAAATCACTTCTACAAATTAGATAAAGTGTCATCTTTTGCAGTTGACTGGCTAGTAAGCTGCATTCCTGCCTTTCCCCCTACTTTTCAATAATAAGTAATCAGGGTCTGTGTGAATCATACATTTCACGAAGGTGTACAAATGTAGTATAAACTACTATAACTATATTAGTTGTTAACTACTGCCTCTTGATGGTGACTAAATGCAAGTTATTGTTTTGGGGTGATTAATGTAATTTGTGTTCATACATATACTGTGACTATAAGGACTTTTAAGAAGTAAATATATTTAAAGTATTCTGGCATTTGTCAAGATGAACTATTAAAAGACACTTGGTTACTGTCTTTGAAGATGTGTTCCCTTGCTGTTCAAACATCAGTCAAAAGTCTAGTACTTACTGCCTGATGTAGAGATCAACTTAACTCTGGAAAAGGATAACTGCTGAGTAGTGAAGTCTGTACTCTTGGTCAAAATCTGTGTGATGTGCCTAGGGAGCCTCCTTGAAGAGTAGTATAGACATGTTTGCATTTTACCAGTTCACTTGTATAATATACATTAGTATCACTGCAGACTGAATGTTGTAAAAGGAAACTGATGATGTCTGATCTTTTCTTTTCCAGACTATCATTTTATTCTGGCCATTCTTCATTCTCCATGTACTGCTTGCTCTTCGTAGCAGTAAGTATGCTCTTTCCATCTAAGTGATAACAAAAGATCTGTTAGCTATCCAGTACTGAATATTTACTTGGCTGCTATGCACAAGGGACATGGCTTTTGTAGGATGCTTGTCTGGTACAGTTAAAGACTTCCCAGTAGGAGTTGTAAGGGTGGTGATACTGGGACAAGAAGTAGAATGATATTCAGTATGCCTAAGAATACGTAATATGGTATTTGGCTTGTGTGCCATGTCTAAAATGAGCCCAGTGACAAGTGTGTTTTGAAAAGAGGATGCTACTTAAATTTAGTTACATTTAAAGTATTATAAATCTTAGAAAATTTATAAGGCTTATAATACTTTTAAATTTATGAGCCTTATAAAAATCTATAATGAAACATGTCTGATCTATTGAGATGTGCAAAGCCTATAAAATAAAGCAAAGACCCTTAAACACAGATCGAGTATGGCTGGGCCCATAAACACAAAACAGCAGATCAAATTGAATTTTCAAATTCCTTTTTATTTTTCTGTATTTTTTTAGGGTCAGAGAGGCAAGAGTGAAGAAAGCAAGGGGACAGTAAATATTAGTGATAAGATCAATTCAGAGGTGCTTCATTTAGAGATTACTATATTTTCATTGAAATTGTTCCAGTGAACTAGAACAAATAATCTTCACTCTTAGGGAAGATTGATTTTGTTGTTCTCCCCGTGCTAAGTTGGAACATAGAAGGCATTAACAACTTTATGGAATTTTGTTGTTAATGTAGTTGAAAATTAAACTCTAGTCCTGGACATAAGCTACTAACATAATATATTCATTCCATTACTTTTATAGACCTCGGATTAAATTTTTTTTGTCTTTGTTGCATTTTAATTTTTTCACTCTCTCATGGCATTAGTATAACATCCACTGTGAGTGAACCAACTGTTCAAACTAAACAAAAACCCCTACAACTACACACAGAAGGGGTGGCTCTTCAATATGGTTTAGGTAGTTTTTAAGCTTTATTTTAAAATAAAGCTATTTCAGAAGCTTGATGTTCAGTTTTGATCTGTTATGCAGGTTTTTTTATGGCTAAACCTGTTCAGATTGTCTCCCTTGCTTACCAGTCTTATCTAATGTAAATACAAAGAGTTCATAAAAGTATTATATCCTGGGTTTGACTCAAATATGGTGGTATGACTTCCAGTTGGCTCTTAAAGTGTTTTTGCTCATTATGACTGGCAATCTCCAAAATTTTATGGGTCCACTCGTAATAGTGCTTCAAAGCCAAACCCACTCTTTCCATAGTACAGGCAAGCAATTACTGCTATACAGAGAGCACCCTCATACTGACTTGCCCCTCTGGGCTCAGTCAGACCCTTCTCATCCAACATCCTCTCACATGGTTTTGTTAAACAGCATGATAACGTGATACTTAAGTCTCACAGAAGGACAAACCTGGAGATAAGAAAAACCTTGGTAGGTGTGTAGCAAAGTGTATTGTTTATAATTCATACTGGCTGGATTACAGTTGTCTGTCAGAGATCTGGAGCTGTCTGAGCTTTTACCTCTGTCCCATCTTCTGCAGCCTGGGTAAACGGTGGTGGTCAGGAGAATTCTCAACTATTAATTGAAGGTAATGGGTCACATTAGGTAATACAACTCTCTAGATGCATACAAGACAGTAGAAGATGTCTTGAACAGCCTGGAGTTAAGACCTTGTTTAGTTAACCTACTGGGCTTGGAAAAAATTCAGCCTTTGGCAAGAAAGTAAAGAGTTCTTTATTTTGAAGTTACTAACCTCATGTGGCTTGAATAATGCTTTCTGGAGTGCCTGTGGCATATTCTTTTGAATCCATGCAAAGAGCTTGTCTGGAAAGTTGTTGAAGAGGAAATTATGAGCCTTAGCTGTCTTGGGGCTTTGTGTGTATGAGTTTGATTCTTGGCAACCTCCCACATGGGTAGGTGGCAAGTCAGTGCAAATCAAACCTTTCCTATGCAAGCTACATCAAAATACCATAAATCCTGTCCTTGTGTCTGTCCTGGTTCAGACACTTGCTGTGCTCAGAGCTGTCCTTGCGTCCACTCAGTTCTGTAGTAACTGCAAAACATGACTTTGCTTAGTAGCATCCTTAAACTAGAGGGTTACAAATGCCTTTAACTCTTCTAAGATGATATTTGAACAGGAAATGTTTCATTGTAGATCAGTTTGTTTTCCATTAATTAGTCAATGAGTTTCCAGAGCCCTGTCTGTTTCTGCACCCATTTTTTGTCTTTGGCTGAGCCATATTGCCCAGTAAAAGTAAGAGGCTTTGTGGAGAATAGACTTCTACTTCCTTCTGTCTGATAATAAGATATTCATTATTCATAGAAACTGCCATGAGGCCGTTGTAGGGACATCTGAAGAAGGTTAATGGCTCCTGTGCAGCATGTTTTTGTCTTGCTGATTAACATAGCCTTAGAGGATACCAAGAAACCAAATCGAGTTCAGATGTCTTCAAAAGGACAGCTAGTGCAGGAAGGTGAAGAAAACACACACACACACACTTGCCCATGTGGCAAGGCAGAGTGCTGCTGCTGGCTCCAAGCCAAACCTGCAGCACTTGATGCATTGTTCATTTTCTGAACTCTGATGCTGGCTTCATCTGTGCCCTGCACCCATTCTGCAGCCACGGGCTAAGTCACCAGCAGGACAGGCTGTTAGCGTGTGCCATTACTCCAAGGCTGTGTTAATGATAACCAGACACTGGCATGCTGCTTTCTGGGGCAGCTGGAGGAGTCTGGTGTGTGTGTGTTTGTG
This sequence comes from Pheucticus melanocephalus, assembly GCA_013398405.1. Lineage (NCBI taxonomy): Eukaryota > Metazoa > Chordata > Aves > Passeriformes > Cardinalidae > Pheucticus > Pheucticus melanocephalus. Next base: position 50,069 of record VZSJ01001694.1, on the reverse strand, counting down.
TGTACTGCAGAAAGTGTGCTCTTAAAAGGTAGCTGCTGAATGCATGTGCTGTGTCAGGTGAATCCATGACTCTATAGAGAGCCAGTCCTCAGAGGAGCAGCTGAGGGAGCTGGGGGTTCAGCCTGCAGAAGAGGAGGCTCAGGGGTGACTGTACAACTCTACAACTGCCTAAAAGGAGGTTGTAGCCGGGGGGATCCTAGGCAGCCAGCAACAGGATGAGAGTACTTGGAAAAGATTGTCAACTATTGGACCAGGCTACCCCTGTGAAGTAGTGGAATTGCCATCCCTGGAAGTAGTTAAGAGAAATGTGGGTATGACACTTGGGGACATAAATGAGTGCTGAGTTAACAGTTGAACTCAAATGATCTCAAGGCTCTTTTCCAACCTAAACAATTCTGTGATTCTATGACATTTTTGACTTGGCAAGCATTTGGATTTCTTCAAGAGTCTGAATTATGCTAAGGAGTATTCCTTTCTTCTGCTTGCCAGGAGATTGCCAAAGAGTCCTGACTGCAGGGCTTTGCTGGTATCTGGAGAAAAAACTGCAATTCTGAACATAATCTTATTCTGCATGTCCCATCTCATAGCAGGGGCCACACATGGAAACACCACTCACTGTATTAGTCATCAAATTCTCTACTTTAACTCTTTGTTGCATGGAAATGTTAAATAGTTTATATTATCCATCTGTTTAAATAATCAGCAGTATATATCATTTGTTGCTCTCACAGCACAGAGGTCATTACACCTGTAAAAAGCTGTTATGTCTAGCTAGACAAATTTAAAGCTTGGGTTTTCAGCCCACTCCCAGGTTAAAGTTAAGTTTCTTATGTTTCCTAACATTAGAATTAGTGAAACCCCAGAAAAAGACCTGCTTGCAGTCTGTCAGTCTAGGAAGCTATGGTGGAGAATGAATTTGAGACTCATTTGACAGAGCTAGATGGGTTAGTTTGGGTCCAAGCAGAGCTGTTATCTCTGGGATAAGAGCTTCTACCAACAGCAGCTTTGTGTGCAAGCTAGAGGGAGTTTGACCGCAACAGTATGTGGGAATCCAGTGACCTAATAACAGATGATGGATCCCAAATTGTCTGTGTTGTCCTCTCCTGATGCTGCTCCTTTTTTTCCACAATTAAACAGCTGGCATGACCACTCCTGTATCAAAACTATTTAATCCTGGTTTGGAAATGGGAGAGCAAGTGTAGTGGAACACCTCTTCTACCAGTGTCTGTGTGACCAAACTAGCACCTTGGCCCTAGAGGGGGGCATGCTGCAGGCAGTTTTTGCTTTGACTTTTCAAGTTAAGTATGTTTAAAAAGTTATTTTAAATTAAAATACTAAATGCATGCGGCCATTAGTAGTGAGAACAGTTGGCAGAAGTGGGTGTGGTGCTGAGGATTATGTTTCTGTAACAGAATCAGTTTTGGCTGTAGCTGGCCTGGGCACTTCCCTGCTGGTGCCTATCCCAGGATGAAGAATAGAGCTGCACAAACCCAGCCATGAGGCACTGCTATTCTGGGGATGGCAACGTGTTTGTGCTGCTTAGACTTGGGACAAAAAGGGATGATGAATCTTGCACAATGTAACTTGAGTGGCTCTCCTACAAAAGTCACTGGGAACGTTTTATGTATCCAAGGTCACATGGAATTACAGATGAGAAGAGGAGGGTAACTGGTGTTTCAGTGGCTGGGACTGACAGCCTTCTTTTGCGGAGAGATCATAGGATAAACACAAGTGAAAACAGGCTTTTGGTACTCAGTGCTCTCAAATGTGCCAGTCGACCTCTGCTCTCAAACTCTGATTTTAATCGTTTGTTGGGACGGGAGGTTGAGTGAAACAGTACTCAAACAAGAGTCTTTAACACAGTATTTTAGCTATGTCTGTTCGCACAGCACCTTTTTCTTCACTTTTGCAAATGCTTTTGAAAAACTAGAGCTACAGAACTGTCTTTATTGTGTTGTTGCCCAGATGAAAGTTGAGGACTAGTCTTCCAAAACTAATGAAAACACATGTGTTACTGAAAATGCTTTGTTTGGCTGTAGCTGTGCATAGTATCAAGTACCTTACTTTTAACAGATGAAAAAATAAAGGGTAACTGGTCATGCTGCAAGGCTCAAGTATGGAAGCACTCATGCTTCTACCCGTATGTCCTTCTAATGTTCTTTTAATATTGTTATTTAGACTTTTTATGGTAAGGAAACAAAAGAACCTGATTTCTCTGTGGTTTGCTTGGAAGTTAGGGCCACTAGTAATAATTCCAGTATTGTGAACTGGCTCCTCTAGGACTGAGCTGAAAGCAATACATTGCAATGCTCTAGTTCTTCTAGTAAATGTTAAAGTACTAACTTCCAGCAGTTTTTTTCTATCAGAAAAGAGGTAAATGTTGTATTCCAATTTGCAACAGAATAAAATGTTACTGTTTATCCTGCTCTATGGTAAAAATTATGTCAATGTGAAATTATTTTGGCAATGTACAGCCAAATTGAGGCTGGAGGATTAAAACCTAAAAAAAAACCCATTGCTCACTGGACAAGTAGTATTTGTTTAGAACAGATTGATTACAGTGTTGATATTGAATTGAAAACTGAGCTGTTACCAGTAACAGGAATTTATGCCCATCGCTTAGGAGGCAGCTTTTGCACATCAGTTGCCTTTGACAGCAGAATGCAGCTATCTTAAAGAGCCCCAACTGGTACATATTCTGTCTTTTCTTGCAAGTTCAGCTGTTTCCCCCCCAGTTCAGCTCTCCCATAGATCAGTTCCCTGTAGGGCTGTTCAAACATCAGAGCTGACACAGGGAAGACAGATATGGTCAGAGTAATAGGGATATACCATCCCTTTGAACAGCATACCCCCAGGCTGCAGGCACTGCAGACCTATATCTTCTTCCCTCACTGGAAGGGGAAGAACTAATTCTGAACTGTTGCTTCTTTCTTTTTTTATTTTCCGCCCAATCAAAATAAAACAAAAGACATATAATAATGCAATTGACCAGAGTCATAAATATGTATTTATGAAAAGGAAGTGATCTCATTAAAAAAGCAAAATGTATTGACAGGCATCAAAGTCTAAGTTGCCTTTTTTTTTTTATTCCTTCAATTTTTTTTTAGAAGCCCAGCTCATGAGTGACTCATGAATTATTCTACAGCTCTGTATTCCTTTTAGAATACAGTTTTCTGTTTGGATGTGAGCCCGCTGTGTTTAAAAGTACATGGGAGAGACATCCATATTTCTGGTTTGCAGGCGGTGTCTTGTTGGCTGATGCCTATAGCTCTGTGTTTATTCATAGATGCAGTGCTTCCAGGTACAAAATAAGCTGTTGAACTTCAATGTAATATTTGCATAAATGTAAGATTGTATATGACACACATATTGTGGCTCTTTTGTGCTCAGAACTGCAATCTTTAAACTGCTTACTGGATTTTTTACATTTCCTTGAATTCTAGAGTTTGTACTAGCTGAAATATGATGAATAATTCTTACACAAAGCTATTTGAGTAACGGCATTTATACAAACTAGCTTTTATATGAAGGCATATCTCAAGTTTTCCATAACAAGCAGAAAGGGAAGAGCTATTCTGAAAACATTTATAGATGTAGGAGAAAGCTTTGAAAATCTCTGAAGGGAGCCTTTCTCTCTGCTGTTGCCTAGTCTGAGCAGGGAAGAGGTGTCTGGATTGCTGAACAGGACTAGAACAGGGATGGCAAATCATTTACCTGTATCTCTTATCCCTGTGTATCTGTCTAAATGTTTGGTTTCAGTTGCTTTATAACACTATGCAGGAATCTAGCCTGAATGTCTCAGCTTGTCCATTCTCTTGGAGGACGATATTTCAATATGGGCTTTTATCAAAGATGCTCAGATGCAAACTGTGTCTGGTGCAAGTGTGTTGTAGCGTGACTACTGCACTGCCCTCTCCTCAAGGAAAGGCTACAGTGTGTAAATACACACTGTATGGAATTGGAGGGTGCATAGTTACTCTGCCACTCTGTCCATCCTCTCAGCTTCCTAAGGGAAGTCTTCACAGTCTTAGGCAAGGAGGTATTGTCTCCTGTAAGGACATCTGTGACGGTGGTCACAAGGGTTGTCAGGATGAGAGAGAGATGAAACTGTTGACTCCATGATTAGAAGGCTTGATTTATTATTTTATGATCTATATATTACATTATGACTTGACTATACTAAAAAGAAAAGGAAGGAAAGGTTTCCTCAGAAGGCTAAGCTAAGAAGAGCATAGAGAAGAATCATAACAAAGGAGCTCTCTCTGACTCTGTCCAGAGAGCTCAGTCCTTGATTGGCCATTAATGATAAACATCCAAGATGGGCCAATCACAGATGCACCTGTTGCATTCCACAGCAGCAGATAATCATTGTTTACATTTGTCGCTGAAACTGCAGCTCTCAGAAGGAAAAATCCTATGAAATGATTTTTCACAAAAGATGTCTGCAACAGACATCCATAGGATATCTGTAAAAATGAAATTTTTCTATTTTATAAATGTGCCTGGATTCCCAGCTGTTAATGCCTAATCCCAGCCTTCTGAAAAATTTTGCCCCATCTTTTCGTATTAGTGCAAAGGCTGTTTTTGTGAAGACTTCAAAACACTGGTGCCTCCTGTGCTTTCGCTTCCTTCCACCCCTGCCTCATTATTAACAAAACCACCTATACACAGTAGCTCCATATCTACTCCCTCCACCTCTGAAATCCAAAAGCAAACCACATACTTGTGTACATGGACTTGAGTGTGCTTAAGCGTTCCTAAATCAGAGCTTCTTGGTTTGGGAAGAATCCCTATGGTTTGTGGCTCTTGGGACTTTTTGGGTCAGCAGACTTGCTTTGAAGTATGAGCTTTCCTAACAGTAGCCAGTAATGGCTCCAAATACTGACTGTAACCACAGCAGTATTTTGTGACTCCTAGACAGCAATGCCATAGAGCTCTTCTGTACTGCTCAGGCAGATACCATAAACCAAAGACAGACATGACTAATAGTAAATGCTAAGCTAAGTAAAGTACATGCCATTTACTTGCTTGCTTCTAAACTTGTATCAACTACTAAGGTCTCTCAAAGTAGGGATTTATTTCACAAGAAATGACAAAGGTGACTTTCTGCACCTTTGTTTTGTCTCCAGAGTCTTGCTACTTGCACTTGGACAAACTGAGAAGTGTTTTCATTTCTCTATGTCACAGGGGAATTTTCTGTCTTGGAAACTGTTTCCTCACTGTTCTGCTCTTAAGTTAATGATGCTGTGATTCCCTTAGAAATTAGAGTGAAAACAGGTATATCTCTAAAGGGAAGGTGTGCATTGCTTCTGTTCTTTAGGACAGGACCCCTGTAGGAAATGCAATTACTGGGGCCTTTTGGTATCAGAAGAAAATCTGGTTTTGAAAAGTATCAGAAAAAATCAATTGGTACAAGTAGTACTATTACTTGGTGGGGGAACACCACCACAATCCCTCCCCTCTCCAAATTTCTTCCTTTTGACATCCATTCTTGAACAAGTGCAGGAGGATTTCCCATACCTTAATAGGCAAATTTATTTTGCAGTGCAGAATTTCTGTATAACTGGGTTTTGAAAAAAATAGGAGAAGGTATTGAATGAAAATAACCAAGGAGTATTAGGTATTGAAACTAAGTATCTGAAATATAATTTTGGCTGGTGAACTGAGTAGGTTTTGGTAGATTTAAATGAATTTTGTGCTCTTAAAGTGAAGAAGTATTATATTAGCTGTTAGGAAGTTTCCTTGTGAAGCCGCATGATTGCACCTCCTGAAGTCCGTGTAGGAAACACAAGTCACTGTACTTCCAAATTAGGTAGGCATGTGTTTATGTAAATTAATACTGCTCTGTTGAAAGAGCAAATGCTCAAATGCCATGCTAGAAATGTGGAGTAGCAAATAATTCTCCAGTTGCAGAGACTCTTCCATTCATGTCTGTGGCTTCTTGCAAGAAGCCACAAAGTAGCTGTGAGTTTGTCTTCATTGCTTGTCTGTATTTTTAGAAATGAAGTACTAGACCATAGATTAAGAAGAAATTTGTGTTCAGGATGTGTGTGGCATAGAGGACATATTTTCATTATGGAGTAAACTAGTAGGGAAAAAAACCTCAAGATTATTTAATCCCATTAAAAAGAAGTCTTGTGAAATCTCTTTGCACTTTTAAAAGGAATGAACGAAGCAAACAAACACAAGAAGCAGCAGGATGGGGGAATGGAGAGCAATGGAGCATAGCTAAAAGACAACTGCTGAAGGATCAGAATGATCAGAACAGTGTGGAGGGAAGCTGGCATGGTCAAAATGCTGACAGGAGTGGGTCACTACCAGAGCAGTTTGGGATGCTTCTGCTGTGTTCATAGGCTCACAAATTTGTTCTCAGCAGTTTGGGAAATGCTGGTAGGAGGCATTTCAGTAGTATTAGCAGATAAGATTTCCTGAAGTTCCTGTGGCTTCTACAGATCACAAGTCTTAATATATTTACTTTCCAGAAAAGAGGCTTGGGTGGGGATACAGGGATTTGCTTCTGGTTTCTTTCTCTAAGGCTATCCTATGACTTCAAAGGGGAGCAAAGGAACCTGAGGTATGCCATAAAGGAGGAAGTTCTGTAAATAGCAGGAAGCTATTGCACTCTGTTAGTCAACAGGGTCAAAATAGTAGCAAGAGTTAATGCAGCATGGAGCTAGGACATCTCCATATTGTGCATTTAATTCTACATAAGGGCTAATACTATATAAAGGAAAATTTTGAATACTTCCAGTGTTAACCTTGATTTACATTTAATGAATCATCAGCAAAAGCTCCTCCTCTCCTTGGCTGGTGTATTTTCCTTCGTGGACCTGATGGCCTGTTGCAGCCAGACATGTTGCTGTTATCTAAGAGCAAGTCACAGTAGTGGGAAGAAGCTTGGCAGGGTACCACAATTCAGAGCCTGTTAAAAGCAGCAGCATCAGTTTGAAACTACCTGCTTAAAAATAACACGGCATTTGCTATTGCAGCAGATGGTTAATAAGTAATTATTTTCAACTTAACAAAAAAAAAAGAAACAAAAACCCAAAACCCAAACCCAACTGTAACCAGAATGACAGCTGCTATTTCTGAAATTAAACACAGCAGTGATCAGTCAGCCTAACACTGATCTGTGGTATCATTTCTCACCCTTCTCACACCTAGTTTTAGAACACTGTGAATCTATTTGCTATAGAAGGTGCAAAAAATAGAAGGTGCAAAAAGACCTTTGGCCGTTTCCTGTACAAATAGAGGAGCTGATGGTGTGAAGAATCGCCTAGAATTCGTGAAGTCTATAGCCAACTGCTTGTGCTCTGCAGATGATAGAACAGCTCCAGATCTTCTTCATGATGGGAGATTACTCTCAAGGTACAGAAATCAAGCTTTCACGTAGATGTCAAATCCAAATTTCTTGTCTGATGCTTTCTCAAGCAGAAAGAATTTGCCTAAGGGCAAAGACTGCTTTATTGATCATTCAGTGCACTGAGCTGGCATCCTTCCAAGTTGGCATATGCATGCCTTGCCCCATTTTCTTCTTGTGTTCATAAGTAAACCTATTTTCTCACATATCTGCAAAAGGGTTGCATAACCTTTTTTTTCCCTACTATGGCTATACACCCTTTGCAAACTTCCAAAAATGTTTATATGGAAAATAAACCTTCATTGCAGCAAGGTATTTTAACTGCCTTCAGGAAAATTTAGTGGGAATAGGGAAAGAGCGAAGTACAGCCAGTATTAAATCATCAGCCAGCTCTTCAGGCTACCAGCATATGCTCCTGGGACCTTCCTCTGCTCCATCAGGCACTTTGTAGTGTTCTGGTCTACTGTTGGTAAATACAGAAGTAGTATCACAGTAAGTCCATTAAAACACCTTCTGTTAAAGTAACTTGGTGTGACAGGTAATTTCTGAAGTGGCTAAACTGTATTTTCCCTAGTGGTGAGTTTGAGGCCCACAGAAATATGCAGCGCCCACCAATTTGAAGGGGAAAAATTATTTTTCAGTTGAGTCTTAGGTGTAGCTTCTTTAGAGTCTGATTCTACCCTGACCTTGCTATTAAAGAAAACTGTTTATGGATAGGGTTGATGTTTTTGATGCTCCATTTATAGCTGAAAATGTCAGCATGCCAAAATTATGATGTAAGTTACTAAGAGAAACGTTCCTCAAATGTTTAACTTTGGGAAGTATCACCTCTGCATCTACAGTGTCTTCTCTGTGCCTGTATTTACATGGTAAATGTACTGCTTCTCAGCTAGCCATGGCTTTTGAAGCTGGCAGTGGAGGTTTTACCAGGAGTTTGGTGTGCTGCCTTGGTGCCTGATACTTGTGTGTTGGTTTCTACATTTCTCAAGACTGTCAGCTAAGGTTTTGTCCTTGGCCTGAAGTTTCTAAGTGTCTCTGAGAAGATATACTTGAAATGTTAAATATAACTTCCAAATGTGTTGTCAGTGAATGCAGTAACTATGGTGCTTTCTTTGGTGATAGGATTAAGTTTCAGAATAAATTCAATTATGTTTACAGAAATTTGGAGAAATTAGAGAGCTAGACAGATGTAGACAGACAGACCCTAGACAGACCACAGAAGAAACAGAGGTGGGGTCTTGGATTAGATTAGATAGGAAAGTAATAAATACTGCAAAATGGAGATCAAAAACATAGCTATACAAAACAAAAGCAGACCTGAGGGTAGGGAACTTCAAGTATCCGCCAGAGTGGCAGCGTGGTTAATATGCAGCTGAAAAAGGTGAGGAACACAGCTCAGTGAAATGTACCAGTGACAACTGAGAAATGCTATCGTTACATCAAGTTAGTTCTGATACTTAGCTACAGCTACAATGCTATGCTAAAAGTTGATAATACTAAAGGTGACTGGAATTGAGAATAAAGTTTAAAAACTTGTCAGCTCTATGTATAGTAAATGCAAACTATTTTCTATCTAAGGCTTACCTGTAGTTCATGCAGGAGTAAAATACTGGTTTGACCTCCACTGGATTCCTTTTGAGCCTTAAGTGGCTCTAGTATTACCAGGACCTTTATCCTGAAAATACTCATTTGTCACATTGGTACAAATGGCACAATATGATGGTGTGATATATAAATTAAAGTCCAAAACTATCACACCCTGCCTTGGCAGCCTTAAGAGTATAACTGTAGCACCTAGAACAGCTGTGAATATTATTTCAATAAAATATCAATCAGCTCTTTGAAAAGACCCAACACAATTTTACTGCATCTGTGCTTTCTGCATTTTTAAACTAATTTCTCTTTTTCTTTCAGCTTTATCTTCAGGCAAGAATGAAAGGAGACTGGGCAAGACTTGTACGTCCTACTTTACAGTTTGGTCTTATTGCTGCATCTATCTACGTGGGTCTCTCACGTGTTTCTGACTACAAGCATCACTGGAGTGATGTTTTAACAGGACTTGTCCAGGGTGCAGTGGTAGCTGTGCTCATTGTAAGTAAATTCCTGAGGGGGTGGGTGAGTGTGAATGCTGCTTTTATGAAAAGCACCTTAGAACTGCAGGCTGTGTTCACAGGAAAGCAAACCTGTATTTCTAATGCTTCAGAAATTGCTGAAACAGGGAAACAACTCCTTGAACTGGTTGTAGCAGTAGTACTTTGGGGAGTGAGGCCAGGCCAATGAGATAAATGGTAGTTTTAGCCATTGGACAACATGACATTGTCTCTGCTCAAGAGATTTTCAAATAACTAAGATGGAAATAGTAACTGCAAACCAAGGCCTCTCTATATAAATCACGCTTTTTGCTTCTAGCCACATTTGAAATCCCAAGTACAATAGCAGAGAACATAAAGTGTGTTTTATAAAGTGTTTATAAAAGGGGGGGAAAAGGCCTTGAATAAGTACAGCACCAAAGTGTCTGCCACCTTACACAGTGTGTTTTTTTCAGTCTGATGGGAAACTAAAGCCCTTCACCATTTCTTGTGTGCATTCCCTAGTACTAAAAATGTGTTCACAACAAGGAACCTGTGAAGCTTAGCTGTAATGATGAGTATAAAGTTATCCCAGGAAACAGACACTTGCCTAAACTTGTCACAGCAGGCCCAGTTGACTTAGTGACAACAATTGTACTGGGTATCACCAGAGTGCAATGGCTATTTCACCAATAGATAAATTAGGACTTCTGGATCAATGGGAACAAACTGAGGTCTTACTGAACGATTCAGTTACCAAGAACTGAGGCTCAGCTGGGAAGAACTACCTCCACAATAAATGCTTTGTCAGCTTCCTCAGGTCAGAAGGGTTCAAGACAAAGCTGTCTACTAATTGCAATCAATAATCAAATCTTGGAGCAGCTCTGGGAAATCATACAGGCAGCATTAGCTGTTACTAAATGGCAACATGTTGGCATAATCCTACCCCTTTTTCTAAGAAACAGAGTACAGAGAGTAAGAAACATCCGAGATCAAAGAGGTGAGGACACTTTTATTAGGAAAACAAGTTTAGTCAAGGATGTTGGATGATTCAGAAGGTGCTTGGTAATACAAGAAAGAGTAGAAAGTAGCATTACAGAGAGTAGAGTTGGAAGGTCAGGAAATTATTTTTAAAAATATACACTAGCACCAACCACCACCCTCAGACTCTTATCTGAAAGAACTGATGAGTTCCTCTCCAAAACCAGCAAGCTGAGGTTAAAGCATAGCAGCACAGCAACTGTAAATAGGTCACTAAATTGAACTGAGGGAATCTGGCATTAAGTGGAAGCTGAAACTCCCCTGGTCTGTGGCTAAAGCAGTGTGCTGGATCATCAGCCACCTGCCAGCGTGGTGGGAGATTGTTTCTTCTGCCATGGACATTCAAGTGTTCCGCAGTTCTCAGGGTTGCAGTGGGAGGGGAAGACACAATACAGGCAGGGAAAGGAGCATGTGAGGCTCTCACTTATTGCACTCCAGGTAGCACTGTGCCCAGCACATCTGCTATGGGACTTGGTGAAATGAGCAGTGGAAGACAGCAAGCTGCAGAATTGGATCAACCACCTGTCTCGTAGTGAGGGAGATGTCTCCTAGCTGCAAAGAAGTGAGGTGGTATGTTTAAAAGACTGCAGGAAAGGACTACATAGGTAGAGCTGGCCTCAGAGATGCTGGGTCCAGCTAAAGCACCATGTCTCCTGTTCTGTTCCACATAAATTACAGGAAAAAAATTTAACTAAACTTGCATTGTGGGCCCTCATAAAGCACATTTTGCTCCTTCATTTAGAGCTGTTCAAACTATGGCTGTTGTAATGAAGCAGTGCCTGGTAAGGCAGTCAGTTAGCACAAGCCTTGAATTTGGCTTAAACCATCAGTGGCTAAATGGTCAATGGCAAGGTGAAAAAGCTATTGAAATAACAGATATCTGAATTTTGTACAAGACTTCCCTGCCATTTTGTAATGTTTTAAACTGATTAAGCTTTTTATTAGTTTTGATCATAGAATTTGCTGGCTGCAGAGCCCTTATTTCAAAGACTTGTGAGTGCAGGAATAATTTAACACTGATTAATGCTTAACACTAATTTGTTCACTTAGGTTGTGTATGTGTCAGACTTCTTCAAAGTGAGAGGATGTACATTTCAACCAAAAGAAGATTCCCATACAACCCTACATGAGACTCCAACAAATGGAAATCACTTTGGCAGCAATCATCAACCATGAAGAATGACCCATATCATCTATATTGCTCTGAATGAAAACAGTTTCACAAGTCTAACTCTGTAATATAAATAATTGCCTTTAAGGGACTGCTGCTGCTCTTGGATGCTCACTTTACCTGTATATAGTAACATCTACCACAGTTATTGTACATCTAAACTTTAAATTTCTGTTGGTTCAAGCTCTTGCTTAAAAGAAAGCTATTACAATTGTAAATTTTTATTGAAAACTGTAACAAGTTATATTACATACACTGCTGTTTGTACATGCCTTGTTGAATCAACTGTGGTTTAAGTAAACACCATTAAAAGGAATTACTTGATATGGAAGCCACATGTGACACTGATGAATTTGTTCCATCATGTCAGTATAGTTTCTGGAAGACATCTGCTGTTACAGGTAAAGGCTTGCAGCAAACACAATATCTCTCTTGATTTTTGTAATCCCTATTAAGAAGGAAAAAAATATTAATATCGAAGAGTCTTAACTGACACAACCACTAGTTAAAGTACAGTTATAAGCACGTTACAGGTTATTAAATGAAAGTCATTTAACATCCATTTTTAGCCACCCTTTAAGTCAAACTTTGTAATAAAGATGTTATCTGGAAATACAACAGCAATGGTGCTGTTTACCACGATGTCAACACGAGAAGTTCGCATTACAAAACTATTCATCTTCAGTCCTCACAATCTGTGCAGTCCCTTCCCCCATCACTTTTCCTTCTAAAATTGCTTAATGTACTGTGCAAGTGATGTACATACCCTCTGCAAACTTATTTTCCAGTTCAGTGTTCCCAATGGCTTTTGCAGCCTGGCACATCTGCCGAAGCAGTTCTTCTAGCCGTCTCATGCAACGAATTATGCTGCCTGTGTGAAAGAGCAAGGGACAACGTTGTGCCACATCATGTAACTGGTCCTGAATTACTCAAAGGAATCGTTCCTTCTACAACCCTGGTCAATTTATCTAGAAGCCAAATGTCTTAAACTTAGTTTCTGTTTGCACAGTAAATTTCTTTTTGAGGCATTTCCTTGAAGCTGTTTCCAAATGCTTGTCCTTTTTTACTGTCTTTACATTCTCTAACTAATACCTAATCACACTACTTTCTGGGCTGTTGAGTAATTCCTAGCTGACTTTTTCTTTCAAGAACTTGTTAAGACTTCCTCAAAAACCATACACCATTAGGAGATTCACAGCTTAGCTGCTTCAAGAACTGCCACAGGTTTATTTTGGGATTGTTTTTTATAAGCCTTAGTTCTTTTTTTTTTACTGCAAAGGCAGTAAAACAGCAAGTGATCTATCCTACCAATCCTGAGCTACTCAAGAGTTCATGGACCACTCTACCAAGCCATTGCATGGTTACAATAATACACACAAGCATCTTGCCACAGCTCCTACACTGCAACCAACATCCACTTGTGATTTGTTATGCATTTATGTCCTTTTTGAACTTCCCTCACAGCTCAGCCCAAGTCACTGCTACAAATTTCACAAACAACTCTAAATGCTTCTGCTCTTCTGGCCACAAGCAAACAGCATCCTGTTTGGTCATCTCCTCCAGCAGCATCTCCGAGAGTCAAAATTACTGTAGGCAAAATAATGGGTTAATATGGGATGGGATGTTAATGGGTAAATATGGGATGAAGGGCTTGAGAGCAGCCCTGCTGAGAAGGACTTGGGGGTGCTGCTGGATGACAGGCTCTATATGACCCATCAATGTGCACCTGCAGCCCAGAAAGCCAATTATATCCAAAGCAGTGTGGCCAGCAGGGCAAGAGAGGTGATTCTGCCCCTCTGCTCTCATGAGACCCCACCTGCAGTGCTGCATCCAGCTCTGGGGTCCCCAGCACAGGAAGGACATCAACCTGTTGGAGCGAGTCCAGAGGAGGGCCACCAGGATGATCAGAGATGGAACAGGTCTCCTGTGAGGACAGGCTGAGAGAGTTGGGGTTGTTCAGCCTAGAGAAGAGAAGGCTCCAGGGAGACCTTATTGTGACCTTTCAATACATGTAAACATTCAAGGTCATGCTGGATGGGGCTCTGAGCAACCAAATTTAGGGAAGATCTGAGTCTCTGCTCACTGGAGGGGGTTTGGTTTCCACAACCTTCCTATTACCCCCTTAAGGTATCATACTTGGGAAAAAAAATCAATATGAAAAGAGCATTGTTCATAGCTCTTGGGAAAGTGGGACATGATAAAGTTAATGCTTCTCTTCTAAAAAGCATTCATACGGGCTCACTAGGCCATGTCAGTTTCTACAGTGAGAACAGTTTGTGCAAGAGCAGCGGTTTGTAAACCCTGTTGCAATGACAGGAGATGGAAAAGCCCACCCATAGCCTACTGAGCACAGAGCACACACCAACACAAGTGACCTGAGGGCAACTGCCCCGAGCATGGCTGTGCTGCACTGTGGCAGGCCCTGGCTCAGCTGTCAAAGACCCTGCTCATCTCCATTTACAAGGCCAACCCCGACAGCCGTTCCAGGGAGTACTTGTTTGCAGGCGGCATAGCTGGGCTCGTTGCAGACATAGTTTTATGTTCAAGAAAAAGAAAACTGCAATTTTAAAATGAATTATTATTGTTTATACTTCCATAAAGCAGGAGCTGGTCTGCAGTTAACAGATAGGATATTTAACTCCATTTAGCATTCTTTCCTAATGGCTTTAAAAAGCTGCTCTTATTTTTATTTCTTCCCACCACATATTTCAGCTTAGAGACAAAGTATTTTCATAAGCAAATCAGTGCTACTCCACTTTGTGACAAACACTCTTGTTCTTGGAACACTTAATCTTATTTTGTATTCTGATTTTCTTTTAAATCACTACAGTTACTTGGATAACCAAGGAAAACTACTCTGAGATTTAGGAACACAATCCATTTAAAGCACACATAACGAACAATGGATGCCTGAAGTGCTTCCCTTCCTTTTGGATAGGGACAGAAAGCACAGAAAACCAGCCTACTGAAAGTTAAGGGAAGAATCATGCATTAACCCCTGTTACAAGAGATGACCTCAAAACAGGCCACTAAGATCTCATTTTGAGGAAGCTGGCACTATTGAGTAGAACAAAGCTGACTGTCTTAGTATAAATATGGTAAATGGAAAATGTTACTGCCCAGTGTATTCTGAACATTAAAGTGTCAATGTAAAACATAAGCCAGCTGCTTCAATGTTCTACATACTCAGGGTGCCTCCATAGCAAATGGAAGGCTCAGATACTCATTGAAATAGGAGGAATCTGCTGACTGCAGAAGCAAAGACTACCAGGATTTGTACTGCTCAAAAGCAACTTTCTTCAGAAAATTCCTGGGTCTATGCATTGGATTACATGCATGAATTATGTGCATGAATTCCCTTATTGTAAGGGAATCTGCAAACCTTCGCAAAGAAGAAAACAGCATTTGAGGGAGGCAACAGTGACACAACTTCAAAAAGGAAGACTTCTAACAGTGGGGCATCAATCCTACTCTTCACAACTTCCAACAGGCTGGTTTTTCATTCTGGCCTGACCTTTAGTGTTGACCGTTCTTGTTTGACAACCCTTTGGCTGGTGTGTTTTTACAAAATACCAGGCCTGTAAATCATCATACTTTTAAAAGTGAAAACAAAGTATTCTTCCTCAAGAGGCAGTTTCTAGTACTCCAGTTTTAGGAACCAAATTAATCCACCTGACACGTTATATCTAGGCTTTGCAACTATCTCCACTGCACTTCTGTGCAAAACTATTCAAAAGAGAGACTTGGTTACCACTTCTCACTTCTGTCATCGTTAAGTCAGCAGGAAGAACTAGTTATACCAAATAAAAAAAAAATTAACTATAATGAGGACAAATGCAAGACCTGTATTTCCTGATGACAAGCATTTGGAACATGTTTTTTTTCCCTTTAACTAGAAAAAGTAAGCATTACCTTTTGTTGTAATGCTTAGAATTTCTGAGTTTTATAGAAAGTTTTTAGAATACAGAGATATCCCTTTAAAAAGGGATTCTAGATTCTAAAGCATCATCAGTGTGTAAGTATAAATTTAAATACATAATAAAGAATTTTTTCCCCACCTGATTTTAACCATACAGATGCTTGAATACATCTGAGTTTACGATAAGGTTATTCAGTACTCCCTGTTGTAGAATTACTAACTCATACCTTCTAAAGAACAATTAGCCTACCTTCAAAGACATCTGTCATTTTGCAGATGTGAGCAAAGTTAGCTCCATTTGCCCATGTGTACACAACATCCATTAGGTTGGGTCTGAAAGAATTCAAGTAATTTTCTTCATCAGTTTCCAGTTTTGCCTCTGCTGACACCTTGGCGATTCTTTTTGCACACTCCTTTAAAAGAAAATATTTTGTATTTATATTACACTTAACCAGAGTAAGAATTTAAGTGACAAAAAGACATGCACATTATTAGGTAGTGCATTACAGGATGAGGTTTTCTTTTTAGTGTGAAATTACTCATAATCAGAAAGTAAACCACTGTTTACATGAAGTCTGCCTACATTAAGAATCTACAGTGTAGCAAGCAAACTTATAAAACTTTTAGAAGCATGTTCTAAATTAGCATAAAGACTTCTTGCAAACCATATAACGTATTATTAATTACACATTGCAAAATCACATGCAGTGCCAGCTGAATTCACTGATGATGCAAAATTAGGTCTTTACACTTATTATACATTACTCACGAGCTTTGCTTGTGTTAACATTAATCCTGAGCTCAGACAGATTTCTAATTACCTGCATTTGCCGAAGTGGTCCTGCCAACTGTTCAGTCAGTTTTGGCATTTCACTGGACTGAAAAAGAAGATATTAAACAATCTCAACTGCTCCCACACATTTGCTCTATACCAAATTAAATGCAAAAGCAGAAGTTCAATGCACGATACTGCCACTCTACATTATTCCAATAAATTCTCAAATGTATTTAGTGCCAAATATTAAATTACTGGATTCCCCAACTGTTTGCTCCTCAAACTAGATCAGAAAACAAAATCTTCCTGTATAGTATACCAACATTATGAAAAGCAGCACCTGCTTTCTGCATACTTCCAAAATTCCCTCTATTTAGCTGTATCCTACTTTTGTACTGACAAATGAACTGCCATTAACTCTTTGACAGTTACAAGCTTTTCTTTAAGAATACAAAATGTTTTTAGTAACTTAAGCATCAGTGGCAATACATGAAAATATGGCTCTTCAAAATACAGGAATATCTTAATGCCCTAGCTGTTTAGACTCAAGTACTATTGTTGAGTGAATCCCAATATTCTAATTAACAATGGCTTACCTTGGTTTCCCTTCTAATAACAAACTGAATGCATTAGCATCTGCCGCTAGTGGTTTTTTCCATATTTAGAATCAACCTGAGTGTCACATCTTGCTACCTACTTGCAAAAATATTTCATATGGAAGTCTATTTTTACTAATTTTCTGGAGTGATACTAAGCTTCTATACAGCTTGCAGGTGGAAAACAATAACATCTGGTATTAAATGCCCATGCTTTTAAAAACATATGGTCTGATTTTAACAGCCTTCTGGGTATCAATTCCATATGGTACTGCCATTTCAATCAAGGGTACTGACCATGTAATGTTAACACAGACATGTCTGAGGATTAAATATATGCTCATCCCAGAGTGCAGGGTGCAGTTATTGCTGAGCATCTTCCTGAGATAATAATTCTACATTTTCAGTTATATGGAGGGGTGTGTGTGTATTAATAGCAGCACATATGCTGACAATCTATTGATATTGCTTCATTGCAGAAGGAAGACTGCAATTTAACACAACCTTTGGAGTGTCTCTTGAGAAAAGAGACTTCAGCATTGAAGCTAAAATGTTTTTGCTAAGTTCAATAGGAGTTCATGTCAAACATCTTAGGAGGCGATCAAAAATGTGCAATGGCTCATAATATTATGACCAATTTCTGCAATTGAATTAAAAACAGTATTGTTAGAAGACAGGAATGTCTAGAGTTCTTGAATTGAAGAAGTAACTCACATTCTCTTGAAACACAAAACAGCTGAGTAGTGCAGTTGCCTGCTCTGCAGACAAATCATTGAAGAGACCATTGAACATCATTTCCGTCAGGAGTAGTTCATCAGCACTAAAATAAAAAGAATGAAGCATAGGGGAAAGACTTACTGATATGTAATTTTTAAATGAAGAACTATTAATCTGTTTTCTGAAGTAACTGGATATGGATTAAAAAACCAGCATATTAATTTTGCTGTCAGGACACAAAATACACACACACAAGTAAGTGTATTAGCTTCTTAAGGGGAATGCTAATGATTAAGAGACTGCAACAGTATTTTAAAGAACTAAAAGCACTTACTGGACTACAATAAAACTCTCCTAACAGATCATATGAGTCAGTATGAATAGCTGAGTTAGTCAGTTTCTATCAGACAGAATACCAAGAGATCAGAAAGAACCAACCAGGGAGTTAGGTAATTTCAGAAAAGGACTAAAACTAGTACTGTTGCTGCTTAGAAAAAATTCAACTGGATATTTCCAAAATACTGAAGAAAGGAACAAACTTGCTTCAATTTACTTAAAGAATAAAGACTTAATCATGAATTATAAAAGTAACTACATGATGCAGGTACAAACTCCAAACATACTTATTTGGATAAAACAGCTCTATTTTTGGGGTAATCCAAAAAAGGCATAGGATGGGGGGAAAACAACATACGATTTTTTAAAAAAAGAGATGCATAATTCAAACAGTTCCAGACAGTCAGGAAGTAGATAAAACTCAGATTCAGCTTCCCCACTTGCTATCAGATTTTGCATGGCAATTAGCTATCAAATAAACTTACCTGTAAGACAAGGGGTACAGCAGTCACTGTGACTTTTAAAAATACAAAATCCTATCAAAATCTGAGTTACATTGTAAGATTAAAGTCTGATTAATGATTTTTTTCACCTTTTTCAATATATATGTACCTGATAAATGTATTACAGTAAAATGCATCACTTCACAGATTCCTATGGAAGCAATTTCTCTATATAGCAAACCTGTCAGTGACTTGGTAACTGCTGACAATCATTGCTACACTAATTTCTGAGTGACTGTACCAACAGTCCTGGTTCAACATCAACCACAGAAATCAAGACCCTCCCTTCATGCAATGTACAACACATGCTATTACCCAAGTCAGGCACAAAAATAGCCTATTGTTTTGCCATTTTCATGTCTACATTTTAATTTTAAAAGCTATTGTATTTTGTCCTTAAGTTGCTACTTTACTTATGCTGCTTGAATCAGCATATTACCTTTATTACACAGAATAGAGTCTCTAAAGAACCTTCTCTAATTTTCTCAAAACTTTAAAATATAAACATAATGTACTAATTTTAGCAAGGACAACAACGTGTATTACATGACAATGAACAGTTTGCACAGAAGCCAGTTACCTGCTGATTTCACAAGCAACCCGTCCTTTCATCTCAATAACATCTGAAGACGTGGCAAACCCCAGTCTTCTCAAAACTCGCTTGCGGCATTTGAGTTCATCCATTTGCAGGACAGTTCTGGCTTTCTTCAATTCTCGCTTTGCTATTTTAATATCCATAGCAATCTAGGGGTCAGAAGAAGAGGAATTACACCTTGCTGGCTTAACAGATGCAACTGTTTTAAAGACATTGTTTAATTTACATAAAGGCCTCAGAACAATGGTATATGACCATACTACTTCACAAGTTGACTTGCCTAAGAATTCTAAGAGGAAGGTTTAAAACTGATTTTATAATAATAGTACAAAAAATCAGCTCTATTTACCTACTGAAATCTCTGGTAAGCTTGGGAAGTTAAGCTATTTACCCACAGTGGGAAACAAACCAAATCAGTCCACACTAAATGACAAAAAATTCTCTGTTGAGAAGTGAGTGCTCATCTTCTGAGACCTATACTAAGTCTCAGCTAATTATTCAATGAAACGTAAGCCAAAGGCTTAATTTTCTGCTATTAGAACATCTCCAATGGCTTGCAGTTCATCACAGTCACCATCTACATTACAGCAGACACTCTCAGAAAAAGCTGCTCGGTCAATCGGGTCTTAGCACAAGCAACCGTGTGCTGCCCATTCCAGAACCACCTCACTTCTGTGAAGTGGCTCCTGGAGAACTTGTATTCTCAAGCAGCAGAGAAATATGAGAGCTGGTTTCATGCATAACTGATTTCAGCCTAAGACAGTACAAATCTATACAAAATAAGTAATTGCTTCCAGGCTGAGAGTCAGCTCAGGAAGCAGCAGCACAATGATTTCTCTGGTATGCTCCTCAAGCTAATAAGCCCCATCAATTCAACTTAGGTTTGCACAAATACATTTAAAAATATCAATTAAAATTATCTATGATGACTTTTCCTACACTGCATTGTGCTATGTCTAATCAGTGAAAAAGGCCCCTGTAACCTTCTAATTCCTGAAAAATTCCTCTGAAGCTTTCTTTTCAGACATACGTCTGTACAAAGTAAAGGCATACCACCAACTCAGCCATTTTGTTAGTGAGATTCAGTAATTTTAAAAGAGTTGATTTGGGCTTTGTAAATAAAAAGAAAAGCAAATAGAAAGACTACCTCCCTCCCCCCTCTGTAGCTAAACACGAAGTAATTTGGTTTGTATCTTTACCTGTGCTTTTTTTTCACAAAGTTTGTATATGGTTTCCAAGTTTGGATCGTTGTGAAGAGGATGTGAATACATCCTATGCTCAAATGCCTCTATTTTCTGGATTACTTTTTTCAACCCTTGGTCCTTGATGCCCATGTCATCAATAGGATCTAGTAAGGGCACTCCATCAGGAAAACGTTTCTGTACCTCCTAAAATGATGAAAAAGTGCTTTTTTTAAGATAAGTAACAGTAAAATAAGCTGGCATAACTATAGAGACACAGGAGGTTGTAATGTAAGTTATGTGATGTTTCAGGAGTTTTCAAAATCTGTTTAAAATTACTTGACAAGGAAAAAAAATTGACATTGCGGCTGCCAAGCCCTTTAAAGAATACGGGTGAAGGTGCGACAGAAACTTCACAGGAATTTCTTTAGAACAAGTTGCCTTGGGTTTAAGAGTACCTCACTAAGCAGAGCAGAGTACTTACACAGCCTTGTGGAACTTACCTGTACAGATTTTAACACACTTTGCCTGTTATCAATAGGTCTCAGGTCTTTTGGTATGTAGAGGCGGATACTGCTGATAGCTGAGACAAGATGCACCAAAACAGGAACAACCTATCAAAAAGAGTGTAGTAACTCTAAATCAGTAAAAAACATACCTCTTATTACTGGTCCATAGCAAAACCTTTTCAAGGGAAACGGAAAACTTAGTGCTCAAGAACACAGTAGCGGGTAAAGGAATATCAGAAAGCAGGAAAATGAGGCTAATGACCTAAAGCATTCATAAAGAAGAAAAGTAATTGTCGAAATGAGAAAACTCTGAATGCAGTTACATCTGGAGAAAGACTGCAACTGAAAACAACAGCTTTTCCATTACCTTGCGTCTTACTTGTTGCAATACCTCTTCTGATCCAAACCAGACCAATTACTGTCATATACTTAACTAAGAATGCTACTAGCAGAGAACATCGAGACAGAAAATACATCTTCCTAAGTACAGAAGCCATCATGACACCATGAAGAATCACTACTGCATTAAACTCCAAGGTTTAAATGGAGTTTCTGAGAACAAACCTGCAGACAAATTACAAGGCAGTGTAACTGTTTGTCTTGATATAGGGTTTCAATTTGAAAAATTTAAATAGTGCAAATATTTTCACTTAAAAAAAAAATTTAATTTATTTTTAAAATGAGAGAGTTTTGCAAAGCTGTCCAGACAGGTGGTGGAGTCACCTTCCCTGGAAGGGTTTAAGAAACAACTGGATGTAGCATGTCATGCTATGATGTGATAAGATGGTGTTCAAGGGTTGGACTTGAAAAATCCAAAAAAAGATCTTGAAAATCTTTTCCAGCCTTAATAATTTTCAGAAATAAAAAAGAATCCTGTTCTGGAGAAAAGATACTGTTAAAAAAAAAAGCATCTGTCAAATGGTACTACTAAAAATTTATTACTTTAATTTATTAAGAAGGCAGAGTTAGGTGTACAGATTCTTTCTCTTCCTTAAATCATCAGTCCCTCTTTAACCAGAGTGTGCAAATGGTTTGGAAATGAAGATTTGGGAAAGTTTATAAGGAACTACTGAGAATAGAAACACGTAACAAACCTGCATCTCTCCTCTCTCATCAGGTCTGGCCGGCTTTGCAGACTCAGTAGCAGAATTTTTCAAACTGTCTTTGCTGCAGTGCAGGAGAACTTCGATTACATACAATGGGTCCAATTCACTGGAATTTGGCTGTTGAGGGTACAGAAAAAGAGCAGGTCTGTAGCAGTTATTTTAAAATACAAACAGGAATGAATGAACACCACATGATTTCTCCAACATTAAAGGTACAAAATGAGCTCTGTAAGAGCTATGTCTCTTACAGAGTATCTGCTCAGTGTTTGCAATACACTCTCAAAACCCACACTCTGGTGAACTGATTGGAAGATCCCCCACACCTAGAAAAACACGCTTGAAAAAATTGCCCTCCCCCATACTCCCTTGCCAGAGTAGCCTAAAGTCTGCTTGAAGTTTCAGCTGCATCTGCGTTTTCTTCTGTATGTAGCTCATTTGAAGTAAGTCAGTATGTTTTAAAACTGTAATGCATATTTGCATCATGCTAGCAGTACTGAACTTCGCATTTGAAAAAAAAAAAACCAACCCAAAATTTAGAGGATCTCTTTCATTTGCAGATTTGCAGGTTCAAGTTTTCATGCACAACAAAGACCACAAAAAAGTCTTTCAAGCATAACAGCTTGTGTCTTGCAAGCAGAAAGCTGTGTCTTGCAGGGTACATCTTTACACAACCCAAACTGCATCCATAACATCTGACATTCATTTAAAGAACACAAACATGTATATGTGGTGATTAAAGACTACTGTTCACAAGGCCATAACCTTTTTTACACACTGCTTTAAAAAAGACTGGCCATACTTATTTGGATCAACATGCACTCAGGTTGCTCAAATACTCTCCTACTATAAACATGTATTTTCAGGACTTGAACAGTAAGTAAGTTATAGGCCTAACACAAAAGGCAGACATCACCTTTTAAAATACCATGTGTAAGCATTTGCTTCCAAATACAAGAGGAAAAGAAACATTATTTTCAAAATCCCATGTTAACTCAGTTCATTTTTACTGGGCAGTATTTTTCATTACAAATCTACAACATACTATTTTATTTCACTGCACGCCATCGAGCATTTTTAAGATATTCTCAGAAGTGCTATGAGAAAGTGCCATCATAAACTAAAGAGAAAAACAGGGTTATTCTGTTGTACAAGCTAAATTATTTCTTCAAGAAATGCCAATTACTTGCTGAGGAAGAAACTGTTCCTCTGAGTTATATTCTACATGTGCAGAAGCATTCACAGCAATGTAGGAGATCCAAACCACTGCCACCTTCTGAATTACAATTTTAAAACACCCACATGTACCAGATCAGTATCCAGCCAAAGCCAGGGAAGGCACAATGCTGACTTGAATGAGGTAGAGACTAAACTCATAGCTGCACAAGTCTGCCACAGAAAATACTAGAATTAGAGATGTCTAGAAAATGTCTAAAAAGAGAGGGAAAAATATTTCTACCTGTGATTGTATTATAAACTTACTAGTAAAGTAGGAGTATAAAAATCATAAACATCTGCTGCTAATATTCATCTCCTGAAGTTTAGATATACCAACATCTTTTAGAAAATGCTGACTAGATGTGAGTCAATCTACAACTGCTTTTTTTAATGTGTACTGTTTCCTTCCATGCCTTTCTTACAACAGTATATGCACTAAAAACCACTACACCCTAGAACAGCAATGGACATGTTTCTATATGCAAGAATAAAAGGAGACTAGAACCCTTAAAACACTTGGTAGCCACAGACTTCTCTGTCATATTAAGTTCAAATGATTCTTTAATTCATGCTGCATCAATTCACAGGACAAAATTTAACCATTTTGAGCAGAGTACTGCAGAATTACTTGAATTCTTAGGATTTTAGATTTGCCCTGAAACACCTCTTACTTCAAGTGTTTGGAAACAAACCAAAATAAGAAAGATGATCATGCCCCAGAACCAAGAAGGGTAGAACAAATAACAAATTCAGAGTCCCAGATAAGTAATATCAAACTTACGGAAAATTCAGTGACCATGACACAGTACTAAAAGAGATGTTTATGTAGTAAACATTATAAACTTAAAAGGATTATAATAATCTAAACAGGGAAGATAGAACTGCAGCATCTCAAATTTTGGTATGAATAATTTTTAAGAGAAAAAAATTTCATGTCTAGAAACAGGGATGAAATAATACCATCAACAGCACAACCGTATCATTAGCTTACTGCTGGCACAATCCAGTAGAAATAAAACTTCTCACTCAAAAACTTTTATGGGGTTTTATGAATTCTAAAGGACATAGTTATTGTGCTGCCTACTATAATGCAGAATATATAGCAAGCATCTCTGCTTGAGACAAATTCTATTCTGAACAACAGTAGACAGGAAAGTGCTGTTTGTATTGACAGTTTCATGGAACACTGATTTGTCTAATTACATTGGAAAAACATCTACACATAATTAATAATAAACATAATTGACATGGCTCATGCATTTACTTTCACAGTGCGAAGAACAAGGAGTATTATGTGAAATACAGACATACTTTAACCCGAAATTCATTATTAATTTTACAGATTTCTCATTTAAAAAAGGATTTAGGAACTATGATAGAGCAAAGAAAATTTTGCAACTAAACTAGCAAAACTGAATTCAAAATAATTCCTAAAAGTAAACCCAAAGAACTGCTCTGCTTAGGAGTGGATGAAGATCTAAAGATACAGCATAAGTAATATCTTTCCGGTACTAAATAAGTATACTTGTATACTTTAACTAGTAATGGGGAATGACATCTGTGTCTGTGGACAAAAATGCATTGAACAGACACTAAAATGGGTAAACAATAACTTCTTTAAGTAATTTGTTTTGCCTCTGCTCACAGAAACTAGTCTTTTCACACTGACTTTAAAAGTTACATTACTTTAGAAGTTAAGTTTGTTTCTTAATTTCCAGCACCTATGGTCATTCTTTCCATGCACAGACTCAGAAGGAAAAATTCAATCCAGAGCTGCTAGAACAACTTAATGAAAAAAGTGCTGCTGGAGTCACATCCATCTCTTACAAAAGAGTCCATAATTTCAAAGCTAATATTCAAGCCCAAAGGTTTATATAATAGTGAGACAGGCCAGACAGGGAAGGCAAATATATGTGAATAAAATATGACACAGATAGAAGAAATGCCTCCAAGTGACACAGAAGTTGGCAATTTCACAGAGAAAGCTGGGACTAGGGGACAATCTGCTTTATTGCTGTGTGTCTCTATGAGAAAAGCAATCCACAACCAAAGATTTAAGCAACAGCAGCAACAGCCCAGTTTTTCAACTTGAAAAAAGAAAGAAATATGACTTTCAAAAGGAAGATGGAAAACAAAACAGAATCTCTTTTAATAAGTTCTGTATGAACACATTTTTCTCATTTCCTCTTTAATGAATATATATCAGAAAAGCACCAAAAGGTGCCACAATGAACAGGCACCACCAGAACCTAACAGACACAACACTGCACTTAGACCGAGCAAATAAAGCCAATGCTCTGCTAAAATTACAGCCAAAATGCTATCACAGAAGAATATGGTTGTAACTTAGGTTTTCATTTACAGAGCTGAGTAGCCGGTCAAAACATTTCTGAAAGGGAGACCAACATATCATCTAAGGGTTACACAGAGACCAACTATGAAAATGCTTTTCTGGAAGTCTGGCTTCTATTGCATCACTGCCCTCTGTCTTTTCTTCCAAATGTCCTCAGAACCATTTCTATTGTTTTGCTCTCTTTGTATTTTAATTTTCCAACTCTATAGCAATGTCTCAGAGGACAAGCAATTCCCTGTCTCATGTCCTAATTTAGGAATGAAAGCATAGTTTCCCAGTTTAAGATAACCTTCTTCACAGAGCTAAATGTCAGTCTCCTACTGTTCTCAGCCTTCTCTTAGGGCTTCTATAGATTTTCCAAGAGAAAACATTAAAGCATGCTTCTCATGAACAGCTTAAATTAGCACTGGCAACGTCTTGGAAACAACTTAGTTTGAAACATTTTCAGTGCCATGTAAAAGCAAGCATTTCCTCCACATGTTAAAAGTTAAAAACTGAACACCAGACTTGGAGTTTTCTTCATCTTCTATATCTTTATTTCTTTACACTTCAGGAAGTTCAGAGCTTTTTGTAAATTTGGGGTAAAAGGAAATTTTTTTGCCTTTGAGAACTATAAATATATAGAAGTCTTATCTTATTTTCAGAAAAAACAGTCAGGTATATATTTTGGTAATGGAGAGAATGTGTATTTTACCTTAACATTTGATTTCTTAGAGAAATTAACAACCACTCCCCATCCGTAGTCATCACCTTCATTCTTCACCTGGAAATATTACAAGATGTTACAACGTAACATATATAACAACATCCTAGCAAGCACAACATTTTGTATTTTTGATATTTACAGCAGTCGTGGAATACTATTCATCATGGAAACAGTATTTATTTTAATGCATTCTTGAATGCTTAGCAAAGAAACACAAGTCAAAATTGGTGCTTAGTGTGACATACGTAATTTTTCAAGACGGTAAACTGGCAGACACAAATGAAGCTTGCAGATTTCACAACTAGGTAGAAATGAAAAACAAAACAAAAGAAAAATCAAATTACCTTTACCAGTCTTCCTGGCTGTAGAAAGGGCAAACAGTACTTTGGTTTGTGAATATACTCCTCAATATCTTTACCCAGTTTTGCAAGCTGCTGGCGGATTCTGTAGTATATCACCACATTTTCTTCATTGGGAATTACAATTTTGTTGTATTGTGCTTCCAAATTATTGACTCCTACAATGAAAAGGAAAATCTCATGAAAATTAATAGCTTCACACAGATTGAGGAATCAGTGTTTCACTTTCAGATCTCCATGACTAATATTTTGTGACCACTTCTATACTAAGTTTTTACTTACAATAACCCATTCTCTGGAAAGCTAGAAATCTGTAAATCTGTTCACTGAATTAAATACCAGTGTTAGTTTTCTTAAAATAAACAAGCTTGAGAAACTAGAAAAGGCTGGCACCCAATTATCGAGGAATAACTGATCTAGGTTTGCACAGAAGCCACATTAAAACTTGCAATGATTTTGTAGAAAGGTCTACCACTGCTTTTTATCTCCTCCTACAAAAATATGATTGCTCAAAGATATCTTCTAAAAAGATATGCTTCAACAAGAGGAGAGTTGTTAAAAGATGGTCCTCCTAACTTGTTTTAGGCTCTGATTTATCAGTCGAAAAATCAGTATTTTCTCCCTCTAATATTTTTATGCCTTATTTAAGCAAATCAGTTTCTATTCTGAAGATTATGATTCATTCTCTTATTCTGGAATTATCACCAGCAAACAAAAACTAAGAACAGGTTATAAAAAAATCTTTTTTTCCTCTCCACCAACTCATCCTCTTACATGCTGTTTTTGAAGGCTCGTAAGTGGCCTGGAAGTCCCACTTCACTGGGACTTGAAAGACAACTCAGGGAAGTGCTCCTTATTTTTACCTGCCAATTTTTAAAAGAAATAAGCCATCCACTCATACTCGTGGCATATTTTCTTCCTTAGTCTAAGCAGCCAATTCTCTCCTTTGTGTTTTTAATTGCAGCTGAAGGGATTACAAAATTCTAATGCCCAGTATGGTGCCTAAACTGAAACTGTCCAAGAACTATGAAAAATGTTCTTCAGCTCCATTTTTCTATTTAAACATCAATGCTGGAATGACAGAATAAAGATCCAGGCATGCCAAATGGAAGAGGCTACATTTAACTACTACTACACCTGCAAACTAACAGAAAGATAACTGAAACCCTCCCTCTGCATGGCTATCAAAGCTACATGCACATGCACACTTTCTCTCTTAACATTTAATTAACAAATGAACAGATAAATTGCTCAATAATCATTATTACCTCTCTCGTTCTTAAGATTCTCCTGGATTAAGTTTTGAAAGATTCATTCTCAAACAATGGTTGAAATTTCCAGACACTGACTTTGACTCATGAAAACTCACTATTCAAGGATTATGGGTCAAAATGTACTTACTCAGTGGAGTGCAATTAAAGTCCCACATCTCTCTGAATTTTTCTCTATATTATAATCAAGTATTTCTTACCTACACTACTCTGAATGCGGTGCACCTAAGTTCTTTTTACAGCTTGTACTGAGACATGAAAAGGTGAAAGATTTTCTTCCCTAAGATTTTTTCCCTGCATCTCAAATGAGCCATGGGAAGTTTTAAATTGTTTTTCCTTCTTCCCACCCTATACTTTCGTAACGTGACAACCATTCTTATCTGACTCATAGAGGAAAGCTCTCTTAATGAACTGATGGCACATATCAGTATAGGTCCTAAGAACAAGAGGAAATTACTGAAACTACAACATGGCAACAAAGGGTGCAGTGGCAACTGTTGGCAGGGAAGAAAAAAACTGCACAGGTAAAAACTCCTAAGAGCATAATAAAGTATAATAAATATACCCAACTTTACCCTGTATTATACCTACTCACATGAGAACATGCAGCAATACTTACTTTCCACTATTTCTGGAATAGTTCTGTAATGTTGGAACTGATAAAATGATTTTTCTAACATGTATTCAGGGTTAATTTCCTCCACTCGAAGTAAGTTCAATACCATGTTGTATGTCAGGTGGAAAGCACTGTTTAAGGGATCAGCTGAACCCTGAAAACAATACAAGAACATTTTTAATTTGAAAAAAAAAATTAATTGTGGCATATAAGAACACATTGGATAAACCATGATGCAGTATTTCATATAAGGAGCTGCTTTGATGAGTTCCACAATTTGTCTTAAATTTAGATTACAGACTGCATAAAATCCCAAACAATTTCATTATGCTGAACATGTAAAAGTATTTGTACTGAATTGGTACTTATCACAGGCAGGATATTATAAATTATATTTGAGTGAAAAGGATAGGTAAAAATTTTAGATGTTTCCAGTAGTTTACACTTTGGATTCTATCATCTTAACTTGAAAGTAATAGTTACTTAGCTATTTAAAGCAATCCATTATTTTAACACAGAAAAAAAAAAACTTATTTGCAAGTCTTAAGATATACTGATTACACTGGTATCTAGGGAATTTTGTACAAAATAGGCAATCTGCTAGTTCTTTAACTTGCATTATGTTTCATTACAAAACTAACGTAACTTGCAGGTAGCTTGAGAGAAGTTGTGAACTCTCCTCTGGACATGGTCCCAGGCACCCTGCTCTAGATGACCCTGACAGAGCCATGGCTTTGGAAAAGATGACCTCTACAGGTCCCTTACAACTCCCACCATTCTGGGATTCTGGAAAGTTAATTTTTTTTTTTTTAACAATGCAGTATGTACAGGTATTTTGATGAACCTAAGAATAAAATATGCTGAGAAAGCATTACAGAGAACCATTACCTTCTTTATCCATTCTTATTTTCTAAGAATGCCTACTACTGTCCTCTGTCAAAAAGGACTAAGTAAATGCATCTTTGGTTCTGATTCATCATTGGCTGTTACTATGTTCTACCCAAGAGGACAACCTTGTTATATAAAAGAGCAAACATTTAATTGATATGGACTAAAACAACCAGTTATTCAAAGAACAAACAAAACACTTGAACAGTATCCAAAGAAGATCTAGAAGAGCTGAACACACAGCCTCTCCAACCAAGGGCAAGCCTGAGAAACTCCCTCTCACTTAAATGTCAACACAGAAGCTGACAGCACAGAAGCACCTTGATACACCAAATTGCTGAAATCAGATGAGAGAGATCCAACACTTCTGAAGTACAGAACTGCCCAACTGCAGTGCATAACCTTTCATCCAAGTAGCACTAGTTTCAAAGGAACAGGTATCAGACAGTCCTTCAGAAAGGATACAAGGGAAATTCAGGAGTTATAAAATAGAAAATTAAAGCTTGTGTGCATCTAAAGCAGTGGAAAACAGAAGCACCAGACAGCTGTACAGAATATAGCAGAACAGCAAAATAAACAGGCTTTTTATAAAACCAAGATAGATCTCACAAATATTTCAGAGCTCTTTGAAGGTGTTAACAAGTATGTGGATTATCATACCTCCTTGATTTCTGAAACGTTTATGACAATACACTCACCTCCAACAACATAACATAATTGATTAAGTGTTTAAATGATTTTTAAAAACTAAACTCTTGTGAATTCCCAAACAGAAAACAAGTGCAATTTCGGTGTTTTGCAAAACAAAATTTCCCAGAGACTTAAAGAGGGCTGGACTTACCAGAAATATAAAAAAGGCAAAGATAGAAAAATAGCAAGGTCTGATAAAAACTGTACTAGATGTCTGAAGCTACCCACAAACAACAAATGACAAAGAATAAAATGGCAACTGAAATCTAATCTGAAAGTATAATAAAAGACAATGGGCAACAGTTTGCAATGGTCTTGTACCTCTTATTCTCTTAAAATAATGTATATATGAAATGTAAGACATTTACTAAACAAGAACTGTCATTTCAGTAAGGCCTATGAGTAAATTTAGTTATGATTAAACATTTTAAATAACAACTAAAATATAACAAGAAAATAAAGATGTTTCAAGACATATTTTTCGTGTAACTACATGATTGTTAAAGTTCCACATATTCTATCAGACATTTTAGAAGCTAAGAAAGGCTGACACTAGAAAACATGCAACTCTGTGCCTTTTGTAAGCTCAAAAATTGCTAAACCTTTTATCTTCTTGCAACCAATTTATTTGCTTTTCTCTGTGAGCAGATATTTCCTTGATATACTGAATTTAAAAAAATCACTGGGTATTAAAAAAAATTAACTGATGATTTGTTTATATATGCAAATGCTGAAATTCAAATCCAGTGGTCTTCCAGATCAAGCCAAGTGTACTAGACTTTAAATGACAATAACACAATGCACACATTTTTCTTTCAATTTTAAAGGTACTGTCAGGAATTTAGGTCCTACATCCATTTATGCACTGATATCAGAGTAAGACACAGTTTGAATCCAAAACTCCTTCACATATAAAAGATTTAAGAATACTGTAACCCCATTTGCTTTAAGTGAGACAGTTGAGACATAAGTGACAGTGAGACATTTGCTTTATGAGATTACCTTACAAATGCTAGAATCCTACTCACTGCCTCATTATTTTGTCTCAGAAAAGAACACAATTGTTACAGAAAAGCTTTCAGCATATGTTTATACTCTGAAAGTACTAGCACAAATACATGTAAAACAAGTTTTGGATAAATCATGTTCTAATGTTTTGTTTCCCATGACCACTTATTCAGTCATTCCAGATTACATCTCTGAGTGGATCATAAATTCACATCTACATTTTTACCTCAAGTGTTCTGCATCTCAGAGCAGAAGTACCTCTTAAATTAGACCATGAAATGTGTATTTAAAATAATACTGTCAGTTCTGAAATGACCACAGATGGGTTTCTACTAACTGAATTGTCTCACTAATTACAACATCAACGTTGGAGCTGAGGTGCTCAAAGTTTGTACAGATGCCTCTGGTTTGATATACCAAATAAAGATGTCAGAACTTCTGTTGCTGATGCTAACCAATATGTAGCATAGCTTTTTTTTTTTAGACCTGATAAAAGGATTATGTATGTACCAACCTCCTGTCCATTTTTCTAAATATATTACTTACTCTAGGAAAGAGAAATTATCACTCCAAAAAAAGCTTGCCTCTCTTTAACAAAAAATGCCACTTAAAGAATGGCATTCACTGAAGAATGGCACAGCAATTATGCCAGTGTCAGTTAACAGTGGTCAGATTCTTCCCTACTGCAATGTCCAGTTCTAGTCAGGCATCAGCTAAAGAAGCTGGAATACACTCACCAGCTGGCTATAGGCACTAGAGGATCAGGCAAAAAGCTGCTGCGTGACTGCTCTGATCACACAATGAAACAAATCCTCTTTCCATTCCTGACATCTTGGAGGGAAAACCTTCACCATGTGCTTGCAAGACTCATAAACTATTTCAAAGAATAGAACTGTGTCACACTCCTACCTAAATGTGATCATTACGTGAGAAAACAAGGAACTTCATACAATTACAATATATACACAGAACACACCAAGAAAGACCAAACAATTCCTGCAGATTCACTTTAAACACCTTTTCTTAAAATCAGCAGAGTTCAAATATGAAGGAGTGATTTAAAAACAAACAAAAAAAGCCAGCTATTTCAGAGATTACATAAGCCTTACTTGAAAGGCTACGTTTGAGCCAGCTGCTGATGTGGCAATTTTATTTTAAACACATGATCAGCATTTTACCATTTGAAAATATGATCATTCATTCTATTAAAACAGAGTAGTTAAAACACGAATCCTGTTTCGCCAAAAATTGTGAATTTTTCCTGTTCCATCATCTCATAAACACATCCTTCTCCAAGTTTCAGAAACTCCTGTCTTCTCAGTGTTCTCTAAACAATACATTTGAAATCAAGAGTTCTGGGAAGCTTATTTTATCTGAAAACTGAAACTGCTACTTCTTCAAATGAAATATGCTCTACTGTAGCTCTACTGTATTACACCTTCAGCACAGCCAGCAAGTTCTGCCTCATGCATTAGTCTTTACCTACTACCCCAGGCTATCACTAGACTCACACCTGACAGGGAGCAATCACCTGTATGCCCATGCTTCATTTACTCAGCAGCCACATCCAAATTTTCCAGCTGTGTTAGAAAACCTCATAACAAAATACAGCTGTTCTTCTATACTAAGTACACTCAAGGCATGAGTAGCCCATCAGCCTTTTATGGCAAATACTAAAGACAGCCATGATTACTGAAGAGACAATTAGTGCTTACCTAAAGTCATCTGTCAGATACATAACGTGCAGAGAAGTAACAGGAGGGGAGGGAAGATGGAATATATTACTGACAGGAAAATGGAAAAGGTAGGCTTTTCCTTCCTAACTTACTTTCAAAGAGTCTTCACAGTATGAAGTGTTCAACTATACTGTATTTTGCTTATTGCCAAGATAGAGTAAGACATAAATCAGTTTTAACTTACATTTTCTCCATGATAGTTATGTCCTCCTGAAAACCCTTTTTCTCATCAACACTTTTGCCACTGGCTCCCAGATTGATTACTTTATTTCCTTAAAAATACTGTGAAGCACTTAGCTCATCCTCTACCAAAGAGCCTCCTGTCAAAATACATCAACCTTCTCTTCAACAAGCTAAGCTGCACCATCATCTGCCTCAGCATTTCTCTGTCTCTGAGGAAGCTTCACCCATGTCTCCATAGAAAAAGCTCCACATTAGATAAAGGAAGAACCACCAACAACCCAATGCAGACGATCAAGTAAAAGCCTGACATTATGAGAGCTGCAAAAAGAGTAGATGAGAAAGACTACCCTGAACAGGCATCAAGAAGTCATTTTCAAATATGCACTGCCACCATAACTTACTGCTTGAAGTATGACTTACTAATTGAAGAATTATCATTCCAGTTCTCCAGCCTCCTTTTCTGCAAGTAATCCTGCCTCTCATTCCTTCATAGAGGACAGTCCCTCTCACCCCAAAAATTTAACAAAGCTGCAGCATGAGATTTTTTTTTCTGCATAGTTTTTAGAAAGCAGAATAACTTTGCAAGCTTTTCCATCCCTCTGGATGACAACTGCCTGGACACATGAGAGCAGTCTGCATATATCAACTAGAGTTCTCAGAAACCAGTGATCCCCTTTGCACATGCAACTACTTCTCATAAAATTTTAAGCTAATTTAACAGAAGCACTCTTTCAAGTTTTCTGAGATTTGGGTTATTAGATGTACGCAAAAGAATGACTGGATTAAGCTGATAATGTTAAAAACCAGGAACATAATAATAAACAACTCACTACAAAAAGAATTTAGTCAAAAGCTAAAAAAGAGTACGAGAATGTGAGAAGTATAGCTGCTATACAGTGTTCCCTGTTCAGCTGCCAATAATTTCAGAGTGAATCCTCTTAACACAATCAAACAATCCAACAGGGGATTCCATACTGGTATAACCATTTCTTGTCCACATAAACAAGAAAGATATAAGGATTGGGATGAAGAAGATCAGTGTATGGAATTGATACAAACAGTATTTTTTCCTTTTTTTTACTGTTAAGACTTGGAAGCCCTACCTAACTAGAGATGTGAGAGCTGTCATTGCTGCATAATGGCATGCAGTGTTGAGCAAGACATAAATTTGGTAAGAGTTACTCCTTCTGTTATCACTTACAGAAGGAGAAAAATATTTACATTTTTAAATTTGTTCCCATGAAGACAGAGGAACAAATTCTCCACATAACATTCTTGCTCTCCAGCCTGTCATGGGAACATCAAATGGCAAATACTGTCTGAAACGAATTAATTTGCAAAACAAAATAAAGTATCTTCCACAATGATGAAATTAGATACAATATAGGACATAATTTACACCATTTTGGTCCAATGACAGTTTCATTTGCTTATCAATGTTTCCAGAAATAAACGGAATCAGTGAGTTTCCAGAAAGGAAATAACAAAAACACTTTACAGAAAGAGCAAAGAACAGAACAAACTGGTAATAATTAAAAGATCTTTCCCTTTTTTTTGTCATAAGGGGAAAATAGGTAGACTTAGACGTCTGTAACAGTCACCATCACAAATTTCTATTAAAACACTTAATTAATAGTAATGAAGGTGACTGCTTGACACGTCTGTAAGACACAGAAACACCTCTTGTGAAATAGCAACATGCTTTTCTCCATATATCAGTAATAAAATAATCAAATATTCAGTCTCTCTCAGAAGTATAAAAAATCCCTATGCAGTTACACTGATAGCAGAATTGCCCCTAGTACATTAGCACAACAGCAAAATCAATAAAAAACTCTTCTGTGAGTTTGTTTTTAACAGACAATTGTACACGGCTATTTTAAGCACAAATTTACTACCAATCTGGCTCACTGCTTTGCCCCAAAAGCAGTTACACCAGGACAAACAGAAGACACTGTGGGTGGCAAAATACTGCTCCAGCAGGCTTTGCTGATGAAAATACCTCAGGCTGGCATTCAACAAATGCTCCAGCTGTAACAAGAGACTTAAAAGGAAAACAACATAACTCTGTTTCTCTCGCCTCCAAATACTACCTTCTCAAGTTAGTTTTGAATGATGGAAATTTTTAGTCATTTACCCTCTCTAACACAGTAGGCTACTGTTGTAGCCATCGTTAGTTTTACTTCAGGATGGTAACTCCAAGTCCTGGTCTTCTTGTTTTTGGGAAAAGCAAACAGTATCTCTAGCTTCAAGAATAAACTAGCTGACATCCTCAGCATATTTGCCACTATAGCTATCAGGACAGTGACATATTTATTTCATGACACTTTACAGTTTCAGTAAATATGTAGTATGTTTCAACTCAAAGGAAAAGTGTACCCTAGCAAAGACTATCTACTTCTGTAAAATGTTAATATCAAATTAAATTTTAAAAAGTACCTTCTCATCTGTTCATCTCAAACCTATCCCTTTTGTTTTAAGAATATGAACGCAAAGAAAAAAATCTAGTTTAGCCAAAATGAATTCACATTCGCAGCGATGAGTTTACCAAAGTAAATTTTCCAAAAATCTGGAGGAAAACTGCTTTCCACAGACTGAACTAATAAAACTTGAAGTATTTTGTGGTATTAAAGCAGCAACCACAATTAATAAATAAAACCTATTAGCTTAGTCCTACAGGCTCTTGAAAATCCTGAGGTGAAGTTCAAGAATGACAAACCATTTTACACACCATTTGATGCACCTCATTTTCCTACATTTTGGTTGCAAACATCAGCAAGAACAGCTATTTGCTGTTCTCTTCCATCTGCATGGCCAAGTTCCAACTGGAGAGATGCTGCACTGGTTTCAAAGGCTATCTAGCATCAAGACTTCCTACCTAAACAGCTTTTAAGTAAGGAAAAGTAGATTTTAAGAAAGGAAACAAAAAAAAATTCCAATTGAATACTTCTTAGTATCATGCAAATGTACAATTACAATTTACCATCTTCAGAAAGCTGCCCCAATAGTCCTGTAAGCATCTGAGTCTACAGATTCATGCAAGTCACCAGTTTACTAACTATTCAGTGGTCAATTACATGCTAAGGATAAACAAAGAAAGCTACTTACACTGCAGAAGTACATTACTGAGTTTAAGAAATATTTACAAAACTCCCTTGTAAGAACTCCATCTAAGAATGGAATGCTGAAATCTAAGTCTGGATTACTGTACACAATGTTGCAATGAACAGTGCCACAGCCAAGCAGCACAGCTGCAGCAATGCTGCTGGTACCAAGTCGCTCAAAGCTCTCACTTCACCCACCACAGCCAGGGGCAGCTGACTCAGGATTCCTAGATGTTTTGCTCTAGTGTTCAGGAAATGGTTTGGATCAGACACCCCCACATTAGGGTTGAAGAGCTATGACAAAAATGTTCTATGTAAATGTTCTGTCATTCTCAAGAAGGCTAATTTATTTCTTCTGGAGTTTTTCCTGTAAATCTTCAGCTTATCCTGAAAGTAGAATACTACCACTAGCCACGACCATGATCTTACTACCAACAAGTACCATCAGTAAGGAAAATCTGAGACATACTTAATGATGACTACGAATTGTACATATTATGTAAATATAATATATATTATGTAACTTTTAGCCTGTACTGATTTTCTTGGCCTGTTTGACATGGAATTTCCTCTAGATGCTTTGTATTTAAGAACAAAAATAAGATGGGTTTTTTTTGTGCGGTACTGCTCATTTCATAAAAGGTTACTTTTACTGCCTATATAGTAATTGGCTAAATAGTTACAGAAGCTACAGAAACATCACTACCTTCATTTTAGCCACTTCTGACCTTTTTTCAGAATTTTCTGAAAGTCAATCTTTGCTTACAAGTGAAGTAGTGTCAAAAATTAACGAAATACATGAATTCATTTAGATCAGTGGAGAAGAAGCAAAACCTAACATAGCAAAAGTGATTATTTTTCCCATTTATTTCCTTATAATTCAAAAGGAGGAAAAATCAAAGGTCTTGTAGTTTCAATGAAGGAAATATTCTTTACCGTTTCCTTAAAAACTAGACAAAAACTGGAAAAACAGTATCAAAATAAAGTAAGTGATCTACTCCTTCCTCTATCTTAACTCATTCAGATCAAGTTCTTTAGTTCTCAAACTACTGAATTTTCAAACTTTAAAAAACCCCCACCTTCTGAATGGGTGAGCTTATAATCTCTTAAAGTATGAAGATAAATACTTGAAATACCATTTTTTCTTAAGCCATTAACAATTATTTCATATAAATTAACCTTTCTTGGGGGCTTTTTATAAATATTATTTATAAAGATTCTCTTTTGCTTCTCTCATTTTGTATATTCTTTCTTTTTCAGCTAAAATTAAGTACGACACAAAAATACATCTGTTTTCTTCAACAGCCTTAAAAACTGACAAAAACAGTCAAAAAACTTAGTTTTCATACATCTCAGAGATGTGCATATGCATTAAGAGTGCATGTGAAGAAATAAATGTATGTACAGTCCACTGACAAAACACAAATTAAATCAAGACAAGAAATTAACACAAAAACTTAAGGCTACCATACCATGAATATTTCTAAAATTTATTTTACTGATTTCTGGGTAGTTAGCCATAACGCAGCATTCATGAAAATTCTGACTTTAAGGAGGTAAATACGACCTCCTTGATGTACAGAAGGTACATGTAATGTACATATTTTCAGATATATCATAATATGGATTAACAGGTAGCACCGGCAGATGAAGACAAACAACAAAGAATCCATAATTAACAGCAGCCACATAGGTACTTTTCCCCTTGTTTTTAATTTGCCTGAAAAAAAAACGTCGGCATCTCCTTTTTTTGGCAACAACTCCATGCCTTTTGTTAATGTAATTTGATGATGACTTGAGATGATTCCCACAATTTATACGAAGTCTAGTAACACGGTAAATGCTGTTTTAACACAAATGACCTGCTACTTGCACCAAGGCTACAAGCTCCTAAACAGAGTGCAGGGTAACTCCCCAAGTTTTTAAATGTCTGCACAATTAATGTAAGCAGCCTAAGACAAGCAACTCATACAACAGATATTTCTTTGTGGTTATTTTTGCCATGGAATTTAAATAGAAGCGTAATGAGTACAGTATTTCATATTCAAATTATAAAGCAAGAGGGTATCAGTGTGATAATCTGTAACAACTCCCATGACACTTTGGGGAAATCCTGTATTTAATGCCCATCTCAACCATGAGTGATTTTTTCAACCTCTTAATTTCCAAACTTCAATACTTTCTGCAAGAACTGTCAATTTCTCCAAAGCTGAGTTTCACACACTGACAGCCACTTCACTCTTCTTTATTCTATGTACCTCATTTTTGCATGACCTGGTCTGTTTCATCTATCACACTGACAGTCCATTAACAAAGTTTTATTTCATCACAGAACCAAATAATTTAGTAACTCCTGTGAAAGCTAAAAACTTTTCTTAGTTCACCATAACCCTTAAACTGATGGCAGTCAGCAAGAAACAGAATACTACAGTAGTAGTCCTATCACTAGGAAAATAGCACAGAGTTCTATTTGTCCCGCCTGATAGCCCTTTTATACAAAGAAGGATGATACTACTTTTGTAGAAATAAGGATAATATTGGTCTTCTGACTTTGTTTCACAATACAAACTCCTATGAGAATTCACTAAAAGCTACTTTAAGGAGTTGTCATCTTCTACCTGCATGATCTTCTTGTCTCAGGTGAATAATTTGCCACATAACATTACTCAAGTGAGCATAATCTTCTGGGAGAACAGAAACAAAACAATATCTCGCCTACCTTCAAAAGCTGCTTGCCAATGGTTGGACTCATTTTTTCATCCACCATAAGAATTACTATTCCTCTGTCATCCATACCTCGGCGTCCTGCACGACCTGACATTTGAATGTATTCACCTGAGGATATCTACAATAAAATGAGAAAAAGAAATTAACAAACATCAAGAAAATAGCAGGAACTCATACCGTGCTAATTACAACTGCACATTAAGTGACATGATGTATAAAAAGAAGAGTTATTGAAGTTCTCAAACAGTTATCACAGATTGACTTTATTAGTCATAAGTACCATGAAACAACAATATAAATCCACGACTATAAACAATGTAAGTCAGCAGTAAAAGCTAACTAATAGTCTTATAGCTCGGTATCCTGGGGCACCATTTTTAATAAGCACAAAAACCATTTTACTAATGTCTTTTATAATGGAAGGTTGCTGAGCATGGTGGCGATACAATAGATCTTCAACATAATGATAATGCATCTCAATCATCTTCAAATAATGCATCATTTCATTCAGGTTATTCAAAAGTAACATTAATGCATGATATTTGCTAAATGAGTATTTTTATGCCTCCTAACTGTGAAATCAAAGAGTTCATAAACAACTGGGACATGGACAAGAAGCAACTACAACTGGTTACCTATGCCTCAGCAAGTTATGAAACAATGGTTTTGTCATCTGTGGAACTGCATTCTCAACGACTCCCCAAGCTTCACCTTAGGTCAGATTTTAAAAACTACTTAAGCAAGCTGTGCTAAATAAGTTCAGAAGTTCCACATTTCTTCTATCTCTAAGCAAACCCATTCTTATCTTACAGATATACAGTCAAAACGAATGGTGAAACTGAACAGCCTAAACTAAGACTGAAGAAATGTTTACTTCATAACTTGCATTGGTAAAGTCAATTATCCTGTTCACAACAATTTTCCCACCTTTGAAGGATGAGCCTTGGCTCTTCTAAAGCTTTGCTACAATGACTTGCAAGGCCTCATTTTTATTTTAAGTAAACCACATACTCAGTTTTAAAGTCTAAAATTTTGTAATTATGCAAAAAGTCCTGCTGTAAGAAAACAATACTCTTCCAAGGTCAATGACCTCTTTTTTTGAGTCTGTCAAAATTAGTGATCATTATGATAGGACAGGAAGCCCATTTATTCTTCAGAGTTCTCTGATACAGAATAAAATATCTGGGTATCACAGTTTTGGAAAAGGTGTGCAGAAGTTCTAGAATAATCCAATGACTGCTGCTAACCTGTATTTAATTCCCTTTTGATGTATCTATTAAACAATCTCATGGATAATCTGAGGAACCTTGTCTTCTGAAATCTGTGTATTAACTATGAATGGATGAGACACAAAGATTTTTGAAAGAAAAAGTATTTTCTACTACATTGAGGTGAACACATTAAGAGTTAATTTAATCCTAATAAGGTTTAAATAATTCAATTATTCTACAGAATCTCTCTATGACTTACCCATCGGAAATCTTTTCCATCAAATTTACTGGCACTTGTAAACAGCACAGTTCTGGCTGGCATATTAATTCCCATAGCAAAAGTCTCTGTTGCAAATAAGGCCTAAATAAACAGACAGAAGTTAAGCAAGCAAAAAAAGAGGATCTCAAGCAAACATGAAAATAGTCAGAGATTACTACACAAAACCTCTCTGGATTTTAATATATCTGTGCAGTCAATATACGGAACACAGTCATATTCAATACTTAAAAACTGGACCAAAACCATCTTTCTGCCTTTCCTTATTTCTCCTGGGAAAGCAAAAAAACTAAATAGATAGGTCCATGTGAAAAACTCAGAAAGAAAACATAGTGGAGTGCAAATTATATTAATCAATAACAGTAATTAATTTCAATATTCAAGTTTGCAAGAAGAAAACAGGAGTTAGCTACCCAAAAAACCCACAACTTTCACCTAAGGTTACATTTTTCTGAGTATTTGTCCTTAGTACAACCAACAATCAGCTTCGTAAACTTCCACAGTCATTTACAGGAGAAAGATGTAACATAAAATAGTTGAAGAAAATATTTAAGTCAGACACTGAAAGTTCAAATACTTATAAATAAAAGCTAGAACACTTAAAACTACAGCTGCAATTGCATAGATTTCCATTGTAATACTAGCATATAGCCT
The DNA here is from genome assembly GCA_013398405.1 of Pheucticus melanocephalus. Classification (NCBI taxonomy): domain Eukaryota; kingdom Metazoa; phylum Chordata; class Aves; order Passeriformes; family Cardinalidae; genus Pheucticus; species Pheucticus melanocephalus. The sequence goes on along the minus strand of VZSJ01001694.1, from coordinate 9,193 downwards.
GAGCTAAGGCATACTTGGATTTTCAGGATTACCAGCCTCATATTCACAACTAACTAGAGATGGACTTGAAAAATACCTTTATTAGGCCCTCTGAGAAAAGGATTTCTATGGTTTCTTTTAAGATAGGAAGCAAACCACCATGATGAATACCAATTCCTCGCTTCAGAAGGGGAAGCACATGCTCAACCTGGGAAGAAAAAACCAACAAGCAAATTTTAGCATTTATTACTAAAAGTTGTATGGAAAGCCTCAACACTGTCCTTAGCATTCATGTAATTCACTGCTCCCCAGTTTAAAATAAAATAACTATCCCTTCAATCTTGTAATATTCTGCTTAGAAGCTCATATTTTTCCACTGTGAAGATGAGAAAACAACACTATGCATAGGCATTACACAATAAATTAGACTGGAGATGCATCAATGCAATGCAACTTTTTGGAAGCCTCAGCAATCAATAACAGGTAAGCGCATACAGCACTTCCACCTGAACTATTTTCAGACTTTTTTAACCCAGGTCTACCTCTTTACAAACTCTCATGTTTATTTCAACAAAAAAAAAATGAAACAAGGGGTAGGAGCTCCACATTAATTCTGACATACATCATCTGCTGGAATTGCAAGTGGAAGGAATCCTCAGCACCTCTTTCATAATGACAAAAAGCAATGCAGGAGATAGTAAAACTGGGAAGACGAATTAGATTATCCAAGTTTATAATTTCTGTACCCCCTACACAACACCCACAACTTCACAAGTTGCAGAAAACAGGACAGCAGCAATTCAACTCTATTCAAAACAATCCTTTTCAAACTCCACTCACCTGAGGAAGCTTTTTGTCTTCATCTGAGAGACAATCAATTGCATTATTGAAGACTTCTTCAACCATTTTTTTTTCTTCATCTAAGAAGGCAATTCGTAAGTTATTACAAAATGCAGAAGGCTAATATGAGATGTAAATAAAGTGGTACCACATTCTAATATTTTCATAAGTGTACAATAAAAATTGAATGGAATACTGTGAAGTCTACACAAAACTACCCACACTCGGTCAGGCAATCAAGACTTCAATAAGCCTGTAGGAGTCAGATGGTCATGAGAAGCAGAAGATCAGGAAAAAAGAAAAGCAGAACAAACCTTTCAGAACAGTCCAAACATCAACCACTTCCAAGCTTGGGATTTATCAGTCTTATGTGCTCCCTACTTCTTAAACCTGCCCTGTTCCTCTTCTACTTACTAATCCCTGTCTGCATGGATATAGAAGCTCTTGTTAACTCTCAGAAGTTCACACCCTTACCACTAAGTAGTATGAATATCAAGAATATACACTCAAAGGTGTGCTTCTGAAAAAAACCATGAAAACACACCTCAGCATTTACACATATCTTTAAATTTTCTGACAGAAACATCTGCATTATTCTGCCACACCAAACCAAAACGTGCAAAGACTGGAGCAAATAAGCAGGCAAGAACCTGGAATAGCTTACAAACATGAAACAGTACAACAAATTTACAAACAAATTTCTTATTTTTGTTAAAACTCTAGATTTTCAAGAAGCACTGAGCTGAAACTTATTTGCAAAGCTTGGTCTTAGCCAAGATTAAAAAAATCACCTTCGTTTATATTCTGGTTTTTACTTTGAGAAGCAAGGGCAAGAAGGAAATAAAGAAAACCGGATTGCACTGTTGAGAAAGAACAGACTAGTGGTTTGTTATACAGTTGTTTGGACTTCGCGAGTATATTATTTTTCTAATGAATGTAACATGAAAATTTTGGGAAATACTTTTTTACGATCAGTCTTCTCCCAATACAGATAGAATCTTCTAGGAATTCTGGTGTTACTATTACAATAAATGGCATACTGGAGCAAGAAATAAGAGTTTAAAATCAAAGAACAGCTTGACACTGCGATGACCAATTACTCTGTGCACTAATACCTTCCCTACTGAATGCAGCTCAAGGCACCAGCATAATAAATGAAAAAAGCATACTTTCCTCTTGGTTCTACACAAAATGTTCAACAGGAAAAGTATTTCACATCAAACTGAATCTGTGAATAGAATGCAATTGGATTTATCTGTACCTGTATTGAAATCTAACTTTGTCATCTGAAGTGCATAGGCTTCACAGTCTTTCTTACTGAAGCTGAAAATAATCACAGGTTGAAAATTCCTTTCCATGATCATCTTCACAATCTTAAAAACATTTGAAGGACCTGCAGAAAGATTACATTAATTTAAATTAAATTTTACAACAAAAAGTATCTTATGGAGTAATTGAGACACAAGCACAACTTGCATAGAAAGTTGAAAAAATTCATACCAAAAATTACTTCAGAATGGGTTCAAACTCACCTTTTGTTCCTCCTTTCCTTCCTTTCTGATCCCCTTTTGCTAAGTCTCCTGCATCTCTAAGCACTTGCATTGCTGTATTGAAATTATCTTCTCTGAAATCTCCCTAGACATAAAACACAAATTTTGTAAATACTTACACTTTTACTGTAAATATTTTTACTTACATAGCCCACTTAAACATAGTGCTTTGCCCAGCCAGTACCATTACCCCACATATACACAGGTAAGAGGACAAAAACAATGCATAAGGTATCAAAAGAGTTTACTAGGCCAGTGTCACAGCTCAGAATTGCACTGGTGTGTCTCTGAAGTCAGTGCTCATTGTTCTATCCACCACTCTACCCACCATGCCAGACCTGCTGAATGACACAGTACTAAAATTGACTTTTAGGAATGTCCACACAAAACTACACTGCCCAATGAAGGCATATCTTCAAATGCTGCACTACTGTTTACAACATTAGTAACTGCTGAGCGAGCTGATAAATGATAAATCTTAAGCAAGTTTTTAGTTCAAAAACACCTAAAGAAACAAAAATACTTTGTCCCTCAACCAAAGTCAAATTTACATGCCACATGTTTTCTTTTGAGCGAGAAACAGTACAAGGAACTTGAACTACTTTGCAGATTTAAAGAAAGCAGTATGAATTATAGAAAACAAACAAGGATGTGGGCACTTAAGACATCCCAGGGAAGTATTACTTAGCTGATTGCATGACACTAGACAATAAAACCAATTTCTTGTGTAATTCTCCAAAAATCTAAAAGCAATTCAGAGATCACCATTACTCACTTGTACTTCATTTTAACAAAAACATCCTTTATACAGCCTATCCAAATTTTGCAAGAGTGCAAGCTTCTCACTGTTAAGTGAAGAAAACAATCTTTCAGACAAACTGAGCATTCCTTACATTTTCATCAACAACCAGATGGAGTCCATCTCCTCCTGCTGGAAATATATAATGCTGCAGCGGAGTAGGTCGATAGTCAGTGTAAATCACATGGCAAGGCTATAAAGAAAGAATTAACATAAATATTTCATAATTGCACTGTAATATCATTTGAATGATGGAACATTCAATACATTACTACTAAAATACAACCTCCTAAAAACCAGAAAGCAAGGCTTTCAGAAACTAAGGTAACAAATTTTCTTTCTTGAATATGGATTTTGTACTAATGACATTGCTTAAGAAAATGAAAGTTTACAAATGTTTTTGAATACAGGTTGGCTACAAAAATTCTTTTTCACGAACACAAAAAGTAAAAACAACCAGTACTTCTTTCAGCATTACTAGGCAGACTTGAAATAGTAACATCTTCTAAAATCAAAGGAAAACCTGTTAATGTGTATTTTGTAGAAAAAGCCTGAAGCATTATTGAAACACCTAAGAAAGGCCCACAGTAAGACCCTGATGAGCATTTAAGGTTTTGATGCATTAAAAAGGCTTGTTTAGGAAAAAAACCCCCACACTTCCTTTAAAACATTAAATATTACATAAATCTGCATTTTAAAACCCCACAATCTAACGGTCTGCAACACGAAGTCAAAGCTTTGTACCAAACTTAAATAGACTTTTTTTATACTGTATACCCTTCATTACAAACAATATAAGAAGCATTCTCAAGAATATTTTTGAAATTGGACCAACTTCTTTTTGATAACAAATTCCCCAGTTCTAATTCACAAAGTCTTTGCTATAAATGCATGTCTTAGAAAAAAACAGAATAGAATTTAAAACCAAAAGGTTACAGGACAGGATAGATTTCTTAAGTAACACTTCTCTTGCTTGCAAGCATATATAGTATTTCCCACTAATTTAAGATTTGCTTTTGATTTCCACATGGACTTTTACAGAGCTCCTCAGCTGAATTCACCTAATAACCTCTTGTCTACCAGCCCTCAGAAAATCACTGTATGCTCACCATGTTTCATAATTCAGAATGTCTGCTGAAATCAGGCAGGTGCCTAAATAAATAATTGTCGAAAATAAACATTAAGAAACAGTTCTAATGTTGCCCTTCAGACAAGCAACAGCCAGTATACCTGCAAAAGTAGGAACACAGCTAGAGAAGCCAGGAGTGATCCATACTATCACCCATAAGCAAGAAAATAACTAAAAAGATACTCAGAGGCCCATTTATCAACCAAACACACAGTATTAAGCTACAAGACAAAAAGCACAAAGGTACAGCATATTGGAAATATTACCTGTTTGTGAAGATGGCAGATCCATTCAGCAAACTGACGGGCATTTGGAATAGTTGCAGAAAGGAACACATAATGCACATTATCAGGAAGCAAAATAATAGTCTCTTCCCAAACCACACCACGTTCTGAAAATGGAAAAGCATATGGGAAATTTATGTGATCAAAGAAATTTCTCATTCCTGAAGCCAAAGAACAGCATGCTTAAAAACAAAATAAAACCAAAAAAAACTAAACAAATCTTCTCTACAAAAGTGGGGCATATCAAATGCATCTAAGTCACTTCTGCTTTGGTGAAGAAAATACAAACTGCAACACACAATTACATAAATTCAGTAGGAGACAAATTATTAATTATTTCTACAAAAAGATGACAGATTTTACAAGGGAAAATTAGACATAATTCTTCAAAAGAAAAAGAAATTGTTCTTAGGGAAAAAATACAAATATTTGAAAAGAAAAATAGTGTATACAGGATACCTGTATCCCTCATGTAGTGAATTTCATCAAAAATAACCCATGCGACTTCACGCATAACCTCAGAACCTCTGTAAAGCATACTTCTCAAGATCTAGAAAAGGAAGTAAAAGTTGAGTCCCTCCATGTGAAATAACAACAGTCATGTTACATGGACATCAGTAAGAAACTGATAGAATTTTTGGTTCACTTTTACATGGATATATGAAATAATATCTTGCAAAAAAACATAAAAGCATTTAAAGATAGGTTTTGAGATGCTTTCCAAGTTCATTCCAATCTAACAATCTCACTACCTGAGAAAAACGGGTTTCTCTGAAAGGAACACAAAAGAATGACACAAAGTATTTCCCCAAGCTTCCACTGTCAAGTAATTGCTACAGCTCTACAGATCTACTTCTGGCAAGACCTCTTTTTACTTCATCCTAATAGATAACCTCCTTGTGATTAAGAGGAAATCTTTTGTCAGAAATCAAATCATTCAATCTCTTTGATATTTCTCTACCAAAGTCCTGCCTGTTCCTTTGAGGTAAAGGCAAAAAGAGGAAAATTTCAACTCATGGCTGCATTTCTACAACAGAAATATGACAAAGCTCTGCAAACAACAAAGGTGAAAAGCTACCTATTCCCAGAGTTCTAGCACCTACTGTGAACAACTCAGCTATCCTTCAATGATTTTTCTGTCCTTATTTTGCCTTTCTAGAACAAAATATTGACCACAGCATTTAGGAAATCTGACTTTCGGTATTTTACATCTACAGAATACTCAGTGTCTTGAGCATACAGGACATTAAATTCTGACTTTCTCCACATTAGAATCAGAAGTTCCTGACTTACAGTTCAAAAGCATAAATTCACAGAGACTTACTTAACTTTTTAAATAATCAAAAGTTAAAACATTCAAATGAGTCATAATGAACTTTTGAGCATTTTCAACCCTAATTATGCCACTTTAGTCTTTTAAAATTAGACCTCCCCAATCAAAAAGAGTGGAAGAAAACGCCAATCAAGAATTAATGTCTGTCTTACCTCAGTTGTCATTACCAAACAAGAAGCTGTAGGATTAATGGTGACATCCCCAGTCATCAAACCAACATCCTGAAATTCTTCATACATCTCACGGTACTTCTGATTACTCAAAGCTTTAATTGGACTTGTAAATATCACACGCTGCTTTTCTCTCAAAGCCAAGGCAATTGCATACCTATATTCAAACAATATCCACATTAACTGCTGCAATATCCATACTAACAGCTGTCAGGAAGACAAAGCGTATTACTTTGCTTTAGAACAAAATAAATGGTGCAATTCAGAACACCAAGAGAATGATACACATCATTTGAATCCATGCTCTAATACATCTAGGATTTCCTATCCAGATTACTAAATTCAGTGCAACCACATATGCACCTCTGCAGAGTGAAAGATCTTTAAACACCAAATCAGCTAATTTTTATGGAAACAAGAGTACACGCAGTTTAATTAAAAAACTGTAACTGTGCCACCACAAAACTATTATTATTTGAACCCATGCTCTAATATATCTCCATGTACATTTCACTTCTTATTTCAGGTCTGAATTAAACCCTGACAGAGAAGCTGCTGACTAAATCAAACCACTGCTTCTAACAAAGCAAAAAAAAACCACAGAAGAAAGTCCTTACTACTTCAAGCCAGGAGCTAGAAAGAAAAGTATTTTTTCAAGATTTACAGAAACCTGTATTGAAGAAACTTCCATTTCAATCTATACAGTAACAGCTTGACACTTTAAAAATAAAAGCTAAGCTTAAACACAAATTAAGCCTTTCACTACTCACTAAATGATGGAAGATGTAATTTTTATATTCAAGAGTAGCCAATTCAATTCTAACACTGGTGGACTAAATGTTGCATCAAGAAACTGTGACATAACAGCTACTGATGGTTCAAGAAAGTGACAGAAGGGACATCACACTGTTCTTTCATTAGAGCCTGTTAGAAAAGTACTTACTCAGCACAAACAGTTTTACCAGCTGATGTGTGAGCTGACACCAACACAGACTGGTTATTATCTACACAAAGAATAGCTTCTCTCTGGAAGGCATCAAGAATAAATGGATACTCCTAGAAGAAAAAAGCAAAAACATTACAGAAATTTAAGACAGGCTTACACCTAACTACTTTTCTGACTGACCGTTCCAGATTGCAATGCAAGATGTTTTCCATTACCATCTGTATGGCAGATTATCTTTTGTCAAGTAGGCAGTTTGCCTTATCTCCCTCTTTGAGTGACCACATTCACACCTCCCTCGGGAGGGGACATCTGTTGATAACAGACTATTGAATGTCACTGCATGACTGATAAGAACTATAACATCGCATTGTGAGATGCTCTGCCTAGAGGGAGGAGCCAAGCACTGCCACCCAGATACAATCCAGAGGTTTTGAGACTTTCTCCACTGGATTTCCCAGAGGAACAGCAGCTGTCTCTTCCACTGGATCTTCGGAGGAAGAATACATCCTTCTCTACAGGATCCCCCTTGCTCCAACAGAACCACACCTGACACTTCAGGAGGACTGCAGCCACATTTCCAACTGGACTGCTACCAACATCCCACAGGGTGTCAGGTTGGGTTCTGACTCTGTCAGTGTTGTTCTAGTGTATGGCATTGTTTATTTCATCCTTTTATTTTTTCCCTTCCCTATTAAAGAACTGTTATTTCTTCCTCCCATATTTTTGCCTGAGAGTCCCTTAATTTAAAATTTACAGCAATTCGGAGGCATGGGGAGGGTTTACATTCTCCATTTCAGGGGAGGCTCCTGCCTTCCTTAGCAGACTCTTGTCTTTCCAAACTAAGACACTGACCGAGTGTGCAAATTAGAGGCAGAAATTAAATCCTGCAGACACTTGTGATTTCTGCTGATCTTAATCCACTATTATGCAATGACTTTGTATTTAAGTATTTTTATATCATACCTAAGATCTTTGCTTCTGTCTTGTTGTCATAGCAAATGAAAATCTTGCCCTGATGACTGAATTTTCACTCATTTATCAGCTTAGGAAGAGAACTAGAATGCTGCCCCTGCCTGATTTTACAGAAAGAATATCATAACAGCCTATCCAACCTCATTCAACCACATAACTTTTTCTACCTAATTTTAAATAGAGAAACATCAGTTTATGACAGACCTTCTTTTACAGATCTTACGGACAAAGTACATAATTTTTCCCTCTACTCTCACTTATTAGGTAAAGCATGTACAAAAAGAAAAATAAATGGAATCTGCCACATACTTTTGCAGCTTTTCCAGTTCTTGGCTTCAGACCTGTGAATTCTTCATTTGCTGGAAGCGCAACCTATTAAAGATATTTAAAATAAAAACAGTTGCAGATTTCTGTGTCCGCAGCAGTGACCTTTCTGGCAATGTGAAATGTATGAAAACCAATCTGAATTTCTGTTATCCTGCTTCCACAAGCTCATGTGTCAAGGGTTCATTCCTTCCTCTCAAGAGCTTTTCAATCAATCTTTATTTTCTCCTGCCTAAGCAGCGCTGCTTCTCTCACTCCTCTGATATCTCTACTGTCTTGAGCGAGGTATTACTGCTTCACCTGCCTTGAAACACCAGCTTTTCAGCCAAGACACAATCATGTGTTCTGGCCAGTGGATATTCGAAGCAATTACATTGACAATATTCCCTTTCCAAATACACTGTATTTATGCTGGTAACATTCCCATTCCTGGCCAATATCTAGTATAGATTCACTTTAAATAAGCTCTCTTCTGTCACCAAGTGATGGCAAACCTTTAACAGACATCTCAAAATAACAAAAATTTTACACATATGAGTTTTAGAACCCTGATCAGCAACTGTATATACAGTTCCCTTATTACGGAAGTCTGACGATATACAGCCCTTGAATGTGACCCTAATTAACTTGAGCTAGCTCGGGAAAACAGCATAGAAGATAAAAAAACTACAACAAAGAAGTTAAATTTTACATATTTGATTTTCACACTAACTCCTTCTGATAGTCATATAGGGATGCAGGATGCTTCAAGAAAACATTAATTTAAGAAAGAATTAATAGTTTGTATTTTTCATATTTGAATTTGTATTTATGTCCATCAACACAATTTGAAAATGGATAGCTTTTATTACTTTGCACATAAAAAAA
>VZSJ01001692.1:0-10424 GCA_013398405.1 Pheucticus melanocephalus | reverse complement strand
TATTTTCTATGTCCACAGTAATGGACATTTTAATTCTTATTTCCTATTTCCATAGTAATGGACATTTTAATTCTTATTTCATCTTCTTTTTCCACAATAATGGACATTTTAGTTCTTATTTTCTATTTGCACAGTAATGGACATATCCCTACTGCAGCTCTCAGGAATTATCAACAATTCCATACTAAAATAATCAGAGATGGGAGCTGTTCTTAATGAATTTCATCATATTATCTCACTTGTTTGGTTATCAGAAAAGAGGAGGGTATTTGAATTACAAACCCACAGAAGTGTTTTGTTTACCTATATGGCTTATGAATGGGGAAAAAATACAAACAGGAAAAAAAATCTGTTTATTATATATAACAATAGTTTGGCTCTTCTGGCACTCCACCAGCTCAGCTTCCTACCTGCAGGAACAAAAGGAACAATTCTCCTGCCTTTCAGGCAGCTCTTCTTGGAAACCAGCCTGAATTTTAAGAGGCTTCCACACAAACAGCCACTTGTTTTGAAATCAGGACCAAACCTTCAGGAAGTTTCCAGAAAGGTTTTCAGTTCATGCAAGAAAATAAAGTGATTTTAGGTTACTTGGCTGCATCTAAAAGTCAAAACTTTCCATTTTCTGGGGTTTTTAATGATGATTTTTGCCAAGCTGTGTGATACAGACATTATTATATAATAAAAATGGATAAATCGATAATAAAAATTTGATAAATCAATTATTCAAATTTTTATAATAAATTTAAATCAAAGGAACTCAAATCCAACTCCTGAGAGCTCAAAAACCACGAGTTCTTTGCCAGCACCAAAACAACTCCAAAGAAAAGCTCAAAAAGCAAAATCACAGCCAGCTCCTCACTTGTGAGCCTCTGGAAATCTGCCCAGGGAAGAGGGAAGTTACATTTTAATAAATGAGATTCACTGAGTATCGACAGCTCTGCTTTTGTGAGTGATCAATCATAACTAATGAAATTAATTCTGGTAATTTCTGCCAGTATAAAATGCTGGGAGGAACAGAGCACAGGTCTAGAGCAGGTGCTGCTGGATGACTCTGCTCCCATCCAAAGGTGGCAGAACCCCACAAACTCCATTCACCACCTCATTTTTAATATCAGCATTCCCAAACCTTTTAGGACAATGACTTCCAAACTTTAATTATGCATCACACCCACAAAAAAAAATTAAATTATATTTTAGAGCTCTGTTCCAACTTCAGGTTCACTGAACACAGCCCATACTTCAATCATTCCCAGCACATTTCTGTATTTTAAGAGGAAAAAAAGAGCACCTGGTCAGAAGAAGAGATAAAACCCCAATTAAAACAACCCCAAATGGCCACTGAGGAAAGGGCTTAATAAATAAACAAACCACAACTAAACCCCAGAATGAAACCAAACCCAGCCAGGTCAGGAGTCCCTGGAGCATCCTTGGGGTCCCTTCCAACCCAACCCACCCCAGGATTTTCTGTTTTCACACAAGAACAACCCCCAGACTCCACTGGATTTTCTGATTAGGCATTAAAGAACTATAGAAGCAAAAAAAAACCCCAAAAAACCCAGAAGCATTAAAAACTTCAATTAAACATATGTCACAATTCAACATATGTATTTGTTTCATGTTTTTTTAATTATTTCCCTCATCTTCAGTTCTCCTGACCTTCAGTTATGACACCAAATAATATTATTTATAAATTTATAAACACTGCTTATTAAAACCTGAATAAACTACTGAATGAACTATTTGAGCAATAAACTGTCACAGAATTAAATCTTTGCTGCTATAATTTAGTCCTGCCCTGCATGGGACAGTTCAGTGCCTGCTGATACTAATAAATAAAAAAATAAATTAAAAAGTGACCACTGATAATAATAAATAAAAAATGTCCTGTTGTGCATTTTGGGACTATTTTGGTTCATCCTGGGTGCAGCCCTGGCTGGGCTCTTGTGCTGCCCAAGGTGCATCCATGGAGGCTTTTAAATAAATATTTATTTAAAGATTTATTACATTTTATTGTAATAAACTATTAAAATTCATTATTAAATTATTAAATGTCTTATTCTACGATAATATAATAATATACAAGTTATGTGATGTCACAAGAATTTATCACTAAATTATTATTTAGTCTTTATTATTTTAATAAATTTCTAGGTTCAGGTATTTTTAAGGCATCCCACCACCATCTTGTGCAACAAGAGTTATTTGAATATTTAAATAAATAAATATTATATATTTCCATTTTTTCTACATATAAAAGTATTTGTATTGTTTGCTTGAAGCACTGATCAGCTAAAAGTTGGCAAAATTTGACAAAAAAAATTGGGGTTAAAAGGTCCAAAAAAATCCCCAGGAATGGTGTGAAATTCCTGTGGGAAAAGGGAAAAATTTGAATTAAATTCTCATTTTTGGACCTAAAAATTGGCAAACTATTCCCAAATATCCCAAAAAAAATCCCAAAAATTCCCCAAAAACTTCTGAGGACTTCACTGAGTGGATTTTGACACAGAAATACTTGTTCTGGAGACCTACAGAAGGTCCAAGTGTGATATAAACCTCAAGCTGCTCAAAATACCTCCACTTCCAGAAGTTCTATTGAAAACCTTTTCACAATGGAAGGTTTCTCATTTTCTTGTAATGGTTTTAGTGTTCCAAGCAAATCCAGATTATTGAGATGTGATTTTGAACCACACTCTTAACCCTGACCTTTATTTAGAAACCAGAAGCATTAAAATCTATAACCACTGTCACAAAAAAAAAAAAGAGAATTTTTTTTTTGGCAGAGAAAGAATGAAAACCTTCAAAATATATGCAGGTGCCAATAATGAAGTTTTATATTCCCATTTGCCAAAAGCAGAGCTGTGGTCACAAAAATCTATAAATATAAAACCACTTTTTTTTTTTTTTTTTTGTGGAAATCTACTTTTAAAATGTTTTCTTTTGAATGTGATCTAAGAAGCTTAAAAAACGTGAGGTAAAAGGATTACAAGGCACGTGGCTGAGGCAGGAAGAGATTACCAGAAAATGGAGATTATTTGTAAAGAAAGTTTTATCAATGCTCCTGAGAAATCTGCTGAGCTTCCTGCAAAGCACAAGGAATTCTTTAAAGACTTTCAAAGCCCCAAATCCACCTCCTGATTATTTCAGAGCCTCCAAGACAACTCAGAATGCCCAAAATCAAAGCTCCTTTAACAGCTGAGCTCACCAAAGGCTTTTCTGCACTGAAAGCAGCCCAAGGTGGAGGAAAAGCAGAATTTGGGAGCTGCAATTCCCAGATTCTGCTTCTCCCTGCACAGCTCACCTTGCTGGGCTTTGTCTGCAAGCACAAATAGGACAGATTTATGTTTTTAAATCAATAATTGCAGAGAATTGTTTCCAGCCAGCTCTGGGGTTCTGTGAGGACACAGCTCAGCTCCATCTCCAAGTGCACTTCCAGCAAGATGAATTTCTTTAATAATAATTCAGTTTTCCACTCAAGTTTTCCCAGAGAAAAGCTGTTCCCACGGCAGAGCTGCCTGCTCTCAGTCCCTCCATGAATATAAGTTGTTGGTAATTATGGAAAACTTGCTGCTATGCTCATTAATTTGCAAAAATTAGCAGATTAAGGTAATTATCACACAACCACTAAAGGTGGAAGTGACTCTCCCAGCAGAAGCATCATGGAAATAGGACAAAATAGAGTGTAAAATATGTAAAATATGATTTTTAAACACCTAAAATGTCCCCAAGTGCCACATCCAACCACCTCTGGAACACTCCCAGAGATGGACAAAATCTCAGGAACATTTTCAAGGAATTCAAGGGAAAATTGTCTCAGTCCAAAACCTCTCCCAGCCCTAAACCCCAGTGACTTTCTGAGGAATGAAATTCTTTGTAGGAACAATTTGTGCTCCTCTTGGCCCAGCTGAGAGGTGCCCACAGTGGAGGGGAAATGGAAACTGGATCTGGGCTTTTTGGTTAAATTTGGGATTAAATGTGTGAGATGGGATTTTTTGTTTATTAGTTTTTATTTATATCACAGTTTCCCAAACTGTGAATGTTATTTTATTTTCATAAATTAAAAATGGAGCTGTATTTTTATAAGGGTTTTAAGGCTAAATTGTTTAATTAAGAAATGATACTTGAAGGGGAAATGGAAACTGGTTTTGGGGTTTTTGGTTAAATTTGGGATTAAATGTGTGAGATGGGATTTTGTGCTTATTAGTTTTTATTTATATCACAGTTATTATATTACACTTGTTATTTATTTCAAACTGTGGGGTTTATAGAATTTGATTTTCATAAATTAAAAATGGAGTTGTATTTCTATAAGGGTTTTAAGGATAAATTGTTTAATTAAGAAATGATGTTTGAAGGGGAAATGGAAATTGGTTTGGGGTTTTTTGGTTAAATTTGGGATTAAATGTGTGAGATGGGATTTTTTATTTATTAGTTTTTATTTATATCACAGTTGTTATTTATATTTAAAACTGTGGGGTTTATAGTATTTTCTTTTCATAAATTAAAAATGGAGTTGTATTTCTATAAGAGTTTTAAGGATAAATTGTTTAATTAAGAAATTATATTTAAATTATAACTACTTGTGGTTTGTAACATGGATTTTTTATTTAATTACACAATATCACTTATAAAGAAGGATTAGTTTCTGTTTTAAAACTTTTCTCTTGTTTTATACATATTAAAACTTTAAACTCTAATTTTTCTACTGTGTGATACTACACACTTCCATTTAAACTACACATTTATAATTTTAATTCTATTGTTTAATTTTAATAAATAAATTTTAAATAATTAATTTAATTTAATGAATTAATTAATTTTAAAATAATACATTTATTTAATTTTTTATGATTTACAGTTCAGAAAATCCAAATTTTTCCAAGGTAATTTGCCAACTTGAAGATCAGGAAAAAGGGTTTTGGCTGAGGTAATTTCCTGTACTTCAACAGAAAGAAAAAATCCAGAATTTAAAGGAATTCCTGAACTGTGCTTTAGAAAACTTGAAAGTGAGTGCTTAGGTAAATTTAATTTTTTTTTACTCTGGAAGATTTTGGGGCTGGTATCAAGAAAGTATTTTTATTTCTTCTGAGAAGAAACTGTCATTTAGCAGAATTGGCTGGTTTTAAGAGACTAATCACAAACCACTTAAAACTTCTGATTTCTCAACTGGGATTATCAACAGCTCAATAAAAACCTGAAAAGGAGGAAGAAGAGGAATATTCAAGCAGCACCTGCAGTACAAACCTTGATTTGAGAGGGACAGAATAGAAGCAGTTATCAGTGGCTGTCTTGTCTCACCTTTGATTGGATCAACCCTCCTCAAATAGGGCAATCCAGGATTATTAAGGGGCCTCTGAAGGGGGAAAATCCCATTTAACTGGAGAAAAAAGGTATTTTAGGAGTGTTACATGTGCTGGGAAAAGCAGAGTGTTCAGAGAGTAGGACCAACCAAACACAGCAAAATTCAGAGTATTTCCAAGCACTGTGAGAGGATCCCTTAGTCAGCACCAAATTCCACAGCTCTGCTGCACAAGTTGGGATTTTCTGGGCACATTCTGCACCAAACCAAGGGAATTTTCTTAAAATTCACCCCCTAACCAAGTGCAGACTTTTAAAATTACCTTGGAATCCATCTCAGGTGATTCAGTGACATTCCAGTGTGACCACATCACCTCACACACCTGAGTGACAAAATTCCTGCATTTCCTTGGACACCAGAACCACCAAATGCTCTGCAAAACTGGATCAACCATTGCACAATGCAGTATTTTCCTCATTTTTAATAGAACTTTGTTTTTCTTCCATCATCCAAATGCTGAGGGCACCTTTGACACCTCCAAAATCTGGGATTCAGCCTCAGGGCCTTGTTCCACTTTCCCTCTCTGCACCTTCCTGACATTTGGCCAACAAAATAAATTAAAACTGTGGCCAATCCATGTGGGTTCCTAAAAATGTCACTTATTTCCAGCTTTCAAGAGTTATCAGCTCTTACCAGCTCTGTAACTTGATAAAATGAAGCTAAATTATGTATTTCAGTGCTGAAATTCAGGGACCACACAACTAAACTGATTTTTCATCTAATAGAAGTCTGTGTGCACCTACCTTCCAAAGACCTCCACCTGCCTTCTTTTAAGTTTTGTGTTACTTCTAAAACTCTGAGACTTTTCTTCCCACCTGGGGACAGATATTTATCCAAGTTCAAGGCATTCTTTACCTTAGAAATGTAATTTATGCAGGATCTGTACATGGTGAAGACAACACAGTTTATGCTGAGACGATGAGACTCAAATTCATTTGTTATCACTGCCCAATCTTTCAAATCCATTCTGTTTAATTCAAATCTGTTTGAAAACTAAGCACCTCCTTCAGTAGGAAAGGGTTTGAGAGCAAAACCAACGATAAAAACAAGAAAAAAGCCCCAAAACCACAACAGCAGATGCACCAAACAAATCCTTAAGCACAAAGCTCAGGTTAGGGCAGTCCAGGGATATTTGATTTCATTTCTGTTTCATGAAGAGCTTCACCCTGGGCTACAGGTTCAGCAATCAAAGGAATGAAGGTAAAATAGCTGTAGGTGTTGAAAGTCCCATGGAATCATGGAACCATCGAGGTTTGGGCACCATGGAGTGCCAACTGTGCCCCATGGGCACCTTGTGCCCAGCCCAGAGCACTCAGTGCCACCTGCAGGGGACACCTGCAGGGATGGGCACTGCAAAGCTCCCTGGGCAGCCCCTGCCAAGGCCTGAGCTCCCTTTGCATGGGCAAATTGCTGCTGCTGGCCCAGCTGAGCCTGCCCTGGCCCAGCCTAAGGCCGTTCCCTCTGCTCCTGTCCCTGTTCCTGGGAGCAGAGCCCGGCCCGCCCCGGCTCCACCCTCGGAGCGGGCTCAGCTCAGCCCGGCTCGGGACGGGCGGGACACGGAGCCACAGCCTTGCCCCCTCATCCCCCCGCTCCCCCGAGGTTCTCTCCCGCAGAGAACCGCAGAGCTCCGGCCCCGCACCCCGCGCCCCCCTCACGGCTCCCGGCTCGCCTCACCCGGCACGGGCCGTCCTGGAAGACGCGCGGGTCCAGGTTGCAGGCGATGGTGGCGGTGGGAAGATCGCGCAGCGCCACTGCCTCCATCTCGCGGTCAACGAAGCTCCACTCCGCGTCCGCCTCCTCTTCCTCCTCCTCCTCCTCCTCGTCTTCCCCGGGCGGCAGCGGCTGCTGGAGCGGCGGCTCCTCCATGGCCGGAGGCGAGCGGAGGCGGCGGGAGCGACGTCGCTGAGGCGGCTTCTCCCACCCCCCGCCCGCCATCTTGTTTCCTTAGCCCCCGCCCCGCAGCAGCCAATCGGAAGCCGCCGCCGCGCCCCCCCCAGGCCGTGTCAGCCAATCGGAAGCCGCCGCCGCTGCGGCAACAGGTGGCGCGTGAGGCCGCGTCCGCCATGTTGGGCGAGGGCAGCGCCGTGAGGGAGCGGCAGCGCTCCCACCCACAAAATCAACTATATATGTATAAAATATACTATATTTACCATCCGTCCTGTATATTTTGTATATATTGTGTATATAATACACGTGACCACTATATATAATGTATTATAAGTGAAAATTTACCATATAATATATCATTATAATATACCATTTATATTATAATTATATTACCGTATATATTATAATATATTGCCATATATATTATAATACCATATATTATTATAATACACCATATATTATTTACTATATAATTTACCATATAATATACCATATATATATACCCTATACTGTGTGTACTGTATTTATAATTTTTGTATATTATATGTAATGTAATATATAAAAAATATTCTGTGTATACTATGCTGTATGTCTATGTGGCATATATCTAATATACAGTATAAAATACATTAAAAGGTGCTTTGTGTAACAATATACTCTGTATGTGGGAATATAAATAACATAGTATATACAATACCTGTAAAATTTGCTGTATATAATAATATACTGTATGTATTTAGATATATATTTATATATAAATTACTATATATAATGCTATATTATTGCTAGAGAGAGAAAGACATGACCTCCATTGTCCCATCCTTGGAAGTGTTCAAGGCCAGGTTGGATGGTCTATAACATAAATATTAAATATTTATATAAAAATGCCACATGAATATAAAAATTCCTCACTCAAAGACTTAGAAGTCAGCTGAAAATTGCCAATGTGTGTGTTATAATTCTCTTACCTGCCTGAGGGACCAGCTGCCCCAGCCTTGGTGGGCTTGGCTGGTTAGTCTGACCTAAGAGACCTAGACAAATATTTTTATTGTATTTTTAATATAATGTGCCTGTATCTATATAAAATATCTTCTATAATATTATGCTTCTCTTTATTTTTATATATACTTATCACCACCTTCCAGGAGAAGGCCCAAGCTTCAAAGGTCACAGAGTTTTATGAAGTTACTGGTTTTTTTTTTAAGTTACTGGTTTTTATGAGGTAATTTTTAATGAAGTTATTGTATTGTTAGTGAAGTTTTTTATTAAGTTACTTTATGCAGTTATTTTTTCTGAAGTTATTGTGAAGTTATTCGTGCATCTCCAAACATCCCACACCAAATTTCTTCAGCCTCTCGAATAGATTTGGAGTCATTTAAGTATTTTTCTGAGGGATAAGCTAAACAAAAGATGGGTTTGTGATCACCTGTGCTAATTGCCATGAAATCTTCATCCTCTCAGATGCACACAAATGGTCTCTTAAAAGAAAATAACTTCTCTGGGCAAGCCCCAGGTGTTTAATGCTAAATCCAGCCAAAATAAAGCCAATTTTAACAATTTTTTTTTTTCCAGAGGTGTTTCCTGACAGGGCTGGTGACACTTTCCTCTCTGAGGAGCAAATCTCTGGATTCTCTGCAGCCCCCTGTAGGAATCCCACCTGAGGAATTTCCACCTGAAATCTGCTGTTCCACAGAATTCAAAAAATCCAGAAGCAAAACCTGGCAGCAAGAAATCCCTGTCCCTGCAGCCTGGCAGGAAAACCACCGGGAAATATTCACTGGAACCAGGTGGTTAGTGCAGTTCAGGTGGCACATTTGAGGGGAAAAGGCGTTATTAATTGTATTTTATATTATTAATTGTATTTTATGTAATTAATTGGAGCTGAGATCGTGCCCTGCAGGGCTCCAGGGCCAAAGGACCTCTCCGCCCTAAGAGCTTCAAATTTTTAAGCATTAATTCAGCCACTCACGTCAGAAAAAAAAATAAATAAACAAACCTGAATCTCCCTCATCCGCAGATTTAATTGTTCATCCTTTCTTTTTTCCTAGGAAGGGAACTCCACGGCCGCTTTTGACTGGAAGAGGTGGCGAGAGAGGGGGGAAAAAAAGGATTTTCCCGCAATGTTTGGGGCCGGTTTGAGCGTAAGTGAGGGTGATTAACGCTAATGATTAACGCTAATGATTAATGGTAATGATTGACGCTGGTGGTTTCCCCGCAGGAAAAGGGAATGATGCTGGAGCAGGGCCAGGGAAGGTTCCCAGCACTGACACCTCCATCTAGCGGCCGTGGAATCCCCGAGAGTCCAGCAGGGATTTCACTGCCGGGATCTGCCTCCAAAAATCCCCCTTGGACAGGGAAATCCGGCTGGCTAAAATATAGAATGAAATTAAATTAAATTAAAGTAAACAGAATGAAATAGAATGAAATGAAATAAAATAAAATATAAAATCAGATATAAAATATAAAATGAAATAAAATATAAAAGAAGATATAAGATATAAAATAAAATATAAAATAATGAAATAAAATAAAAGGAAATAAAAGGAAATAGAATAAGACATAAAATAAAATTAAAAATTAAATTAAATAGAATAAAATAAAAAGAAATAAAATAGAATAAACAAGACAAAATAAAATTTAAAAATTAAATTAAATAGAATAAAATATAATAGAATAAAATAAAAGGAAATAAAAAATAAAACAAGAAGTAAAACAAAATTTTAAAATGAAATGAAATAGACTAACATGAAATGAAATAGAATAAAATAAAAGGAAATAAAATATAAAATAAAATATAAAAATATAAAATAAAATGAAATGGAGTAAAATAAAATGAAATAAAATATAAAATTAAATAGAATAAAATAGAATAAAATAAAATGAAATAAAATATTAAATGAAATGAAACTAAAATTAAATTAAATTAAAAAGTAGAATAAAATATAATGAAATGAAATGAAATAAAATATAAAATATAGCATGAAATGAAATAGAATTTAAAATAAAATAAAATATTGGTTATCATTCAATGGAGAAAGAATGAACATCACAGAGTCCCAGAATTATCAAGGTGAGAAGAGACATTTAAGATCACCCAGCAGCACCAGACCCTGTCCCCAAGGGCCACATCCAGACACCCCTGGGACACTTCCAGGGACAGGGACAGTGACCCCAAACCTCC
>VZSJ01001691.1:84669-120994 GCA_013398405.1 Pheucticus melanocephalus | reverse complement strand
CCCCTTTTTTAGGGTGTGAAACATTCAGAATTATGCTGATTCTTTCTGTAAATGATTACAATGATTGTCTCCTGTGACAGCAAGACATGATTGATCTGGGAGAATGACTGTGTAGATGAATAAAAAGGTGCAGAAGGGGGGAAAAAAAGGGATTGAAATTACTAATATTGAGTTCTGTGGGTGCTGAATAATTGGAGAGAAACCCACCAGGCATTAAATCCATGGGGTGATTTTGGTTGAAAGGGACCTCGAGGTCATCTGGTCCATCCCCAGAGAAGGTCCAGCCTGAGTTTGGGCTGAATTCTGATCATGTTCAGCTGCAGGATGTTCACATCCCCTCAAGGCAGCCTGTCCTGGTGCACAACACCCTCATTGCAAAGGTTGTTTTCCCCCTAATATTTAACAAGCATTTCCTGGGGCTTTTTTTTGGCTTCCCTTTGGGTCTGTGCCTCCGGGAAAGAAACCTGCCCCTGTGCCCTCTGGGCCCAGCATCCCTTGTCTTCTGCAAGAAACTCAAATTGGGCACTCAGGAGCTGCCACCAAGGGCAGGTGCAAAAAATTGCCACTCTAAAATCACCACTGGCTGCTTCTGCAGAGCCTGAACCTGCCAGGTTTTCTCCTCAAAGGGATGGAAAATAGGAACAGTCCATGAAAAGGAGATTTCCCCAATTATTGGGTGTTTGGGAAAACAGAATACTGTAAGGAAAAAGGGGGGAAAGAGGAAAGAAATATAAGAAACACCCTTTTCTATTTCCAGAAACTTATAATTCTCACTGACATTTTTGATTGCTATCTCAACTTTTCTTATCTGAACTTTGTACCCTTGGAACATTCGATAAACCGAGTTTAGCAATTTCCCTTCAGTGAGAGGGAGGCTGTGTCATAACACAATGTTATATAACCATTAAAACCTTGGGAAAAAAAAATACATGGGAACTGGAAAGAGCCCAGCTTTCAGCTGCATCCTTGGAGCTTATCTGTAACAAACACAGAGCTGTAATAAAAATGAACTGGATGGGGATGCATGAGTAAGCTCTTCAGATGTAACAAACTGACTTGTGAAAAGAGGAAAATACAGTGGTGCTCAGGAAAAAACAGGGCTTTCTTCCCCTCCTAACTTCAGTGCTTGGTGCAGGAGATGGAAAGCTACTGACACAAATGTATTCCCAGCATTGTAATTTAAATAACACATCTGCACTGCAAGGCTGTATCTCCATAGACATAACCAGCACCAGCGCTTTGCTGATATCAGTCACAGGCAATGAAAAGGACCGGGCTGAAAGCATCATTTATTTCCTTTAAAGCTGAACAATGAGGGGCTATTTATGCTGTAAGAACTATGGAAGAGATGTCTTGGGAGCAAATGTTGCCTGTGAGCAAAATTCTCATTGAAGTTGAGAGGAGATTGTTTGGATTGGAAGAACATTTGTGCTTTGGTGCTCCTGGAAGGGCTGGGCACTCCTGCCCTGAGCAGAGTGTGTGTCCTCCCTGCCCCATCCTGCTCTCACAGCTCATCTCCAGTGCCAACACACCAATTTGATGACTTCTGCAGGTTTTGTAAACAGACATTGTGATTTTCCTATTTCCCCATCTATTGCTGCAGCTTTTCAGTCTTGTTTTGTTTCCCTTAATTGCATGGCACGCTGAGTTTGCAATTAATAGCCAGGATTGCCCAGAGCATCTGACTGGGGAGTCTTACCAAACAAATAAATACAAAATTAGATGCAGAAACAATGACCTTTAGTAATTTTTTTTTTTCATTTCCTAATTCACATGGCTGTGGAGGCAGAAGGATCAGAGCTGTTTGCACACCTGAGCTTGATTTAAAAATGCTGCCACATTCCTTTGACGCTGCTAAAGGATGGATACTAAAGGATCTGAGAGGGAAATGGGAAGAACAAGGCAAAATCTTAAACCTGATCTTCCCAGATGCATTCCTGCAGCAACAATTTGTTCTCAAAAGTTCTGTTTTCAGATGTAACCTTTGAACCATTTTTTGTGGACTTTAATCCTAAATCACTCTCAAGAATGCTTTTATCAGCTAATTTGGATTATAGCAGCTCCTACTAGAGCAGAAGTGTTGCTATATTTTTTTCCCTGATTGTTTTCATCCAGCTTTCCCTCTGCTGCACTGAGCAGGCAGGAGAAAGAAAAGGATTCACTGCCCCTGCTGGGATAACAAAATTACCCCCAGGGAATTAAGGGTGGATGGCACAAACGGAATGTGAGCTGCTTTAGAAATTTTTAGGCAAAAAAAATTCTAAAAAAAATTTCTAAAAAATTTCCTAACCCCCCTTGTGGTGCATGTCCCATCCAACAGACAGCAGCAGGGTCCCAGCCTGTGTCAGAGCAGGGCTGAACAACCCAGAGCAAACTCAGCACTAGCCAGGGCTGTGGGGAGGCTGGGGAGCTCTTGCTGGCCAAAGGGAAGCTGCAGCAGCAGAGGGGAGCCTGGCAGCCTGCCCAGAGCATGCCAGGCTGGGCAGGGCTGCTCAGGGAGCTCCTCTTGCTCAGGCTGAGCCCCTGGAATCCAGCCCTGCCAGCAAGGTGCAGATGCTCAGGTGGGTCCCAGGTTCCCCATCCCTAGGTTTGTGAACAACAATGATGTTCTTTCCAGGACTTGCCTTTCTTGCAGAAGTAACAATAAGGGAACAAATGCCTGTGAGGAGCAGCCTGAGGAACAGAGGATTTTCTGAACCCTTCTGCTGGTGAGTGAAGCCTGTGCTGACTCCAGGGGCATTTGCTTTCATTATGGAGAAAAGGGCTGCCTGCAAACACTATTATAAAATTATATATACAGAGGTATGCAGGGCCAATAGTGAAAAGCACAAGGTCATCAAAGAGGTCTAAGGAAGAGAAGAATCCAGCAAATGCCTGTCCTTCAATTCTTGTCAGGAAAAAAGAACCGAAAGAACTTCACCAGAACATGAACACCTCAGATTCCAATGTGGCTTCAATACAAGGAAATAGCTGCAGTTTAAAATTCAATATTCATTTAAATTAATGGGTAGAAATCAAACTGTCCTACATTTACAACATCAACAGGTCCTAAAACCCCCCTGTGATTGCCTTCCAAATATTCCCTCTTTCTCTGGAGGCACCTCCCAATTCCTTCCTTCACCCCTCCACACTCACACACACTCCACCCTGTTTCTTAGAGAAAAATCACTCCAGGAAAAGAGAGAGGGGTTCAATGATTCCAATCCCTGCTCTCAAATATTGCCAGGGAGGAGCAGAGGCAGTGCCACTGCTCGGTGGCATCAGGAGATCAGCCTGGCCCTGATGCCACAGGGACCATCACAGACTGAGGGGTCACCTGCACCGAGGAGCTGCTGGGACAGGGAGGAGAGGGAAGACAACAACAAAGAACAGGAATGATGAGCAGAGGTGAGGGCAAGTGTTGGGAAGGATGGAAGTTTGACAAGAAAGTCTCACAGATATGTGTGCCTAGCAGAAAGATTTTTGAATGTAGAGTCTGAAGAAGGAATAGAATTGGAAGCAAGTTTTGATATAGAAGAAAAGAATTGCTGAGCCAGTCTCACTGGATAACCAAGGAGGCCAAGGGTGTGTTAGTTAGAAGGGGTTTTATGGCTTAGAGCAAAGGATAAACCCACCCCAAACAAGAAGATGTTTTTACCAAACACAAAGAGAGCACAGGCAAACAAGGCAGCAAAGCTGCAAGTAGAAAAAAGGTCTCCGAATTTTCCACTGCAAGAAAACTGAAAAACAACTTCTAGCTTCAACTGTAATGTACTAACTTTGAGTGATTGGAGAATGGTAACATGAATATGGTAATTATAGTGGTTATGATAGGCTAGAGATAATAGTTAAGGTATAGATTGGTTCTACTGTATGAAGAGCTCAGCAAAGAAAAGTCTATAATGCACTGTAACCAAAACCAAAGGGTCTCCAGGCCTGCCTGCAGCTGGAGCTGACAGCTGTGGGCACAGCTCTGTCACCCATGACCCTGGGCTGCTGTGACACCTTGGATACCATAAACTGCATTTTGGATGGAATAAACTGCATTTTGCATACCATCAACTGCATTTTAAGAGCTCCCTGGAGTCCCACATCCCTCATTTAGTCTCTTAGAGGGAAAGGGGAAATAAAGCCCTGCAGCCCTGAGGAAGGGAGCCTGAGTTTCAGACTGAGTGTGGAGAAGGGCTTGGAGCCATGCAGGAGCATGAGGTGGGGATGGAAAGTGCAGGAGAGGAGGCCATTAAGCAGCCAGCTTCCTCCAGCATTTGTTTATCTATCTCTATGACTGTTTGCCTTGTTTATTAGGATTATAAACTCAAGAGGCCAGGCCAGCTCTGGAGTGACTGCACTGTATTTCTCCCAACACAAGCTCAGTTCCTGATTACAATGCTCCTCTGGGGTGCTACTCTAGGCAAATAATATAATAAATAATGGAAATGGACCCAGGAGGAAACTTAGATGTTAACTGTGTAGACACAGGAAACCTGAGGCTTCATTGCTGTATAAATTTAATGTTAGGTTTAAAGCTCCTGCTGTTTGATGGGTGGGGTTTTAGGAACCTGAGCAGGAATTCACTTTTAAAAATGAAAGGCACTGAGATTCCATCCTGGCTGCTGCTGCATTAGCACCAGCTCTGTCTCTTCAAATGCTTCCTGCTGGTTCTCCTAGAGCACAGGAAGCAATGTTCTGGTGATTAAGCAGCAGTATCATTATAAAAGCCAAATGAATAATCATTGTGTTAATGAACTTTATCTTAGAAAAGATTAGGGTTTTTTTTAATGTTAAGCCTCTTTCTGTATGAAAGAGGAAATGCACTCTCATTTCATTTAATCAACCCTGAGATGCTCATGATCTATACAATTTAATTTTCTGTCTGCACGTATTCTTCCACATCTGCATCTCCAGTCGCTTAAATGATGGCATCAAATCACATTAATACATCAGAGATGATGCAGTTCCCTGCGTGCACAGAGAGGTTTGGCTCTGGGTCCCAGCTTACTATTGCAGAATAATCTCCCCTGAAGGGATTTCCAGAGGTCAGAGATTCCCAGAGCACTGCTTTGTGGAAAGCTGGCAAGCAATTATGATCAAAATCAACTCTATTTGGGGTATAAAACAATATAAGGTGAAAAACACTTTATAAGGGAAAAGATTGAGAAAGCTAAAGGTTGGAACCACAAAAATACAGAGGGAAAAAGATGACTTGGTGAGAACCTGTCCTCACTATGAGAGTCACCATCAATTCTTTCCCTTGCCTGGAGAGGAAAGGATTGCTGACCCCATTCCCAGCACACCCTGCTCCACAAGGAGTTTTGGGGTGAGGAATTCAGCTCTTGGCTCTGTCTGTGCATGGCTGGCACCTTCCTTAAGGAGGAAAAGGAAGTGGTGGGTGACAGAGGAGAGGTGCTGCAGCAGTAAGAAGGGATGGGTTGTGTTCAGAACCTACCAACCACAGTTTTCAGCTCATTTCTGTGGAATTCCTACTGAATTGTGTCCTCTGCTCCTAGGAAAACCCTGATCCATGTGGGACCCAAGGAGAAAAGTCCTTCTCTGGAGGATGCTGTGGCTGGATGTGTGTGGTTGCCTGGGAAGCCAAGCCTGACCACACCTTACTGAGAATCACAGGGTGTGGAAAGGAGAGGAAGAAAATACATTTTATAGATACTGCAGAAAAGACATTTTATAGATATTACTGGGGTAATTTCCAAAAGTGAAAAGCACAAGGTCATCAAAGGGGTCTAAGGAAAAGAAGAATCCACCAAATGTCTGTCCTTATTTTCTTGTCAGGAAAAAGGAACCCAAAACTTCACCAGAACATGAACACCTCAGATTCTTTCAGTACAAGAAAATAGATGCAGCTGGAAATTCTATATTAATTTGAATTAATGGGTAAAATTCAAAGCAGCACCCACAGCCACCAGAAAGCACCTGGTGCCAGCTGATGAGTGAATAAAATTCCTCTCTGGTCATAACGGTGCCTTCACTAGATACACACAGGTATATGAGATTCCTTAGGTCAAGGGGAGCACTTGGGCCTCATTTTGGCTTCTCAGAAGGGTGAGTTCATGGGGGATGGCTCTGGCAGCAGTGGCAAGGAGCAGCAGGAGCACAGAGTGTTTGCTGCCACCCCTCAGTGCCAAACCTGTCCCGCTGCCTCTCGCCCTTGTGCTGCGAACGCAGCGAGAGCTGAGCCTTGAGCTGTCTTTAATTAGCAAATGTTGTTTGGTAATCAGTGCGTGCACAGCCTCCTGTTGCCATGGCACTGTCACCCCAAACCTTAACGAGCACCAGGCTGGGCAGGGGTCACCCTGCAGGGCCACAGTGGCCGTGTGGCCCCGACCCCGCGGATGCGCTCCAGGATGGGTTCAGGAGAGGGAGAACATATGCTACAAAGAGACAGCCAGACACCAACACATGCTGAGGAGTCCAGAGGGAAACACTGGGATAATTACAAGCTTGCTGTGGATTAATCAGCCTGCAGAAATGCTGGAGTGGTGTTAAGCACCCAAACACACACCCAGCTCCCGCTGAGACCCTCAGGCATCCTCGCAGCCCAAATCTCCCCTGGCAGAGCTCTGGTTGCCTTTTGGACCAACAGAGGGGTGAGCAAGGATGTTTTAAGAGGAGCCCAGATCCATTTGTCCATGTCCTCAGCACCACCTCCCCCAGGAGCTGCACCACAGTGTTATTTTTGGCATGCCCTCCACAAAAAGAGGCAGCATATGGAGCTGCCGCCTTGGCACCGTGGCAAATATTGATCCCTGCTGTGACAAAATGTGACAAAGAGTTTGCAAATGACAGCACGGGCTGGCAGGAACCTTCCTTTGTGTTCTTGGGACAGGGAAGCATCACAATTGCAGCTGGAGAATTGGATTTTTTCCTCTAGTTGTGGTAAAGCCATCAAGGAGATGATTATCAGGGAGAGTGAAGGTGTTCAAAATAGAGTGTGGCTTAAAGAATGCCTTTAGAACAAGAAAGTGAAACAAGTTGGTTTGAAAGGCTTAGATGATTTCTTTTGGAGCACTTCCAAAATGAAGGATGATGTGTGGAAGGAGACAGAAGAGTTTCACTCCTGTTTTCAAAGTGCTACGTTGGAACTTTTACACTGTGAACAATATTTGCTTCTTCAAATGCTTGTGGGGTTTTTAATAAAATACTGTCAGAAAAAAATTTAAGGGAAAAATTTCTATTAAAGTTCCATCTTACACCCCCACTCCCCACACAGTTTCGTTGTGGGAACTTGCTTTGAATTTCACTAAACTGATTTTTTCCTGCCAATTTTTAGTTCATGCATGAATCTCCAAATTCAATACCTTCCATTGTGCTGGAGAAAAATGGACCCAGTGTCATCCTTTTAGGCAGAATCCCAAACTAAAATAAGGATTTTATTTTTCCCCCACCCTCCTGTTTTTGTCTCCCATAACTCCTTGCTTCTGTGCTGTTTGTAAATCATAAGTCTTGATCTTATGAAGAATAAAATGTACTAAGAGAAAATGAACTGGGTTGAAAGGCATGAAAGTTGTTCCTTAAGCAGGGCTTACTCTGAGTTCTAGGAAAAGTTATGTAGAAGAATCTGACAAACAAACAAAAAAAGCTTTCTATGTAGGCAGATGAGGTGAGCCAAAGGTAACAAAGTCAAAATATAAATGCGAAGAAACAGAGAGGAAAAGCAAAGAGAAATCTGCCATTTTATTTTTAAACACTACATTGAAATAGAAGAGCAGAGTGGGAGAAGGTATTAACCCAGAAAAGAGAACAGATTGGGAGGAGACAAGGCAAGGGTAAATGCCATCTGTATTTGCGGTATTACCTACCCAAATAATAAAACTGGATGGAAGTTTTCAGGAGGAAAAAGAGACTTATTCAACTTCTTGAAATCTTTTCTAGGCCTACAGCAGGTGGTTTGAGGAAGAAAAGATCTCTCTCCTAAAAACCCCTCAAACCAAATGCAAAAACTAACTTGGACTTTGGAAACTTTTTATTATTTATGTGTCTGAATTAACCAACAATTCCCAGTTCCTTTCTAACCACAGTAGCTGACATTCCCTCTGTCTCTGTCCTTCGAGATCTACCCAAAGTTCCCCTCTGAGCATCTGATGCTGATTTAATTTATGGGCTGTTTAACTCTCCCCTTCCCTGTCATTAATAAAGGAGGGCCCTTATTGTTACAGTTTAAATAAATCAACATCTTCATTGGAATTCAGGTGAGGCTGGAAATGAGGGGCTCTCTTACACCTGGAGCAGGACTTTACAGCTGGGAGAGCAAAATCAGGGGGAGAACATCAGTCTGGAGATTTGTCACACTAAAACACACCCAACCACCTCAGCTGGCTGCAGCTCCCTGCATCCAGGCATCAAGGATTTGAAAGTATTAGGAAGGAATTCCTCCCTGGGAGGGTTCTGAGGCCCTGGCACAGGTGCCCAGAGCAGCTGAGGCTGCCCCTGGATCCCTGGCAGTGCCCAAGGCCAGGCTGGACATTGGGGCTGGAGCACCTGGGACAGTGGGAGGTGTCCCTGCCATGGCAGGGGTGGCACTGGGTGGGATTTAAGGTGCCTCCCAACCCAAACCATTCTGGGATTCTCCCCAGTGCCAAAAAGTGAGAATTTAGACCAGAGCCATGAAATTTTACGCAGCCAGTTTGGGGAGTCTGGGAGATGTTTATACACCAACTAAGTCTTTACATTCTTAAAGATCCAGAAGGTTCCCTTGGGCTGTGCCAAGCTTTGGCTTTCTAAGCTGCATTTTCAAGGTCAGAGCCTGCCCTGGTGTTCCCATTTCATCACCACCACTCCAGCTGGGACAGGGACACTCTGGGATGAGCAGCTTTATTGGCACTGGGGGCACAGGGGGCACTGGGGAGTGCTGCCCTCACACACTGACTCATTCCCACCTCATTATTCAGTGATTCCCTCCTCCTCCTCCTCCCCACCTCCCCTTTGACAGCTGCATTCCTGAATCACTTCACATAAAAGGCATATTTGGAAAAATAAGTCATTATTATATTAAACTAATTTCTACAAGCAGCAGTTAAAATGTGTGGAAGCTGCAGCCTCCGTTGGGTTGTTCTCCCCCAGAAATCTTTTGTCAGGGAGCAGAGATAAGAGAACAAATAAGCAAAACCAAAAGAAAAATCTTGATATGGAAAAAATACCCCAAATTCATGCAACTAAGTTCAAATGAAGCTGATATTTCAATCAGATGGAGCCAAAGAAATGTTTCACCCCATAGTTATAGAACATTTGAACCTCACCTCTCTTCCCCAAATTTTCCTCAAGCTGATCAAAAAAGTTTCTAAACAAATCAACACAAATATTAATGTCTTACATTGGTTTCATTCCTTTTTGTCAAAATCTAAGTTAACACACTGAGCCTGGAACATCTTCAGAGATGAAAATCAGCTTCAGCATCAGATAGGAACAATCACCAGAAATCAACAATGCCAACAGCCAAAGCTGCCATTTCCATTGCCCAGCACAAGCAGGGGGTTCAGAGATTTAGGGAGCAAATCAAAGGCTTCAAACTTGAAAAGCAAAGCCCTCCTCTCACATTGCTGCCCAGGGGTCTGTGTACAGGTCACAAACAGGACGGGACTGCTGAGGAACTGCCTTGAGCTGTTGGATTTTCCAGCACCAGCCTCATTCCATGGTTATGACAATGGGAAGATGGCACCAGCTCACATCTTGGGCAGCAAACTAAGAACTTAGTGTTACAACTCACTTTATAAGATTTTTGGCCAATCACCCAAAGCAAAAGCACATTGACAGTAGTTCTATCCAACCACTATAAACACATCTACCTGTGGTTAAACAATGCTTGCTTATTTCAAATACAATACCTGCTTGTGAGCCTTCAAACACAATGCACAGAGCTCCATTATTAAGCTTAGAACTTCCTAATATCTCACTAGATAAACTTTTCTGTAGCTTAGGGAGTTATTCCAGACAAGCATTACCACACAGACCATCGTTCTATTTGTCCTTACTTTCTAATTCTCATATAACTTTTCTGCTGACCAATCTCACGGCTGCTGCTCAGCTCCAATCCCAGTTCTGCTGTCTCTGAGCCCTGCCTTTTGCAGCTTTCCCAAACCCTCTGATTTTCAGTATTCTCACACTCTCCCACATGATAAAACACCAGCTGAGGTTGGGCTTGCACACCCAACACAGCCAAGGAGCTGCTCCAAGCTCCGTGCACACACAGATCCACCTGGAAGGGCAGGAGGTGCCATGGGGGAGAGAAGCCCAGAGGTCTCACAGAGCTCAGGAGAGCCTGGCCAAGCACAAGCAGCCAGTGTTCCCCTGTGCCCTGGGAGGAGCAGGAAAAGCCCCAAATCTCAGCCAGAGGACGCTGCTCTCCAGGGAAAACCTTTTCTAAAGGGTTTCAGCTCCAAGGCTGCACTGGGTGTGCCCCTCTCCATCCAAGACCCCTCCTTTGGGACCTACCTGCCCACAGGTGCACGGCCTCAGTGTTGGGGTGGGCTGGGAGGCATCAACAGCACAGCACCTGCAAAGAAAGGGTTAATTGGGATCAAATTATAGATTCAGCCTGGAATTAGGGAATGGGTTGGGTGGGAAGGGACCTTAAAGTTCATCTTTCCCCCACTTCCAGTGTCCCAGGCTGCTCCCAGCCCTGTCCAGCCTGGCCTTGGGCACTGCCAGGGATCCAGGGGCAGCCACAGCTGCTCTGGGCTCCCTGTGCCAATGCTCAGGATGACTTGAAATAGGATTTCACCCCATTACAGATAAATATTGCACGGGAAAATCAAGTTCCCATCACAGTTTTAGGCAGAAAATCCCAATTCCTTTGCTGGGAAAAAGATCCATCATTTTCCCTGGACCCTTGCTCTGGATAAGCATCTCTGCTTTATTTCCTTGGATTGCTGAGCAACTGCATGAAAGAAATCAAACCCTTCCACACAACCTACAAGGTTATTTGCCTAAGGACTGAAAAATAGAGGCAGGAAGGATTTTTATTTTTTTTTTTAGGAGTTTGTCTGATTTTATTCTCTCTAGCAGACTTCCTCTACTATTTTCAGGGCAGCTTAGTGTCAGATAAAGCATTCCAAAAACATATTATTTAAAACCTGTCAAAGAGAACTCGGCTGTGTCTGTAGTGAGAATCTGGCACACTGCTGAATCCTAAAGTTTGCTGCTGCTTGAAGGGAACACAATAGGCTGTGTTCAATGACACCAGACATCTTTCCCTTTTGTATGCTGAGAAAGGCTCGGCAGCAGATTAATAATTCAATGCTCATTAGAAAGTACAACATGCAGTAAGCAATCAGATATAATTAGGCAAAAATATATACATGATTACAGAGTGAACACGATCCACAAATCCATGGCAGGGCAAATAACGTCACATTTTCAGTGGAAGGGTCAGGAATAAGAAAGGGTCTTGGAAAACACTCTGCTTTAATTGTGGTTTTTGTTTCCCTTACCATCATCTATCTGTGTGTTAGAATGATTTTTCTCTAGGAGAATTCTGTAACTCCATCCATGTTCAGACTCACTCCAGGTTCCTTTCCCTGCATTAAAACCAGGGAGAGCTTGTTTCTCCTCCGGATCCTCATATCACATCTCTATACCTCGAGGCAAGTGTATGACCACATAATTGAGGCCGTAAATTGATGACAATTAGCACATTAGCAGTGAATAGCAGCAAGTGATAGTCTTAATTGACAATGCAGTGGTTAGTAATTGATGTTAATGACTCAGAAGAAGGGGAGAATAGTGACTAATAACTGTAATTTTTAGCTGTTTTCCCTGCTGGAGAAACATCGGGGCAGGTGGAGGTGTGGGCTGGTCAGGGAGTGCCCAGAATTGCCACCTCAGAAAGAACAGGCTGAGGTTTTAAACAAGCATTTTGTGCATCCCTCAGGAGCAAACACAGCTTTGGAGGGCTCCATAAAATGAGTTAGAGGTTGCTCTTGTTCTCACCCACTTTAGGAAAACCGAGAATTCTTTCCCCACCTCCCCAATCCCGAATTCTCAGGTGCTCCTGGCAGAGCTGTGCCAGTTCTTGGCCAGGCTCTGAGTGCAGCGCCCACAGCAATTAGGGGCTGTTCTCCCTCTCCAAAACGTATTAATGCACCAGGGAAAAATCCAGGCTTTAAGAACAATGCCAGTTTAAAACTTGCAAAGCCCTGGGCTCTGCTGCCTGGCCAGATGGCAGATTCTGAGCAGCCCTGCCTTATCAGGGGCGCTCCTCTCACTCACTATAAACAACTCCTGAGAATTAAGACCTCGATGCCATTTGCTGGGCTGGATTTCCCCCGGGGGAATGGCAGGATTAGGAGCTTTATTTTCCTGTTACACAGGAATTCTCCTGCTCGTAAAGATGCATTCCCTGCATAAACCACGCTTTGTATTGAAGGAGAGGAGAATTAATCATCCTCCACAGAAAAAACATATGGACAGGCATGTGGGCTGCAACAATTATCCAAAGATACCCAACATGATGGCACTGGGAGAGCCCTAATTATAGCTTTGGTCTTCCCTTCAGCAGGTGATGTACAACCACAGCCATGGAATAATCCCTTCCCTCAAGCCCACTGCCAAGAGCCAGCACTGGAGACTTCTTTGACACATAAAATATCTTCCTTACATCAAAGCCGAAAATGCTTAAGAATGAGCTTCTTATGAAGCTTTTTATTTTTAATATTGTAGCTCCTGCTCTGTATTTTATATCAATTTGGAGAGCAATTAAGAGCCAGGCCATGGCTGGCTTCTGCTTGAGTGTTACACTCTTCAAGGAGATCATTTCCATCGGAGTTTGGATGATAAAGGACTCCCACAAATCTGAAAATGAACTCAGTTCTCTTTCAATTCCTCCCTGAGTGCTCGTTACTTCTCTCCAAAGCGTGGAGAGAGCATCTCCACAGCCTGGAGGAGCCTTCCCAGGGCCAGGCTGGCACGCTGAGCCACAGGGACTCAAATCTGGGCATTTGAGCTGATTTACACCAGCCATGGATTCAGCCTGGTCCTTGGACTCACCTCAAGGTGAGGAGTGAGCCCAGGTGTCACCCCAAAAACCCACAGAGGGTTTCCCCAGTGCTGCACCTTGGGGTGAACCCAGGACTTCCACCAGTGCTGTGCTGGTGGCATTTTCTCACTGGCACAAAAAGGGAATTTTGGCCCCTTTATACTTCAGCAGTAGGAGATGGAAATATGATAAATACTCATATTTTGTGGTGGCTTTTTGTTGTTATCTTATTGCAGGGGCTCCATACTGCTGTCTCCTTATCACAAAGGTTTCATACCTTCTCGGTGCTTCCTTCTTGGTGCCTCTGGTGGGCAGCTCCTCAGAGATCTAATTCCTTCTTCTCCACAAAGCACCCAACTGACTCCAGTGCCCTTCTCCACTCTTTTATAGCACTCTTCTTCTCATTGGGTACAGCTGTGGCTGGTAAAGTCAGGCCTGTTCCTACTCTTTGATAATTGGTCCAGCTGCAGCTCCTTAGGGGTGAGATTACTCCCTACACTATCTTTATTTTCTTATATTCTATCCCCCTGCAGGTTTTTACTCCTTTCTCCTGAGGGGATGGTCCCTGGAGAATGTCTGTGGTTGGAGAAGGGTCTGGTGGAGCAGCTTGGACTGCTTCTGCTTAGATTGGAAGGCAGGTGAATAATCTATTGAGAAAGAAGAGAACAAGAACAGCCAAGGGGCCACTCTGAGTCACTGAGGCATCCAGAAAAGCCATACTGGGGAAATTATTCAGGTGCACTGGAAGTGAAAACATTTCTCCCGGTCACAGGCAGTTTCTGTAGGTAACTTGTGACCAGGCAGACCCACAGATTTTTGCATTAAAAAAAGAAAATCTTTCATTCCCAAAGGGTAAGAAGAAGCTGAAGTTTTGGGAAGTCTCTTCACCACCAAAAAGCCTGGGAGTGTTTGCATGCAGCTGCTGCTTCCAGTGGCACAAACATCTGAAAGAACATTTCTAACAATGCTCTGCTCTCATCCTCTTGTGTAGCTCTTTCAGTTTCAGTGCCTGAAGATCATGGCAGCGTTTGCCTTCAATAAATGCATGCATTAATGATTTATTTAGCAAGGAGAGTCACTCATTAGGCAGGATTCAAACACACCCTGATGACTGTGACCTCTGCTTGTGGCATTTGTTTCCCAGTGCTGCTACACGGCTTCCTTGTACCTCCAGAGCATACCAATGTGATATCCAACTCATCTCTGGAAAATCCCACACTGCCAGGTGAGAAGGGCTGGAAGCACCAGTGAATAAAACCAATCCAGCTCTTTTGAGGGAGTGGAAGGCTCCACAGCGAGTGCTGGAATTCTCATTGATGCTGAAGTGAGTTCTGAGGGTGCTCAGAGCTTTTCTCCCACTCAGTCAGTGCTCGAGTGTAGGAAGAGCTGCACAAGGATTCCTCCGACAGAAATCTCAGGGATCTCCCAGAAAGAGAGGCACCAGGAGAGCAGGAGGGGTTTGTGCCACACAGCTGGGAACTGCTGCAGGACAGGGAACCTCCCTTGTCTGGTCACTGTTTGAACACAGGGACACCCCCGTGCCTCCAGCCCACCCAGTCACAGAGGGACTGGAGCCTCTTAGAGAGGGGTCATGTCAGGCTTTAAGAAAAATGATCAGAGGAATGTGGAACCTTCAGCTGCTTCTCTGATTTTATTGTGAGATGTCACTCTCAGCCCTGGAACGCTGCTGTGGAGTACAGAACAGACTTTCTCCCAGCTGCCTGTTCCAGCCACCAGGAATTTTCTCAGCCTACCTAAGGCAGATCTGTGAGAGAAAGGAAGAAAATGCAGCCCCCATTTTAGGCATTTTGCAGGCTGAAGCACAGAGCTTCCCCAGCTGCCCAGCAGGGACTGCTCCATGTCCATGCCCAGCTGGCTCAGGGGTGGCTGGTCCCTGGAGTGTCACAGCATCCCAAATCTGGAGCATCCTCCAGGATCAGCCCTCTGTTTGTGCAGCACCATTCCTGGAGGCCCTGAGCCATGAGCTCCAGCCAGGAGCTGCTCCTGGAGGTCCCTCAGGTGCAATTCTTGTGTCACCCCTGAGCAAAGCTCTTGCTCAGGAGCCCCATTTTCAGTCAGGGTCATTTTCTGGGGGTCCATCAGCCCCAAAAGGCTCTGGGGGTTCAGGCCCTGTGCCCCCAAATTCTGTAAATCTGCAGGTGATGTCAGGCAGCTCCCCCCAACCCCAGAGCTTTCCTCTGCCTTTTGCAGCCAGGGATTGCTCTCCTCAGTGCTCATGACAAATTTTTGTTGATGTCCATGGAAGCCCAGGAGCTGCAGCAAGTCTGGCTGCTGCTGCTGTTTAAATGGAGAAGAATGAAGGGAGGAGAGAGAGAAAAACCTTAAAAGCTCAGTATTGTGTTAAATATCATTTTTTCAGTGACTTTATTTATTTAAAAATGCACATGACACAAGCAGAATATGGCTCAGTGACATCTCAGTGTCCAGCTCTGCCTGTTGCATTTGATTGGAATGATTCATCCACTCTGGTCACAAACCCATTGTGAGCAACTTGCAGAAAGTTAAATAAATACCAGCAACGTGAATTTGCATTTAACCAGAATTTATGAGCTTTTATAAATCTATTTTGTGCAAAACAAATTATTATAATGATGGCTGAGTAAGAAGCAGCCCCACACAAGACTTAATTCAAATGCCTTTCTTGTTCTATTCTCTTGTTTTAATTTTCTGGCTCCGCTGAATAACTCGAAATCTTCGCAGCTGTAGCAAAGTGCCTCATATATAATGTATAGATCACATCCTCTTGCCATTTTTCACAGGTGCCTGGCTATTATATGGTTCAGAACTCATTCATAGTGCCTATTAGAGGTCTTTATATGTAACTGACTTCCTTTCTTGAATATTTATAGCTTTTATGAGACGTTTATGGGTAGACCCAACAAGAGTTTCTAAGGAAATACTGGGAAATGGTTGTGTAGAACATCATTAATATACTGTTCCTTGATGGTAATGGCCACAAATGTCATCTAATTGCTACATTCTTACTTTGTCTGAGCGTGGTATTGATGGGGAGACTGCTCCAGAGAGCCTCTCCAGCCTAAAAAATCTTCTGGGAAGCCATTTGGCTCCCAAGGAATGCCCCACATTTGGGGCTGGACATGAAGCATCCCAGGCAGGAGATCTGCCTTCCAGCAGGGAAAGGGGATTGCAAGGAGGATGGAGAGGGACTTTGCACAAGGGTGTGGAGCGACGGAACAAGGGGACATGGCTGTAGGATGGAAAAGGGGAGATTTAGGTGGGGTATTGGGATGGAATTGTTCCCTGGGAGGGTGGAGGGTGCCCAGAGCAGCTGGGGCTGCCCCTGGATCCCTGGCAGTGCCCCAGGCCAGGCTGGACAGAATGGGAGCAGCCTGGGACAGTGGGAGGGGTCCCTGCCCATGGATGGGGTTGGAAATAAATGATCTTTAGGGACCCTTCCAACCCAAACCATTCTGATTCTGTGACTCCCTGATTCTTCCCACAGCCATTTATACCCAACCTGAAATCCCCAGGTAAAGCCCAGCAACCAAATCTGTCTTCTAAACTTTACCATTAAATTCTGAAGATGGTTAAATTAAAACCAAATTAATATTCCTGGGAAGAATCCCTTCTCTACCTCTGCCACTGTGTAAAACCTTGGGAGAGCCAATATAAATAAATAGAGATAGAAACTGGCACAGGTGCCCAGAGCAGCTGGGGCTGCCCCTGGATCCCTGGCAGTGCCCAAGGCCAGGCTGGACACTGGGGCTGGAGCACCTGGGACAGTGGGAGGTGTCCCTGCCATGGATGGGGTTGGATGAGCTTTAAGGTCCCTCCAACCCAACCCATTCCCTGTTTCCACCTCCTGCTGCAAAGCCTTGAAGGAGAAACAAACCCCAGGAGGGTTTGTGGGGCTGGTGAGGCTGAGGTGGCCCTGCTGTGCCAAGGACAGAGCTGAGATCACAAAGATTCAAGGTCTGAGATCAGAACTCCAGGCTGGTGCTGAGGCTGGAGTGCTGGGTAATATTTGTCAGCAGATTCAGGGAGGCAGCACTCCTTATCAGAGACAGCTCCAGGGTGCACCACAACATCTGCTCCCCTAATAAAGCTGTGCTCATCAGTGTCACCAGCCAGCTCAGAGCAGAATGACACATTCTGCTGTCCCACCCTTATTAACCACTTTGGTTAGAGAGGATTGGAAATTTGGATAAAAACTATAATCTAATTAATATTTGTATCCAGGCACAGAGCCTTATTTTTCCATCCAGGAGTTCTGCAGGAACCACACTATTTAATCCCAGAGTTGCCCAAATAAATGGATTCTGAGATAAATTCAGGTGTGTGCTAAGATCTTTAACAAATTAAGCAAATTTAAAGCGTTTCTGTGGCTGCAGAATAAAGAATGTACTTTTTGCTTGCTGGCTTTGAATGACAAATATCTTTCTCTATTTTCCAGATAAAATATTAACAAATAAGGTGTGGAATTTAGTCTAACTGCTGATATTGAGGGTGAGCATTGTTGCTTCTTTCAAGTTTGTGAGATAATTTGCAAGACATGAGAATTCAAAGCAGTATTTGGCAGTTTTTTGAGGCAAAAGGGAAAGGACTTTTGCATATTCTTCCCTTTATCAGTGTACTTCCCTGCCACTCCTGTCTCTGGGATGAGACCTCTCTGGAGTAGCTCCTGGCATCTGGAACAGCTTTTCTGCAACTTCCATGCTTCACCAGTTCCATCTATTTTTATATCTCATCTCTTCTCCCCTGACTATCTCTTTTAATTTCTCTCCATCTGCTTTTTATATTAACTTTATAACTCCATATAACATTTGTGCCACCGTTTGCATGCAAAGCACCAAAATGATGCTGAGGCTGGGAGTTAACCCCGTGCCATGGCCCTGCTGCTCCTGCTCTGCCAGAGGTGGGAGCAGCTCCTGGGCACTGGGCAGAGCAGAGAACTTCAGCATTTTCATATTTCAGCCCCAACCCTCGGGATGGAGAGTGACATAGAAACCAAGAGAGTGGAGCTTGCAGACAAAAAAAATGAAATATTTGTAAGCCAAGTGGTGGCAGTGATGGGGAGAAACATGGAGAAACCTCTCTTTTATTTATGCAGACAAATCTGGAACTCAGCTGACTTTCCAGCTGATGGAAAGTGCCCAAATCCAGTGCTCCAATATCCAATTTTTACCTCTAATTTTGTCCACAGGTCCTGTAAATTTTCACAGTCCATGAGCAAACCTCTTCCTATGGAGGAAATCTTCCCCTCTGTCAATTCCCCATCGATGGACAATGGTTACAGCAGGTTCCTGGAGGTCCTTCCCCATCTCCAATATTGAGAGGGATTTCAGACCCTTAGAAATCAAGCTGAGGGACTCAGCTGGTGGTTTGAACTTCCCAGTCAGCTGCAACAATACCCCAGCCTAGAAAACAGGAGATTTAGAATTCATTTGGATTAAATGCTGGAGACAGAATGAATGTTTTAAGGTTTTAAGGTGCTTTGGAAGCCCTGCAGTGTTTCAGCTGCACATAAACCTGCACTTCTTGGTGTCCACTCCTCTGAACAACCCTTTACCACAGCTAACAAATCTTCTTGGCTGTTTAAGCCGTGTTTCACCCACCCTGACCCTCACAGCACTTCCCAGCCCAGTGTAAAACACACCAGTGTATTTCCCTGTGCATTGTGCAAAGTCGATTTTTCTTCTTGATGTCGCTGAAGTTCATTTTATCTTGTGCCAGTATATTAAAAATCTATTAATGTTT
Source organism: Pheucticus melanocephalus (assembly GCA_013398405.1). Taxonomy (NCBI): domain Eukaryota; kingdom Metazoa; phylum Chordata; class Aves; order Passeriformes; family Cardinalidae; genus Pheucticus; species Pheucticus melanocephalus. Next base: position 102,291 of record VZSJ01001691.1, on the reverse strand, counting down.
CACACATAAAACGAACACAAATCGAGCTCCTGGAAGATTTATGCTGCAACCTGCGAGGGCCCCAAAGTAACTCCAGTGTTATTATGCCCCTGCCTGTGCCAAATTGAACTCCTAACACTGCTGACAAATGCTCCAAAATTCACATGGATTTCTCCCTGACCGCTCTCCCAGTCCCCACTGCAAGTCAAGCCAGTGAATTACACTTCCCAGAGCTGCTCCCAGCCCTGCCAGGCCACCCCCTCCCCTGCAGAGAGAGAAATTCAGCAGGAAATCCAGGTGTGTGCACTGAAATGGATGTGAGCTATCCTTGAAAATCAGGCAACATCAGTGTCTCCTTTATTATTCACTGTCTGCCTCTGGAATACCAACACAGAGCCTAAATACCAATTCTTTGCTCAGGCACTCAGGGCTCTTCCCATGATTTCTTCCTCTGTGTGCTCATGGCTTTAAAACTTATTTATGCCTCTTCTTTTCAAAAGGCTGTGGATTACAGTTATTTTCTTTGCTTGCCCTTTTTTTGGCAGTCCTTCAAGATGTCCAGCTTAGCCTGTTGTGACATGGTTTATGAACTTAAGCCAGTGCTACAAGCAAGCTGCTGGAGCTGAAATCAGGGGCTGAGCAACTGAGGGGGTTTCAGAGCTCGTGGGCTGAACGGGGCAGAAAACCAGGCTTGGAGAGATTTGGGAAATCCATGGAATCCTTCCCATCCCCAGGAGGAGCAGCTCTCCCTGGAGGAGGCTGGACAGATGCTTCTCTGACCTGTTCTTCTCTGCTGTTATGGAGAGTCCACAGTTTCCCTTTGCACCTTTTTTTTCCCCCAACAATCACGTTTCCAAAATATAGAAATATTTTTTGCTTAAAAACATAAATATCTCTCATTGCAATAGGATTCATGGCTGCCTTGTCCAGCCCACAGCAGGCACGGAAAGCAGCCTAACCTCTTCCCAAAAATGACCTTTTAGCCTTTTGAAACTCATCCTGACAAACCACCTCCTGGTTCTTGCCATCTCTCCTGGTTTTCATAAGAGGAAGAGGAAGAAGGAAAATTCTGGTGGTTGGCACACGGGCACCATTCTCCCCTTCCTGCAGGAAGGACCTAGACCTGCTCAGCAAAGGCCAGAAATTGATCCTTTCCTTCCAAAATCTGCTCCAGCTGCCTTTCTCTAATGAGCACAGGATATTCCTTTATCCTACAATGTTTGGATAGCAGAAAGGAGATAGAAAAATACATTTATTTTGTAAAGGAGATAGAAAAATGCATGCCTTCCATAAAAGAAATACCTTTGTTGTGTCTTTCCTTCCCCACCTCCCCTTTGTTGCTGTTGTTCACATTGATTAAATCTTCATTTAGCTTCATCATTTTCCTCAGGTTTCGTCTCCATGCTCACTACACCTGGTTTCATAATCTGTTGTCATGGAAATCAGACAGATGTCAAAAACATGCCTTTGTCACTTAATTGTGTAATCCACACAAGAGAAAGGAGAATGGAGAGAAGTTTTGCAGGTTAAAGCAAAACAAGAAGACAATAGTGAGATAAATCTCCCCCCCAAATTCCCTTTTACACGGATCATTGTTCCCACTGCAGCCCCTGGGGATGGAAAACTTGCTGAGATTGTTTCCGTGAGCTCACTTGTGTCTGTCATTTTGGGACTAAAGGCTCCTGCCCCCTGTCCTTGACGGGATTTGGTGGCACAGGAGCAGATGTGGCCGTGCAGGGAGGGTCCCTGGCTAAGCTGCTTTCCCAGCTGGGTTTGAGGTGCTTGGGGAGCTCCAGCCCTGGCAGCAGCATCAGGGGGTTCATTCGTGTCAATGCCCCATCAACAGCACAGCAAGAACAGCCCCAAGGCTCAATCCCTAATTGTAAGAGCCTAAATGAGGGATGTGGGACTCCAGGGGCTCTCCAAAATGCAGTTTATGGTATCCAAAATGCAGTTTATTCCATCCAAGACGTTCCAGCAGTCCAGGGTGGTGGGTGACAGAGCTGTGCCCACAGCTGTCAGCTCCAGCTGCAGGCAGGCCTGGAGACCCTTTGGTTTTGGTTACAATGCATTAGATACTTTTCTTTTGGTTACATTGCATTCTAGACTTTTCTTTTGGTTACATTGAATTATATACTTTTCTTTTGGTTACAATGCAATCTATACTTTTCTTTTGGTTACAGTGCATTAGATACTTTTCTTTTGGTTAGAATGCATTAGATACTTTGCTGAGCTCTTAATACAGTAGAACCAATCTATACCTTAACTATTACCTATAGCCTATCATAACCACTATAATTACCATATTCATGTTACCATTCTCCAATCACTAAATGTCAGTACATTACAGTTTAAGCTAGAAGTTGTTTTTCAGTTTTCCTGCAGTGGAAAATTCTGAGACCTTTTTTCTACCTGCCACATTTGCTGCCTTGTTTGCCTGTGCTCTCTTTGTGCTTGGTAAAAACATCTTCTTGTTTGGAGTGGGTTTATCCTTTGCTCTAAGCCATAAAACCCCTTCTAACTCACACACCCTTTGCCTCCTTGGTTATCCAGTGAGACTGGCTCAGCAATTCTTTTCTTCTATATCAAAACTTGCTTCCATCTCTATTCCTTCTTCAAATTCTACATTCAAAAATCTTTCTGCTAGGCACACATATCTGTGAGACTTTCTTGTCAAACTTCCATCCTTCCCAACACCTGATATCCAGCAGGATGGGCAGAGCAGCCCCAGCTGCCAGCAGAGGGAATGGATTTTAGTCCTTGCAGAGCCTGCTGGGTGGCTGAGGTTTGGTGTCACCGAGGCAGGGGTGACATCCTGCAGAGCACTGAGCTTGGGTTTGCCCCAGAATGCTCTGACCCAGCCATGTGGTTTTATCTTGGCTGAAGAATGGGGCAAAAATGCAACCAAATGGTGTCAAACCAGGCCAGTCCTAGGGCTGGAAATAGGGGCAGCCACCTGTGCTCCTTACTCAGGTACTGCTCTTGTGTCCAAGGTTTATCACACCAACACCCACAGCAAAAAAAATTAATGAATTTTGTGCTTTTAGTGCTCACCCGCTCCGTTGAGGACATCGCCTTCCATGTGTGTTCACACAGCTGTTCTCCAGTCACCTGGTTCTATTCCCTTCTATTTTTTATCAAGTTCCTACTAAGTACAGAATAGATTTTTTTATGCTTGTTACAAGAGTAGCCCATGATATCTGCTTATACATCTATTTTAAAATGTCAGCCAGACAAATGAACCTTGCTAAAATAATGCTGGATCTACAGAAATTCCCTGCACACAGGAAATTTGCAGTGATTCCTTGCAGCTGGATCCTGCTTTGCAAATTAAACATAGAAACTCTTGTTGGAAACACAGAGGTTTTATTTTAAGATATAGAAATACATCTGAGTGTGTGTTAATTTAGGTAAAGCAGTGAAATGCAGGATAGAAATGGGGATGGAAGGAATGAGCCTGAAGCGCTGATTTGAGGCTGAATTTGCTGAGTGTGGCTGTGGAGGGAACAACCTTGAATTACAAATCGAGCACATCTGTCCAGGCTCACACAAACCTCAGTGCCCACGACTTCCCACAGCCCCTTTCCAGGTGAGAGCAGCATTTCCCAGAGCTCAGGAGCTGCAAAACCTGCAGGGAGCCCCTTCCTGCAGGGGATGTGCTGAGAGCTGCTGGGCCAGAGCTGCCCCAGAAGCTCCCAAAGTGCCCCGAGCACCACTCTGCATCCAGCAGGCTCTGAATATTTCATCCAGCACAATGAATTGTGGCTTTTCAGGATTAATTCGTATTGCTGCAGCCGGGTTGGCATTGGGGAAGGGTGAAATTAGCGTGTTATTTATGCTGAAATGACGTTGAGGCGCGAGCGGTGTTCCTGGAAGGCTGGAAAACGGAATAATTTTGAATAAATTATTGATGGTTTTAAAAGCCTTGCTTATTGATTACAGGTTATGCTCTTAGATTAAAAGAGTGCAGCTAAGTCCTGTCAGAGTCTTTCAAAGTCAGAGTTCATCAGAGTAAACAAGTGGCTCTGCACTGTAACCCAGAGCAGCCAAAGAGGAGGAAAAGTTTAAAAAGTGCTTTATGGCATGAACCCCTTCTGTTTATCATGATTCTTTCCTTCTAAAAACAACTCTAGAGGCAAATTAATTCAGTATTCTAGGAAATGAAATAAAACCATAAGAGGAGCAGCAAGTTCTCCATGACTGCACATGCTTTCAGTGCTCTGCTCTGGCTGAGGAGGTGGTGATGGGCCAAAGGTTGGACTCGATGGTTTTGGGGGAGCTTTCCCACCTTAAGGACTCTGGGATCCATTCTGTGGCTGGGTCAGTGCTGGTGTTGGGTGATCTCTCCTCAGAAAACCACCTTAGCTGCTGCAGCTGTGTGTGAGGAGCAGAGTGACCATGGCAATAACTCAGCTCCTGGATTTCCCCCCAGATCTCACCCCCGGGTTCTCTGAAATCCTCTGTGTTGCTCCAAACCCAGAGGCAGCATCACCATGGGCTATTCCTAATTTCTTGCTGGATAACTGAAGGATCCTATTTCTGTGTTTAGTTTTTGTGCTGTTCCTTCACACAGTGTGCTGTGGCCATGTGCATTTCACCCTAGAGGTCTTCAGCAAATTCCTGTAATTACTTCTCCCCATCTCTTGTTCATTTATTCCATCTGAAATTATCTCTGAACATTAGTTCCATTTGCTAAATCTCTTCTTGCTTTATTAACTTTAATCAAACTGATATATTCTGCTAAATGAAAGGTGGTCTGGATGCCCATACCTGGCTCAGCCCTCTTCCCAGGGGGAAACACCCTCTTGAAACAGTGACACAAGTTAATTTTGCAATTATCAGAATGGAATTTGGCCGTTGTAATTTGGGTTATTGAGCAGTTGCCACTGGTGCCATTTAAAAGCTGCCTCACTGCTGCAAAAGAGACCTGAAAAAAAAAAAATCCTGTGTGCAGTCACTTGAATTTCAAAGTGAGTTCTGTGTGCCAGGGAGATGCATCTCCACCACTGTTTGCTTTTCATGGGGTTTGGAGGGAAGGGAAATTCAGCTGGGCAAAGTGCACTCCCTGCTCATGGAGGGATGTGATTAAAGGAAGGGAAAGAGAAAGGGTTTGGCTTTCATTCGTATTTATTTTTAGAATTGGTGAGCTGCACAGATTCTGTGCTATTGGGGAAACACAAAAGGCTGGTTAAACACTTTATAACTCAGATTGCTGCTAAGGAAAAAAACTCCCAGAATGGAAAAAAAAAAAAAAACAAAAACCCACATGAGAAGGATGACAGCTTTAAAAATCCTCATTAAAATCAACCCAAGCAGACCTCTCCAACCACTTTGACTTCAATTAGTGTGCTTTGCTGTGTCAAACACACATCCACTGCCCAGTCCTGTTCCCATGGCAGGCAGCAGAAATCTTGGCCCTTGTCTGAACAGAGGGGAGCAGGAGTTCAAGAGTCAAGCCAGAGATCTCAGAAGAACAGATAAAAGCTCAGCCTCCAGCTCCTGCTTTCAGTGTGTTTAAACTAAGATGATAACTGGAAAAGTTGATTTTTTTATATATACACGTAGCAATATTTAAAATACCAAGTAAAATTTATGTTGCTGCTGTTTATTGTCTATCTGAATTCCTGCATGGAAAGATGAAGGGAGGGAATGTCCTCCTTTGTGCCATCATAACTAACAGAAGCCTTGGTTTTTGGAGAGTTTTTGGCAATATAAAAGCATTGCTAAAGCTCAGAGATTGCAAATATAGATGCAATACATATATTCATGTATATCTATATATTTAGATTTAGATTTTTAATTCTATTTCTATTGATATCTATAATTATAGATTCATAAATTTGTGAATATTTATACTTATATTTATATATTAATATTTATATATTTTTATTTATACATTTATATATTTCATTTTATATCTTTTTATATTTATTTATTTATAAATTTATAAATTTTATATTTATAGATATTTATATTGTGAATATTTATATTTAGGGGGTTATTATTTCTATTTACTTTGGGCTATTTCCCAGTGATGTAATGCACAAAAGGTACTTTGTCACAATGAACTGAATTCCTCCTGAAGCTCACCTCTGCTGTGGGTCAGATTTTGGGGCTGAATAATGAATTGATTGAGACAAACATCCTGAGTCAGGTGGAGAAGAAGAGGCTGGCATGGGCAGGATGGGAAGCCTGGCACGACACACAATTAATTAATGAACTTTCTGTGCCAACAAAGAGCAGAGGAAAGTGCAGAGCAGACAATTCACGTGTGATTTCCGACTCTGCCTCAGCTGCTGGTCAGCTCTGGATTCTCAGCTGTCTCTGAAAGGTGCATGGGGCTGGTTCTGCTCTTTAATTGAGACCAAAAATCATCAAGCTCATGCAGCAGCACCTAAAGCCCAGCTGGAACAGAAATGGTGTGGAAATCACTGACCTTGCAGCTCCTGTGGAGTGGCCTGGTCCAACAGCAGCAAATCCATCATTAGCCAATTTATGGAATCATTTTTTCTGCACTCAGAGAATTCCCTGGCTCTGGGGTAGCAGCAGGGATATTTACTGGTGTGTTTGGAAATTACTGCAGTTTCTGGCTCAGTCCCAGTGGAGTTTGTAACCCCACAAAGAAATGGGGCCAGAAGCAGCCATGGAGTGCCAAGGCAGGATCCCAGCTGCAGAATTTGAGCCCTGCTGTGTTCACAGATGTGGGATCCAGCTTTTCAATGGCACAAATAAATTCCCTCCCAGCACAATCCCAGGAGTGGATTCAGGCAATGTGATTCAGGATCCATCCCACTTTTGTCTCTGCTCTCATTGTGAATTCCTACATTCCCTGTAGGATTTACCTCCCCTCCTTCCTCCTATCTGGGCAAGAAACTTCTAGAAGGACTGAGAAAAAAAAAAAAAAACTTCAATTCTTTTGCACAAGAATCTGAGCTTATCAATAAATAAGGAAAAAGCAACAGGAAAAAGAATAGCAAGGGGGAAATAATAAAAATAAAATTATGTTTCCAAGCCTTCGGAGCCTTCAGCTCTTTTTTATTTTTTTCCAGACACATTTCTAATCCTCCCACTGCCTCCCAAAGAGAGCTTTGCTAACCTGTGGAAGTTTGATAGCTGGCCTCCTTTGTCCTGAATTTATCGTTGCAGAAGTCCCATTGCAGGTTTGAAAATTAATAACAGCACAATCCCTGTACCTCACCTGAGTGAATTTGACGTATTTTCATGCTGTTCATCTTCAAATATCTGGACTGGTACTTTCCACTCTCCCTCAAGAGAAGATTTAAATCTCTCAGTCACATACTGGGAAGCAAGTTATCATTTTTAAGGCTTTGTTGTAAGGCTCAGGCCCTTGCTGGTCTAATTATGTGTTAGGTAAAGACACAGGAGATGTTTATCTCTTACATCAGTTGTCTTGTAAAATCAGAAACCTAAAACAACCCTGTGGAAGCTGATAAGCCAAAGGGAAAAAGAAATGCCCTGATAGCACAGACAAATAGGACAGACCCACATTAACGTGTGGTTTTGGAAAGGATTGCTACAAATCCTTTCCAAACAAGGATTTCTGAGAACAAGGAGCCACTTTCAGATTTCTCTGTGCTTGTTCCCTTTAAATTGAGTCACACTCACAGTGCCTGCAATGGATGGATCATTCCTGAAGTTTCCTAAATGTGACAAAAATATGAATCACCTGGAATCCACATTTCAGGCACTGCATTATTTAGTATGTGTTAGCTGATCCTTTTACCCTCTGTAAGCCATCTAAATGTAAGGGTGAAAATATCAAGGTCTGCTAATTAACATCTTAATGTGATTGATGTCTTATTTTGATTACTTCAATTTTACAGCATTTAATTTGAGACTGTGCACAGGTCTCTCATGTCAGCAGCTGTATCATTTATACAAAGAGTGAAGCCCTTCTTTTACAGCCATTTTTAGGAAAGGAAGGTACTCTAACCCAGTAAAAACCACCCAGTTTTCTGCCACTGGTTGCTTAAAGCATTTTGTTTTCAAGATGACTTTAAAATAAGAAATCCTAATGAATGGAGGATGTCTGACTTCACAGACATCATTCATCTTCCTAAGAAACAATCTTTACAACCAGGCAAGAATTGCCACAAGGAAAAATAAAAAAAAAAAAAAATCAAATATGAAGAAAAAAAGAAAAATAAAAATATTCAAAATACCTAGAGTTTCTAATGAAGAAAATTGCAGAGGTGCACATAAATATTTAAAAAACCTCTCTCTGTGTAAAGAATATGTGTTTTCTTGATAGTGGAACTGGGTTGTGTTCAATCATGCAATTTTGGCATTTAGGAGTCCATGAATTTTAAGCTTTAGGAGATGGACAGAGCACACTCCTCATGGCCATTCACACAGAGCAGCAGGGCAGGGGTGGGGAATTTTTGGCCAGCACATCAGGGACCTTGCAAAGGTCTCCTGAAAATACAGCTTGGAACTGAAGGAATTCAGGTCTATCCTGAGTGGGGGCCTTTGATGGGCTGTGTGTCTGCAAAGAGGCTTAAAATCAAATCAATTCTGGCCAGGGACAGGACTCAGGTTCTGATCCCTAAAGATTTTGTGGAAAATTTTTCCAGGTATTGGGCAGTGTTAAGGCATTATCTCTTTTCGGGGCTGTATCTGTACCAGGATCAGAAGGAAGTGATAAAGCACAGATAAAACATCCCTGTGCAGCCCAAATTTCTTGGAAATTCAGCTGAATTCTGCAGCCCAGAAATGTCCCCAAAGTGATCAGGCCAGGCTGTGGAGGAGGGGACACTCCCTCCTGACTCTGAAAATCAGAACCACACTGGCAGCTCCCTGAACCCACAACTCCCTGCTCCTTCCATTCCCTCCTAGCCTGGCTGAAAAAATAAAAATAACATTAATTATAATTATTAGTGAAGAAAGAAGAAGAAAGAAGAAAGACAAAGGAAGAAAGAAGAAGGAAGAAGGAAGAAGGGGAAGGGGAAGGGGAAGGAGAAGGAGAAGGGGAAGGAGGAGGAGAAGAAAAGGGCAAAGCAGCTCTTTGACTTATGTGGGAATGGATTGAATTCCCAAAAGAAGGAAGTCTCAGAGAGCATATTTTAATATCTTGTGTCCAGAGCCATAAAGAGAGCAAGGTTGGAGTCATGTCTATCCCCAAAATCCCAAATGCAGCCACTGCAGCGCAGTTTTCCTGAAAAAATCCCTCAGCACCTGGGCAGCTGCTGAGCTCCAAACCCTGGCACTGTTCTGGAATGTTCTTTCCTTCATGGATCCCTCCCCAAACTCTGGGAATGCCCCACAAAGCTCCTGTGTCCCAGCCTGGCCCTACCTGCAGCCCCCAGGAGCAGCTGGCACAGGGCTCTGGCACGGGGCAGGGATGAAGGAGATAAAACAAAAATCTCTCCACAGCCAAGTGGATGCCAAAAATCCAGGCTGGTCCATGCTGGAGGGGTTGTTATTTTCAATGAGTGTGGTTTGGAGCTTGGTGTGTTGTTAAAAGTCAGCTGAATCTGTGGAGATCAGAAATTGTCTGAGGTCAGGGTCATTAGGATTAATCACAGGGAGGTGGGAGTTCTTTTAACCACAGGGATTCCTCTGGCTCTTGCTTCTGTCAGCAGCTAGAGAGCTGAATTCGTGCTTCAGGGGGATTTTCCATGGCATTTGTTTCCTTAGGACAGAGAAATTGTGTCTGTGCCCTCCCTGGAAGTGCCCAAGGCCAGTTTGGATGGGGCTTGGAGCAACCTGGGATAATGGAAGTTGTCCCTGCCCATGGAAATGGAAGATTTTTAAGCTCCCTTCCAACCCAAACCATCCAGAGATCACACCTTCAGAGCTTCTGCCACGTGCCCAGGCTGTGCTAAAAATTCCACAGGGGGTGTTGGGAACGCCAAAATTCCCCATGCCCAGGCTGTGCCAAAAATTCCACAGGGGAGTTTGGAACACCAAAATTCCCCATGCCCAGGCAGTGCCAAAAATTCCATGGGGAATGTTGGGAATACTGAAATTCCCCATGCCCAGCCTGTGCAAAAAATTGCACAGGTGGTGTTGGGAACACCAAAATTCCCCATGCCCAGGCTGTGCCAAAAATTCCACAGGGAGTGTTGGGAACACCAAAATTCCCCATGTCCAGGCTGTACCAAAAATTCCATGGGGAATGTTGGGAATACCGAAATTCCCCATGCCCAGGCTGTGCCAAAAATTCCACAGGGGGCTCTTGGGAACACAAAACCCTGGAACAACAAATTCCCCATGCCCAGGCTGTGCCAAAAATTCCATGGGGGGCGTTGGGAAGGTCTGGGCTGCCCTTGGGCTGGATGTGGACACCAGTGCCACCAGCAGCAGGTCCCAGCTGGGTGATAGGACCTGTGGAGCTGCTAAAAGCAGAAATTCCAGCTTCCTTTGATGGGAATATGTAAACACTGACAGGATCCCCATGTCCAGACACAACGCATCCAAAACCGCACATGAGCAACAGGATTAAGGAGGAATAATGAATGTAGCAGTACAATTGGGGCACAACTAACTCCAGAGCAGCAGAGCAGCACAAATGCAGTGCACAGAGGTGGGGGCAGCAGCTGCTTTGGTGATGCTGCAGGTTTGCAGGGGCAGGTGGAGCGGTTTGTCAGCCTGGAGCGGGCGCTGAGCGCGCATTTCCAATAAACGGAGACCTTCTGCTGCAGCTTATGTTGCTTTCTTCCTGCTGCTGCTCTGGGACTTATCTGGAGTTCACAGGCTGGGGAAAGTGGCCACTAATCTTCCAGCAGCACACTGAGAGCATTTTCAGCAGTGCAGCTGCTGAAGTCGTTCCCAACCAGGCACAGGAGCCAGCCGGGAGGATTTGGGGGGATTTTTCTGTTCCAACAGGTGAAAGATTTCTTCCCACCTGAAAATGTTGGGGAACAAATCTTGGCCTCACTTCAAGTGTTTCTCCTCACAGGAATTGAGCACAAACTCGAGTTTCCAGTTTGCTCCTGCTGATGCTCCCATGCTGTCAGGAAAGGGATTTTGTGTGTGAGTGGAATTGCTGTGAGGAACCACACACCTGGGAAAATAAACATATAGAATAAAAATGTGAGAGAAAGGCACCAAACAGAGGGAGAAACGCTCTCTCAGAACCCCCTGGGGAGGGCAGGATTAACTGAGTGCTTTGCTGTGTGTTAGGATGCTTTATTTAGTGCTGTTGGGGATCTCCAGGCTGGTTTGTGGGTTGCACTCCAGAAAAACAGAGAAAACAGGCTCCAGACCAGGCATCCCCTGTGCTGTGCTGCTGCTCAGCTTACCTGTACCCTTCCCTGTGCTTCCAGTCAGGATCTGCCTGTTGGCCGGGTCTGGAAAGAAGATTTTTGGTCAAAGATGCATTTTCCTGTAGCTGGGTGCTTTTTGCACAGCTCCCAGCACGGGGAATTCTTCATCTGCCACTGCCCCTGGGAAAGAAAAGCAATAATTAGTAAAGGACTGAACCATGTGGGGGGTTAATGGGACATTAATTCCCATCAGGGGATTATTAATAAATTATTAATTAAACAGGGGGTTTTGCCCCAAATCTGTGAGTGCAGAAGGAGGAGAAAGCCTGTGAGAAGAGTTTTTAGAGCTGGACCTGCTGAGCTGCTCCTGAAGGGTTGCAGAGCCCTGGAACCATCAAGGGTGGAAAAAACCTCTGAGATTGAGCCCAGCCTTTAATGTTCATCCCTAACCCCTATCCCAGTGCCACATCCACTCCCCTCTGGACACTTCCAGGGATGGGGATCCCCTGTGCCAGTGCCTGACCCTCTTTTCCATGAGGAAATTTTCCACAATAAGCCCAAATCACAGCCACAGTCCAGCACAGAGAAACCCAGGAGGTGCCAGGGGAATGATGGGCACAGGGAAGTTTATTTTTCATTTCTGGTTATCAACCTAAGGACAAGGTGTGTGCAGCCAGCCAGGGTCCTCCACGTGGTGCCAAGAGCAGTAGAAATCAGATGTGCTGAAAGAATTCTCCTCTCTTCATCTCAGCTTCCCACAGCCCAGCATTCACTGCAGGCCAGCCTGTATTTAGCAACAGAAAATTAGACATAACATAATTAACCCAGAATATTCTTTATTTTTCTATTGCAAATGGAAATAACAGCAAATTATGGTAAATAATTATGGGCTGCTTACAGAATTTCTGTAGATAAGAAAATGGACTTTTTCTTTTGATAAGATTTTAGAACTGTGCAGACTTCATAGCTGGAGAGGTAAATTACTTTTCCCGTGGTTTTAACATAATGGACTGTGCAGATAAAGGATTTTTGTGGGAATGTGAATGCTTCCAGATGTTTCACGTATTTTCCTCATTGATTTAAACATAATCTTCCCATGATTGTGCACAGAGAGTTCTTGCAAGTTATGCATAAAAGGCACTAATGCACAGAGGCAGGGATTTGGAAGAAGAAAATGTGGAATTTTACACCAGTTTTAAATGCAAATGATGATTTGATTGACTATATCTAGGCAGAAATGCTGCTAGGTGTGAAACTTTATGGTATTTCTGATATTGTACCTGGAGAATTCAAACCTATAAACCTAATAAGCTGATTGGAATTGTGCCATTTCCAATGGATGCACTCCATTGGCTGGGGGTACTTGTTGCCCAATTTTCAGATTCTAAAGTTTACTGAATAATTTGCCAAGATTCCAAGGTTTAAATCAGCAATTTAATCTAAACCCATGCACCAAGGAATAGAGACTCCCTCAAAGCACAAATGTGTTTGGTCTGTGAGTGTGCTAATAAATAAATTAACTTTTATGACACAAACTTTCTTTAGTCCACGGATATTTGAGTTGAGGGAGTGAAAAAAGCAAAGGACCACCATTCCATTAAACTGGTGATTTACCAGCTCAAAGAAAGCACTCCATTGTGATCTGAAAGTTCATAATAAACTTTGCAAGTGGCTTGAAACAAGATGTGAATTAGCTTGTGATAGAAAAGCAGCCTTTATTAACTTTTACTTGAAATATTCTAGGTTTAACTGAAGGGGATGTTGTGGAGAGCAGGGGGAGCAGGGGCTCTGGGCTGGCCCCAGGATTTATGGTCCCAAATCCAGCTTTTCCTACAACCCAATTTGCCTTCCTGAGGTGTTTGGTTGGGCTCTGACCCCGCTCCCACCCACACCCTCACCTGGCACCCCTAATTCCAGCAGTTTTCAGACATGACAGTAGAATCCTCAAAGAGAGGTTTTACTTCTAAATCAGTTTTTAGAAGGATTTGAGAGAATCCTGGCAATTATTTGCAATTATAGAGGTTAAGGCTTGGACTCAGCAATTCTACAGCTCTTTTCCAATCTTAATGATTTTATATTCACTAGAATGTTTTAACGACTCCTTGTGACTATCTCTGCTGATGTGAGGACAACACAGTGATATTTGTGCTTTAAAATGACCAAAACTCTGAATATTGAGGGTTCACTGAGCACAACCAGAGCTGCAAGCAGAACAAGAAGAAGTGCTGGTGCTTGACTCACTGATCTCCTGGTGGGCTCCAGCCACGAGCCAAGGGGATGCTGCCAAACAAAACTCATTTGCTGAGCACAAAACAAAGCCATAATCTTTATAAGAACATCCACACACTCCCCTAAACCTGCAGGGTCTGGGAAACCACCAAGAGATTGTGATTACAGAGCTGCAGGTTAATAGCTGGAAACCAAATGCATCAGGAAGTGCAGGAGGAAGATGCTGATAAAAACCATCTTTGTTCCTTTGGAAACTGCAATCCTTCAGATAAAAGGGGAGCACATCTCACACTGGAGATGACTCTAACTTCCAAATCAAACATGAAGGGAATATTGAAGAGATCAGCAGGGAGAGCAGTTTTGATTTTCTTCCTGAGTTCAATACCTGAACTTTTAGAAATAATTTGTTTCTTTTGTTTGTGTTGATGGCTCCCTAGTAAAATAAAACCTCAGGTTTTCCAGGCTTTTTATAGTCTGTATCATTTTTTTTTCTTATTTTGTCTTGTGGGGTTGAATTTCTTTTTCCCCTTAAGGCAATGCTCTCTATTTCAACATTATTGACATAAAGCAGAGTTTATCTGACACAAACCTGCACAAGAGTTCCAGAATTAGTCCTGGGGTGTCCTTCAGCCTCACCCACAGGTGAAGAAGGAGCAAGGCAGAACAGCAGGGATGTCCCAGGTGTGTCACAAAGGGACACCAGGCAGGGACAACCCAGCCCCTGCTTTTCCTGACACCTCCCTGCTATTTTCTGTGCCCCTATTTTACCCTCCCAACCACCACATCCAGGTTTTAGCAGCTTCTCCTTGCACAAATAAAGCCCCACAAATAACCCCCATAGCAACACCCACACAGGAATCTCCTTTCCCTCATTCTACTTTACAGGCAAAATATGATTTGTGGGATTGATGCAAAATGTGCATCAATCATGTCCAAAATATTGCAGAGGAATAGGAAACAAACTCCTGAATTCTTTGTCTTGATCATGGATAACTTTATGTAGCAGAAACAAAACATCCTTCATGTCACTCATCCAGACCTTACAAAAGCCAAGAAAATATTTAAACTCAGTATCTTCAGCATTTTCCTTTTGAAATCACCTGGCCTTTAAGGGGAAAATCTATCAGTACCTTCAGCTGAAACAGAATTCTGTGGTATCCATGAAATAATTTGGAAGATGTGACTGATTTCTCAGCAGTGATTGATTGTTTTTCTTCCTGTGGTGGCACTGGGACATTATTCCTGTGGAAATAGGAGTGAAGGGGACACTTTCTGTTTGTCCGTAGTAGTGCAGGTTGTTTCTCTCTCTTCATTATTAGCTGGTTAATAATTGTTGTCTCCCAAGCTGAACAAAATGTTCTCCCATAAATGGTGTAAAATTGAGGCTAGCACAGAGTGAAGTGAGGATTTTTGCTCAGGTGAGGAGATCTTACAGCTCTTTTTTCCTGAACTTCAGGGAAGGTGGAGAACAGCCCTCCTTCAAGCTTGGCTGGATTTGGAATTATCCCTTGTCATGCTTCCTGTGGCTCAGCATCCTCACGGGCTGTTCTTAGTGACATCTTCATTTCAGGGAGGATTATGGAGTCTGCTCCATGCAAATGCCTCAGATCCCAATTGCCTTTGGTGCAGCAACCCTCAGCCAGCAATTCCCCTCCCAAAGGCTGGCAAACACTCCTGGAAAAATGGGCTTTTCCCACAGCTGGCAGGGGAGGAGGGAGCAGGGAGGGAAGGCTGGAGCATCTCTGGTGGAGCTGGTGGGTGGGAAAATATCATAATTTATATGATAATAACTATTATTTCATTATAATTATTATTTATAACATAAATATAGCAATATTATAATTTACAATATAAATATAATACCCAGAAGAATTAACAGCAGGAGCAAACCAGGAGGTGTTGGCCAGAGCTGCAAGCACAGGCAGGAGCACCTCAGACACAAGGAGGGCTGTAATTTAAGGGATTTATAATTTAAAATTCTTTTGGAATAAAGTAGCCAAGTTCAGGGAGTGTCTTGGCTGAGATGAACTTTCTTTTCTTCCCTGATGTCTCATTTCTGATGGAATCAAGGTGAAATTGTAGAAGCCCTTGGAAAGCTCAGCTGTTTGCAAGGCCCCCATTTCATTTCCAATTGTTGACCATCAAATTAAAGTGGGATTAGATGGGCTCTGACTGGGATGAAATGGTTTTCCTTCCAATCCCTTCTCATATTTCCTTCACTCAAAGCTTGGCTGCACTGGCCATGCACATATTCTGTCTCTAGATCTCCATCACCTGGCTTTTAGAGCTGACTTTATCTATTTTTCATACTCATTTCTCGGTAACACTCGTGAGTCCATTAGGGTATCCAATTCTCCTTAGCCAGGAGAAGCAAGCTGTGCTCCCATCTCCATCCCACACACGCCAACAGCATCACTCAGCTCACGCCAGCCCCACAGCCTGACCTGGAGAAGTTGGATTTGATTACAATAAAAGCAGTTGTGGAAGAGCAGAGCAGCATTCCGATGCTGGAAAAGCAGCACAACCTTGCTCTGGAGCTGGCAAAAGAAAAGCAAACATGAGCATTCTCTAATGAGAATATCAGATAATGCCTTATTAAAAGACATGTGGCCATCATCCTGCCCATAACCTCATTTCCTTCTGTCTGATGACTATTTAAGACTCATTTATTGCTTCTGTCAATTTTTTTTGAAAGGAAAACACCTCAAGATCGAGATGTGCTGTCAGATTGGGCTGTTGAGGCAATGCATGGAATTGGAATGTTGGAAGAATCTGGACTGTAAGACTCACTTGAAGGTACTTGGCCACTGTCAGGAAGGCAAAAATTGATTGGTCAGGAAAGCAAAAAATAATTAATCACAACAATGAATTGATTAAGGGGACAACAAGCCCAGGGATGGTGACCTGCAGCCTCTGCAGCAGCTCTGGCTGTGTCACAGCCCTGTGGGACCTGCAGGGTGGCTCCTTACACTGGTGCCACTCCTGGAGGAGAAGAGGAGGGTGTCAGTGAGCCCTGGGGCTGGCAGCAGGGCAGGATAATGGGATAATGTCCTTTTCCCAGGAATAGCCTCAAACAGGGCTCTGCCATCTCCCTTCCCCCAGGAGCTGCTCCCAGCCTCTGCCACACCACATCAATCAGCCACTGCCACATGCACAGATCAGCATTTCTCAGCTTCCCTCCACCATCTCCAGCAATGTCTCCAGACACACAGAATCCCTCCTTCTCCTCAGCAGCATCTCCACCAAAGCCTCACTTTTCAGCAGCATCTTCTAAGACAGAGCTTAAAAAGGATTTTCCCAGAGTCAGGTTCCTGATCAGCCTGTGATAGGGGACATCCATGCAGTTGTTATCATATAGATTTTGTTAATATAGTGCATGTTTTTAGCTTGTGACCTATATTTCCCCAACATATGCAATGTGACACATGCCATCAGAAATTAGCCATGTCCTCATGAACAGATAAAGAAGGTGACACACACCATTAACACGTGTCAAAAACCATCACACTCCTCCTCTGTTAAAGCCGCCCGAAATGAGGACACCCAGCCCCTTTAAACTCCACGTTTTTAGTTGGCACACCTTTAATTTTGCCTTCTGAGGGCTCCTGGCTTAATCCTGTGTCGTTATTCCATATTCCTGGTTTGCTGCCATAGCTGGGAGTCCTCCCTGCAATCCATGGTCAGAGAAGTGGCAGCAGAGGAGCACGCTCCTCGCAGCACTTGGCACATGCCGCTGGGATTTATGGAGATTAAAATGCAAAAATGAGCTGATAATGTGATGCAAAGGATCTTCCAGCCCTGAATCAGAAGCAGAAAATGTAGCAGTCTTGTTTTCCCTTTCACTAAGTCTTTCGAGAAGCCTCGAACTTTGCTTTCCTTCCCCAGAAAAGCAGGTGATCTGTTTCTCACTTTCTCCCTTCTCACTACAAAGTAATTAATTAAAATTAAATTCCTGGAAGTGTTAAAGGGGTTGAGGCAACAACATGTGTTAATATCTCCGGTGCTATCAGAGTCATCTCCACTTTAAAGAGGCTCTTTGTTAGCAGGAAAAAGTGGATAAAAAAGCACTTTCAAGCCAAAACAGCTCGTTTGGAAAGGCTTTGTTATCTGGGTGTTAGAGAAACCACCCTAATGATCACTCAGACAGGGTTTATCAGGGAATAATGGTGTGTATATATCTGGATAT
>VZSJ01001691.1:60183-84269 GCA_013398405.1 Pheucticus melanocephalus | reverse complement strand
CCCTGGGATGCACACAAGGGGTCACAGCCAGGCTCTCTGTGCAGAAGGTGGCAGAACCGATGAGCATCTGTCGTGTCGAGCTACCAGCCCTGGGGGGAGAGGAATCTTAAAAGCTTTGTCAACGTCAATTTGCTTCCAGCCTTGCCCGTTGGAGAGGCAGGGGCGTCTCCAGAGCCGTCCTGCAGAACTCCCCATGCCCAGATCTCATGCTCTATTTACCCCTGGTGACTGCCAGGCTTTGATTCATTAGCACAGACAAACTGATTTCCTTTGCAGCCCGACCTCAGGACCCACGTTTGCTGCACACACACAGGCTAAAAACACATCCTTGAAAACCCTGCAATGAAAAATGCTCGCTGGAAAAGTCTTTTTCTCTCCTGGCACACTGATCTTTTGGAGGCATAAAATCAGCAGGATAGGTTCTGCTGCAGCGTCAGAAACAAAAAGTTTTAATACAAGGCAAAATAACAAACAGAGAAAAACGGAGCCAGGTGAAAGAAGTTCTTGCTCCTGGTAAAACACCTCACAAAAGCCAAAAAGTTTCTTTGTAGTGAATTGCTTAGGTGGGACTTTTTGGCTTCTGCCCAATTGGCTATCCTGAAGTTTGAGGTGAAGTCCCCATGGCCTATGAGGTGCCTTTTTACCCAATTGAGGAGAGAAACTTCTGGGCTCCTTTCCTTCTTGAAGGGACAAAGGAGAGTTTTGTCACTCCTCAACAAGGGGCACACTCCTATAATCTTTCTCCCTGTGTTTTTGGTTCCCTGGTTTTTTGTCACTCCTCAACAAGGGGCACACTCCTATAATCTTTCTCCCAGTGTTTTTTGTTCCCTGTTTTTCTGTCACTCCTCAACAAGGGGCACACTCCTGTAATCTTTCTCCCCGTGTTTTTTGTTCCCTGGTTGGCACCCCCAGCCTGTGCTGTGCCACAGAGAGTGGAGCATGGGCAGGACGTGCCTGTCAGCGTGGCAGGCTGGAAAAGCTGTGATTAAAAATAATGCTGCTCATTAGTCATTACAAATCAAGCTGAGAACAATGCTCTCTCTCTGGCCAATTTGTAAACAAACATCCTGCTCAACCTGGGCTCCCTTTGAGGGAGAGAGCAGGAGAGCAGCTCATAAATAAATAACTCCCTAATTCTGCAGGAGACACAGGCTCAGGGCAGCTTACTGGGTGAATAAATATTCCATAATTTCATTTTCTACAAAATTGCCTCCTACAAATTTGGGTTTCAGATATCCCTAATGCCAATAATGATGCATAAATATTTGATGCAGGCGAGTGCAGTGCATGTGCAATGGCTCGGTGTGATCTATGCCTGTTCTCATGTGGACAGAGAATTATCATTAAAAATAACAAATTAGTACCCTGAGAATACTGTCAGGACCATCACACGAGTGAAAAAAGCCCCTCAACCTCAAGACAGATGAACATTCCTCTTCCATTTGTGAGTTCCCAAAGTGAAAAAGTGCCAGTGTTAGAAAAAGAGGCATTTCCAGCATAATTCCTGCATATTTTCTCCTCCACAAACATCACTTCAGTTCTCTTGGGCACCTGCAGGTTTAGGAAAGGCTTTGAATCAGTCACAGAAGTCCCTCACGTGTGAATTAACATTCCCAGCCACGGAGCAGGCTGAGCTCAGACACCAGCAGCGTGTGTGAGAAAAGAACATTTCCTCAGACTTCCAGCAGAGTTAAAACGAGTGCCTGGTGGCACAGCACCACGGACACCCTGCCCTGGGCTCCTGGAAACAGCTGATCCACGGGGAATAGAGAGCACAGGTCCCATTTGATGCTGTGTTTGTGGTGCTGCACGAATCCAGTGCCAGGGAGCAGGGCTGGGTCCCCATGCTGTCCCCTTTGGGTGTTGGATTGAGCCCTTTTCTGACCCAGAGATGGGGCAAGTGAGAGCTGTAAAAATTTTTATTCCATTTTGAGTCTCATGTGGAGGGTGAGACAATACAGATGTTATAATTCACACCATCACAATCAGAAGCCAATTATTTCTTAATTTCAATACACTATAAGTGTTTCTTGACCTATCAGCTTTAGCCACACCATGCTGTAAATGCCTTAAAGCCAATCATCTAAAATTACCCCTCATGGGTCCTACTACAATGCATCTTTCACAGCTCTATTTCTCCAAAGTATCTAGAGCTATTTGTAAGGCCATCCTTTGGAACTTATTTCCAGTTCTATTTCTTTCTCAATAACATCCACCCTAACCCAGGGCATTTCTAAGTCAGCATTTCTTATCTCAAGGTTTGCATGCAGATTCTCCCTGTGTGAGCCTTCTGTCAGGCTTTGAGAGTTCTCTACAAACCCATTCCCCACACCTGGGTGCTGCCAGGGGTCCCTGACCCCCCAGTGCAGCCGTTTCCAGCTGGAGAAAGGGCTCTGGGTCTGGATCAGAGCACAGGGTCTGCCAGGTGCTGATCTCTCCTTGTCCTGTTATTGCAATGGGACATGAAATGAATGACATGCAGAAACTGGGATGCCTA
This sequence comes from Pheucticus melanocephalus, assembly GCA_013398405.1. NCBI lineage: Eukaryota > Metazoa > Chordata > Aves > Passeriformes > Cardinalidae > Pheucticus > Pheucticus melanocephalus. The sequence continues at coordinate 81,772 of VZSJ01001691.1, read as the reverse complement.
AGGTAAAAAGAGAGCAGTTTAGTTTTGACTCTAATCATTACACACTTTCAAAAGTGACCATGGATTGGAGGATGAAATTTCTACACACTTTCAAAAGTGACCATGGATTGGAGGATGAAATTTCTACTCTTTTAGCTATACCGGCCAAACCAACAGTTCATCAAATTTCTCTTCCTCCAGAGAGGAATGTAAACAATTATTATTATTTACATGAAAACTGCGTGAGAAACTCCATTGCAAAAATGGAAACATCAGAAGGCTTAGAAGAGCTTAGAAGAACAGGGCAGCATCCTGTCCTCTCCGTGGCAGAGACCTGACGCAAACCTGGCAAAATGCACTGCCAGGGTCTCCAGCTGACAGGAGAACCTGCTCCCAGGGGAATATCCCCCATTTCTGCTGGGATTAGAGGCAGGCAAGTTTATACTCCAGGAATTACCCTATTGCAGTTTATACTCCAGGAATGAATTACGCTATTGCAGTTTATACTCCAGGAATTACCCTATTGCAGTTTATACTCCAGGAATTACCCTATTTCAGTTTATACTCCAGGAATTACCCTATTTCAGTTTGTACTCCAGGAATTGCCCTATTTCAGTTTATACTCCAGGAATTGCCTTATTTCAGTTTATACTCCAGGAATGAATTACCCTATTTCAGTTTATACTCCAGGAATGAATTACCCTATTGCAGTTTATACTCCAGGAATGACCCTATTGCAGTTTATACTTCAGGAATTGCCCTATTTCAGTTTATACTCCAGGAATGACCCTATTTCAGTTTATACTCCAGGAATTGTCCTATTTCAGTTTATACTCCAGGAATTGCCCTATTTCAGTTTATACTCCAGGAATTACCCTATTTCAGTTTGTACTCCAGGAATTGCCCTATTTCAGCCCCACTGTCAGAACTTCGACTGAATGTTCAGGGTGGATTTAGTGACAGGGACAGAGATCCCTCTGAAAAAGTGGACACAGCTCCAGCCTGAGCACTAAGAGAAGGTTAATTTCCTTTCTTGTTTCCTGATCTTTTAGGAGCAATCAGTGCTCTGTGATCTGTAAATTATAATTGCTGTGTGATAAAAGTGGAAGGGACCTTAAAGACCATTCAGTTCCAACTTCCAGCAGACTTTTCAAACTCTTTCCAAACAAAAATTCACCCTTTTTCTACCAAATTCCGTTCTTTAAATCCTCTGCAAATCTGAAGTAACTCTAATTACAGAACTGAGAACTTACCCAGCTTCTTGAAAACATCACTTGGGCTGATTGGTAATGTTTTTGCCATTTTCATTATTTGCATATCACAAATGGTTCATGTAATCTGCAAAAAGAAATATGGAAATTTATTAAATGCATGCAGGCCATAATACAATTTCAGAAAATTAAGGCTGCACTGGCGAGGTAATCTGAAATTCAAGTTTTATTCTTCAAAGTAGGCCCAGTTCTTCCAAATTCACAAATTTGGAAGTTTTGTATTCAACCATTTAGATAATTAATGAAAATATTGAATGCTACTCCTACAAAATCCCACTTGATGCATCCTTTCCCTTTTTATAAAGAAACATGGATTCTTTGTTTGTCTAATGAGTTTTACAACCAATCCTTGCTTCACAAGATAATTCTTTCTAAAAACTTAATAAATATCAAATGACCAAATTATAGGAAAGGTCAAGAAAGGGGAAAATCGTAGCAAATAGAAGTCTGCAATATTGTTCCTTGTCCTGATTCCTCAAAGGGCCATTCCTTTGCTGAATTACAGTTCCAAAATGATGGCTTGTGAGCTAAAGTCCACACTAAAATAATTTTAGAGATTAACCAGCATTAAGACTTGAGTATTTTGAGACTATTGCTTAAAATCCACAGCAAAATACTCTGTGAAAATATTATAAATAGTAAGGGCTGTAAACCAGTGATTTCAGTAATGACAAGTGATGTTAATTACAGCAGCAAATCTTTCTTCATCAGCTGTATTCTGCTGGTGTTGAAGTGAGAAATGTTTTATTTTGAGGCTAAAACTCCATTGCTTCCCTAAATAGCAGTGGCTGAGAGATGAGCTGGGGATGCTTGTAAGCTCCTCATTAAAGCAAATGTATTGATGATAGTATTGTCTGTAAAGACAGCCTAATGTATAGACAGCTGGATGATATATAATTTAAACACTTCTCACTTTACAAACCTGACAACTGAACAAATATAATTGATTCGTGCACTGCAATATTCATCCCATTAGTCAGGATCTACATCCAAAATTGAAGGTGCCAATCAAATGAAATGAATGCATGTTTTCATAGAGCACCACCATGCCTTTTATTAAACCCAGGGAAAAAAAAAATCAAAATCAATCACTATTTTTGGCTTCAGACTCAACGAGAGTGTGACTCCTGCAAGTTATGTGGCAATAAATATACATGTTTGTTTTACTCGTGCTAGAAAATTACTCTGGCTACCTTTGATCTTTTTAATGTGTAAGAAAATAAGCTATTTATGCTAGCAGGGTCTATAAACACTTTAAACAAATAGATTCCCTGACGTATAGGTACAGGAGATAGTACTGATTCTCACTTACACCAATTTTATGCTCCATTGGTTTTGCTGAGAGTTACTCTTGATTTACACCAGTGCAGAAGAGGCTGGAGCAGCCCCATATTTTAGCTGCTGTCTCTCACACACTGATCTGCAGCTCCCAGATTGCTGGATGAATAATGCCGAGCCAAACATTGCAGGTTCTGTCTGCATTTTTGTAGTAATTTACTCCTGAACCTTGGGAATAAAAACAGAAATCTGTCATAAACAAAGCACTCATTTCCTTCGTCTGGAGCTGTGTCTGCGCTCGGCTCTGCTCGCTGTGTAAAACATGCTCTGAGGCGTTTTCCCCTTCAAAGAGGATGCACAGACAGTGCTGGAATCAGCTCAGGGCTCCCAAAGGCTGCTCTGGGGGAAGGTGTGGTGGTGCAGCCCCAGGCAGGGTTTGGCCCTGCTGTGTCCCACCCTGGGCAGCAGCTCCAGCCCCGGAGCCAAGGGCAAGGAGAAAGGGAAGCAGGGACCTGGGACCAAGGTCTGTGGTTTGTGGGGATCCTGCTGGTGTTGGTCTCATCTCACCAGGGCAGCCAGAACAACCTTTTCCACACTTTACAGACGGTGTTGGGTAAAGTGAGCAGGTTGTGGAGTGATCTTTCTTCCTGGGAAAAGCTTGTGAGGTGGAAAAGCCTCTGTGGTGTGGTCTGAGGGCACTTGGCGTGTCCAGCTGGAGAAAAGGAGACGGGAGGGGAGATTCACTGCAGTTCCAGCTTCTCCTGAGGGCAAGAGGAGGCACTGGCAGCGATTTCTGCTCTGGTGATCAGGGACAGGACAGAGGGAACAGCTGGAGCTGTGCCAGGGCAGGTTTGGGTTGGATTTTAGGGAAAGGTTCATCTGCAGAGGGTGCTGGGCACAGCCCCGAGGCTGCCAGAGCATTGGACAGCACTCCTGGGGACAGGGTGGGACTGTTGGGGTGTCTGTGCTGGGACAGGAGCTGGGATGATCCCTGGAGGTCCCTTCCAACACAAGGAAATTCTGTTGATTCTGTGATTTAACCGTGAAATCCTATGCAATGATACAGAATCACGAAAGTTACAGAATCTTTAGGTTTATGTGAAATGCTGTGTTTGGAAAGAAAGGCAAAAAGCCCTTTCTTTATCACAACAAATGAACAGAGCTCTTGATATGGGCAGGGCAGCTGAGAGGGAAAGGAGATGCTGCACAACCCCACACCCCAAATTCTGCCTGAGAGCTGAGAGGGAAAGGAGACGCTGCACAACCCCACACCCCAAATTCTCCCTGAGAGCTGAGAGGGAAAGGAGATGCTGCACAACTCCACACCCTAAATTCTCCCTGAGATCTTTCCTTGCTGCTCCGTTTTTCAAAGCCAAAGCATTGTCCCTTTTATGTCCCTCCTGCTAGTGGCCATCTCGGGGAGGAGCAAACAGCTCAGAGGACACACCAGGCAGCATTTCCCTCCCAGCTCTCTCAAACTCCCATCCATCACCCCCCAGTAATTTGGGAGATGCTGGATTAGGGTTTTCTTTGCATGTGACCACCCCAATCCCTCATCCTGAGCTGCTGAGCCTCGGGGTGAGCAGGGCCAGGCCCTGGGCTGGCTCATGGCACCCTGATTTGTGGGGGACACAGGGAGGGGACACGAGGTGATAATGGTGGCATTTATCAGGTGTTCAGGGGGGAACAGCTCCGGAGAGACTCCTGATACATGCTCAGGGGGATGAGGGGCACAGAAATTCTGAACGGGTTATTTTCCAGAGAGAAACGAGGAGCTCTAGAGCTGAGGATGATGCCCTGTGCAGGCTGCCCTAGAGCAGAGGCTGGACAGAGTCCCAGAATAAAGCAGGGATTGATTCAAAGGATCTCCTCCATGGATCCACCTTGGGCAGCACAAGAGCCCAGCCAGGGCTGCCCCCAAGATGAACCAAAATGGCCCCAAAATGCACGACCGGGCACGGGCTCTGTCACTGGGATCAGTTCTGCTCCATTTGCACCTTGCAGTTCATTGTCCCATTCCAGCTTTAGCCCCTGCAGTTCCACCCTGCTTGTTTTTCTCTCTCCAGCCCACGGTGTTTGTGCTCTGGGGCTGAGATTTGGATCATTTGTCCTTGGTGCCCAGCTGGAGCAGGAATTGTTTTGTGTCCCTGCTCTGTGCACAGAGCTCACCATGCCCTGATATGGAGCCCAGACCCTCACACTAAAGCAGCACAGAATGTGAAAATAGAAAACCTAAAACCTGAGGCATCAAGGCAAACGCAGAGTGCTGAGTGAGGCCCTGCTGGTTCCCTGCATCCCTGCCTTGCCATCCAGCAGTTTCACAGCTTCTGGCTCCAGCCAGCCCCAGAACCCATCCCAGGCCCTGCAAACTCCACTCTGCCTCTCTCACATCTGCACCAACCTCCTCCCTCCTGCCAGCACACCCCAAGCCCTTCCCAGGGGTTTTTCCCTCTGTCTCCATCCATGCTCTCCTCCCCTCTGGGTCCTGCCCAAAGGGGCATCCAGGAGGGCACCAGCCAGCAGCTCTGCCCTGCCTCCACCCAGAGGGATCCTTTTTTTCCCTGTAAAATCCAGAATCTGCAGCACTTCCACGGTAAACTGTGAACAAGGCAGCCAGCTCAGCCATCCCTCACAGCTCCATATGGCTGATGTAAAAAATAGCTCCTGAAAATGACATTATAATGAACAGAATTGGGTGTCTTCACCATTATAAATAATTAAACCTTTGTGGATATATGTTGCTATAAATATATGTGTATGTCCCCTTCATTTTTTTTTTTTGGTTTATATATAAAAGCACCTATAAGAAAACAGGAAAAAATGCAATCCACAAGGGAGGATTTTACCAATTTTATCAATCTAAAATGGCATTTCTAACTAGAAACTTGGTCTTGTTGGGGTGTAAATAAGGAAGAACAGACTTAAGGCACTGGCAGACTTAAAAAACAAATTCTTCGTCACTCTGCCACAGAAATATCTGGGAGAAAGATGAAGGATGAACAAAAGTAAAAGAAAAACAAAATTTAACAGGAAAAACCATTAAGCAATGCAATATTTCCATTCTCCAGCTGTGGTCTCTCTACCAGTGGAATTTTCTAAGGACAGGGATGATGTGGTTAATCCTGTCTCTGGGGTATGAAATAACTGGATTTTTGAGACCCCTCTGCCTGCATTTCCTGCAGTTGCATTGATCTTGATGAAGTGTCTCAGCCATAATTCTGTGGCTCTTTGGGGGAACCCTTTTCCCTTCTTATTTCAGGGCACCCCATCCCCAGCAGGGATGATAAACCTGTTGACATCTCAGTACATAAAGAATTGCTGAGGGATAGGGTTTTTTCCTTATCCATCTGTATCTCAATTGCTGGGTTTTCATCTCCAAAAAGTCAGTTTGGACTGAAATGGCTTAAGTGATAAAAATAGCTACTATGTTCTTTTCTTTGTGTCTCCATTTTTCAGTATTTCTGAAAACAAACAGGAAAACTCTTTGAGAAGTTGCCTGGGTGAGATCAGAAAAAGTTTTGGCCACGCAGAACTCCTGGGATGTTATTTTGTGGATTGGGAGGAAAGGAGCTCAGGTCTGGAACACAGTTCTAACAATAACCCTACATTTTGGGGGGAAAAACCCCAACAAAAGAGAACAGGAGAGATGAGCTCGTCTCAGCTGAGCATGGCTTTTATTTCCATCTGTGAAGAGGAACAGTTTTCCTCTTGGCACCTTTTCCATGGTATCTATAGCATGGAATGCTGCAGGAGGAGCTGCCTGCAAAGGGCTAATACAGCAGAACAGAGCTGTGATTCTTCATCCTGCAGCAGCTTTACAGGGGTGTAAAAATGAGTTAGGAACAGCACTGAAAGCTGGATGTCTCCCTGCCTCGTGCACAACAGGGAAGCAGGGGGGTGGCAGAGGGCCACAGGAAGGGTTCATGCACAATTAATGCATTTTCAGGCTGATTTACCCAGGGAATGTGCAGAGGCAGGGAAGCAATGGATCCAGAATCACAAGAGGGATCAAAAGTCCTGAAATTCAAAGGAAATAAGCAGAAATGCTGTAGAATCTCAGACTGGTGTGGGGTGGATCCTAAAGATCATCCCCTGCCATGGCAGGGACACCTCCCATTGTCCCAGGTGCTCCAAGCCCCAATGTCCAACCTTGGGCACTGCCAGGGATCCAGGGAAAGCTGCTCTGGGAATTCCATCCTCCCAGGGAACAATTCCTGCCTAACACCCAACCTAAATCTCCCTTTTTTAAGTCCAGTATTTAACTGAAAACATTCTTACATCAACCTCTCCTAAGACAGGCCTCTCAAAATCCCCCTTTTCTCTGCTGAAAGGCACAAAATGAGGAGCCAGGTTTATCCCACAGCAGCAGTGTTTAGTGCAGGATTTTTCCAGCTTTACCTCTGGAATAAACAGGTCGCTAGCACTGAAATATCTGTCCTCTCTTTCTCAGCTAAACACTCCATGTAGCTTTTTATTTTAGTCTTTATCACAGGGATGCATTTCTTCCTATCAAACTCGTGCTGAAAGCTCAGCAGGAGGCCTTATTGCCAACAATGCTATCTGGGCTAATAGCATATTTCATAACTGCTCATAAGGAGAAATGTGTTTTTCCACAGGAAAGAAAAAGTAGAATATTTGGAAATATCTGGGAAACTTTTAAAGCTCAGCTGCCACGGGGACAGAATTGGTTACAGACAGACAAGTGGGGAATTCACAATTTGCACACAAGTAAAAGGTGCATCAGTAACCACTCCCAAGCCTCAATTTTGCACCACAAAGGGAACCCAAAAGATCAGGAGCTTGGAGGAGCATTGGCTCATCAGTGATGGGGTTTGTTTGCACTCTTGTAATTGCTTCATGGAGCCTCTGTGATAACTTCTTAAAAGGACGGTGTGAAGAAGATTGCTGTGGTATTGCAGGCCGGGGAAAACTCATTTGTTCTGATTTTTGTAACCCAGCAATTGTGGAATTCCTGTCACTGCCTTGACCTCCCCTTCATCTGAGCAAGGTCTGGCACGGAGTGATCTGATGGGGACGGCTGGAAAACCAGAGAAAATCACTTTGCTTCATCCCTGCTGGATTTGATGTTCAGACAGGAGCCCCTCATATGGAGCCAGGCTGGGAGAGCTGGAATGCTCACCTGGAGAGGAGAAGGCTCCAGGGAGAGCTCAGAGCCCTCCCAGGGCCTGAAGGGGCTCCAGGAGAGCTGGAGAGGGACTGGGGACAAGGGATGGAGGGACAGGACACAGGGAATGGCTCCCACTGGGAAAGAATAGGTTTAGAAGGGATATTGGGAAGGAATTGTTCCCTGTGAGGGTGAGGAGGCCCTGGCACAGGTGCCCAGAGCAGCTGTGGCTGCCTGGAAGTGCCCAAGGCCAGGCTGGAGCAGCCTGGGACAGTGGAAGGTGCCCCTGCCCATGGCAGGGGTGGGATGAGCTTTAAGGGCCCTTTCAGCCCAAACCAGCATGGAAATCTATTACAATTCCATTCAAACACAAATCCACAGCTACTCCATCCTCATTGCATGGACCATCACTGGTTTTCTGGGGAAGTTTTCTGCCATCCTCATCCTCACAACCCCTGGATGCTTCCTCAGCAGTTCTGCTCCACTGACACTTTCCCATTACACCTTTCCTTTCCTTCCCACCTGCTCTTGCTGATCAGCCTCTGCTGCAGCTGAAGTGCTTTATTTTAGAAGAAACCATGACCATTGTAAGAAGGCTCAGCCACAACAGCTGGCTGATCAAATATACATAAGGAGGGATCTGCTGCCTGCTCTTTTATAGCTCTGTTTTTCCTGGAGTCATCAGCCAAGGCTCCTTTGCTGTGGTACAACATTACAGCACATTACAGGGCTTGTCTGTCAAAGGCCTGGCCTCAAACACTCCCAGCACTCCAAACTGGCTCAGGATCAGACATCGGCTTAAATCTCTGTTAGTCAGGACTTCCCAGAGCCATGACACAAAATAGAAACGGGGGAAGAGAAATAACAACAAAATCGAGCTAAAAGTGAGGTTTGCCTCAAGCCACGGGCTGCATCATTCTCAGAGTAGGGTATGGGGTAATTTTTTTAGTGATTTTGCTGTTTTTTTCACAGATTTAAGTCTGATTTCTCTAAAGAAAACCTCCAGTGGTGAGGTGGGGTGTGTCTATAGGACACGAAATAACACAAGGTAAAAAGAGAACTTAATTTCTGACTCCAACATTTATAGATTATAGAGAACTTAATTTCTGACTCCAACATTTATAGATTTCTAAAAGTGAGAGAGGATTGGAGGGTGACAGTGCCACCTCTCCAATGACACTGGACAAACCCACAGTCCATCGAATTTCTCCTCCTCCACAAAAGAACGTAAACATCAGAAGGCTTAAAAAAAACTTAAAAAACCAGGGTGACAATGGGGGATAAAACAAAATTGAGTATTCTGCTAGGCCCTTTATCCCACCTCTGAATGCCCTGTTTATCATGCAAGGACATGGCTTAGAACAAAAGTGGCTGTTCCACATCCTCATCCAAAAGGCAATCAGGAGAATTTAGAAACACCATGAATGTTCCTTCCACACACAACTCTGCAATATTCCTAAAAATGACTCTAATGCACTATGACACAACAGAAATGATCTTGCAGACTATTGCTGTGCTAACAAAGATAAAAGAGAGGCTCAAAGACATCCCTCATTTCAGGCTGGCTGGGTTCTGCACCTCTCAAATCAATTTGCATTATCCCAAATTTCATGTACTGCGCTTGCATTAATTTAGGCAACCAACACATCCCTGTGTGGAGTAACTGCTTCTTTACAGGGCAGCCAAGGAAGCTGAAAAGCAGAATTATTTCATATTTCCCAATAAAAATAATCTGCACATTTATGCCTCTTAATTACTCGATCGTGTGGAAGAAACTGAACGTGTATCCATCAGGGATTGCACGCACAGTTAATTAAGGATGAAATAATAAATGCCTGATTTCTACAGGATAGGGTAAACATCCAATTAAAATGAGATGCTGTGTACACTTTTCACTCTCATTAGTCAAAGCATAAAGCATTTTAACATTTCCTAAATAATTTACTTGTATTAAAATAAAGTGAAATGCTTAAAACATTAATAGGGTACTTTACAATGCTGTAGTCAATAAGTTGCTATATGAAGGCAACGTCAATAATTTATGGCTCTGCTCAGCAGGAACAGGCTGCAGTTCTCAGCAGAGCAGGGCCCAGCAAGGCTGAGACAGCAGGACCTGGCCAAGCTCTGCTAAAATCACAGTTCAACCCTACAGCCAGTGGTAAAAACCCACTGGTGACAGGAAATTTGAGATCTGGGGGTGTGGAAAGTACCTGGGTGTCACCCTGGTTTTTTAAGATTTTCTAAACCTTCTGATGTTGACATTCTTGTAGTGAACTTTCTCACACACTTTCTGTAAATAACTTATTGTTTTGCATTTTATGGAGGAGGAGGAGAAATTTGATGGCCTGTTGGTTTGTCCAGTGGCATTGGAGAGGTGGCACTGTCACCCTCCAATCCACTGCCACTTTTGGAAATCTATAAATGTTGGAGTCAGAAAATAAACTCCCCTTTTTTCTTCACTTTCAGAACAGCAGTGTGTGCTTGTGTTTTTTCGTGTTCTACAGTGACACCTGGGCAGGATGTGATGCTCAGGAGCAGCTGCTTGGTGGCTCTGGGGTCACCAGCCATGCTCATGGATAAAAAATGGGAGTGGTGCTTTTTGAACATGAGAAAAGAGTATTTTACCCCAAAGACAGCCCCAAAGGTGGGCACCTCCACAGCAGGGGCTCTGCATAGCCCCCAGGAGCTCCCCCAGGCCAGAACCCTCAGTGTTCCAAAGGCAGATGGGCAGGGGGGCTGCAGAGCTGGGAGTCTGAATAATCTGGGTTGCTGATATGCAAAACACAGCAGGCATTGCAGCTGCAATTTTCTGCTCAGAGTCAAGGTATGGCTGGTAAAGGCAGGCTCTCTGATGAGAAAACACATGTCCTGACTACCCAAGCAGATTGCTGGATCCACTGAATTAAGACTGCAGTGCATTAGCAGGGAGTACACGATTGGTTTGTGCAAAGAAACTGAATTAAGATCTTTTTCCCATGGATCATTTTGCTACACAGAGGAAATTTCCCTAAAATGTTTCGTTGTGTAGCTGTGGCTATAATAAATAAGAATTAATTTTGTAGCAAGGAGTTATTAAATGCTGCTTTTATCAATTGATGTAAGGACTATCCTACTCAATTTCAGATGTATAGCTCAGAATATATAGAAACATGGCATTTGGCTGGGACAGCTTTTGAGGTTTTTCAAATGCTGAAATCACTTTTCATTAAAACTGTGACAGAAACTGAGAATCTGGCACCGTGCCTTTTCTTATATATACATTAAATCATGCATTTTGTGGCAGGATTTGCACTTTTTTTTTCTCTCTTTATAGAAATCTTGTACAAGATCTTGCTTGAGTCACACCAAGATCCATCTGGATCAAGACAGATTTGCCTTGGGAAGAGGAGAGTGGGAAACGTGCTGCCCCCAATCCCTGTGCCATCCTACAGGCCTGGCTGCCCAGTCCTGGCTGCTTTGCATGACTGAGAAATGAAATTAGGGAAATGAGACTGTGGACAGGGTTATACCAATCTCTGTGGTGATAATAAGCAGGTGAGAAAATATCTTTGTGGATCCTTGGGTGCAAGAGGGATGGGTTGGATGGGGCTTGGAGCAACCTGGGATAGTGGAAAAGTGGCAGGGGGGGAATGAAAGGAGATTTAAGTTCCCTTCCTGCACAAACCATTCCATGATCCTATAAAAAAAGCACTTTGCTCCTCAGAGCCTTCTTTTTTCCTCATGATCCTCATAGGAAAGAAATACAGACCCCATCATCTTCAAGTTTCCAAACCGTTCTGTGAAATCCTCTCACTGTCTGCAACTTCTCCAGGAGTCTCATTTCTATGACAAGGTTGGTGGAAGCCTAAATTAAATTTGGGACCTAATTTTAAACAGAATCTCAACCTCCTGAGTAAACAATAGATGGAGCCTGCCTATTAAATCATCATGTTTTAATTAAATTCTTTGCAGCTCGTGAGTTCTTTGAACTGAGCGAGGTGATAAATGCATTGTAATTTTAATAGGGTTATATTTTGTGCTAAACTCACTGAGAGCAGTGACACGAGATAGGCACTGTGTTCCCACCAAATCCTGCATGGGATTCTGCTGATAACTGCACACTTGGAACACGACAGGGCAACTTCAGCAAAGAAGCAAAGCTGATGTAAAGTGGGTTCCTTTCAATTACAGACAAAGATGTAGGAGCACGTGGATATTTGTGGTACTTGCAAACAAAAATAAAAAAAAAGCAATTTTTTTTTTCATGTTAATGATTCAGGCTCCTCTGAAAGCAGAGGGAAATCCATGTACTGCTTTGAAAGGATTTTGGATCAGGTCTTTGGTGTGTTATTGAAGTCATAAAGTAAAACAAAGAAATTCACAAAAATCAGCAGGCATTGTAGTGATAGGACAAGAGAAAATGGCTTCAAACTGAATGAAAGTTGGTTTAGATGGGATAAATTGCTCCCTGAGAAGGTGGTGAGGGCCTGGCATCGATTCCCAGAGCAGCTGTGGCTGTCCCTGGATCCCTGGAAGTGTCCAAGGCCAGGCTGAGAGCAGCCTGGGATAGTGGAAGATGTCACTCCCCACGGCAAAGGGTTAAAACAAAAGATATTAAAACATCTTTCAGTCCATTCCCAACCCAAACAATTCTGGAACTCCATGAAAATGTAAAAGCCAAGTACAGCTTCTCTCAGCACTAAATCTGACTGAAAGAGGCCCAAAGTAAAACACCAACAATTTTTTTTTTTGGTACTTTACCACCACAGTGAGGTTTAGGAAGTTGGTTAAGAAAGAAAAAAAAAAACCCCAAACTGTAACTTTAAAATGACCTCCAGCAGCATCACAGAATATCTCAGCTGCTTTATCACAGCCTCTGTGCAGGTATCTCCCAACAAAGCAATGGGATCGTAAAGTCTCCTGGTAGGAAATATGACACACTCCTAAAACATATGTCAGACATTTCCAGAATTGCAAACATGCTATTTTAGATGGCGAGATTCCTTTCCTCGTAAAAGCATCTTTAAATTGTCTGACAGAGAAAATTCATATCAGGAATAAAATCCTGGCCCCGCTGGAGCCGATGAGAGTTTTACGCCTGATGCGAGGGGAACCAGGGTTCCATCTCTGCTTCTTTACAGCTTCTGCTGTGCCTGGGCTCAGGCTGAGGGCACCAGCACCCCCTGGCACTGAGAGGGGGTGAGCTGCAAGGACCCTGCTCTGTCTCCTCAGAGCCCACCCTGTGTGCTGATCCTTGGCTTCTTTTTTCTTCCAAGGTGGGGATTAAACGTGTGAGATGGAATTTCTTGGGACTCAGATGTGTGTTAGTTCACATCACTGTTACAGTCCCACAAAGTGGGAGTTCTACTGCACTTCACTCTAACAAAGTAAAAATGGAGCCCCATCTCACTCTCTACAAGGCCTTTTAAGGATAAACTGTCCAATTAAGAAATGACACCTAAATTATTTTCGCTTTTAACCCAATAACCAACCACCCATGCCCTCAATGGGGACTTAATCCAATTACACAAAATCACCCAAACACATGGAGGAGAAGAAGGTGTAGAAAGTGAAGAAGGAGGTGAAGAAAGTGGTGAAGGAGAAAAAGAAGATGAAGAAGGAGAAAAAGTGAAGAAGAAAAAGGAGAAAAAGAAGGTGAAGAAGAAGGAGATAAAGAAGGTGAAGGAGGACCAGCCTCCACCCCAAAACCTCCATCTTTCTTTGAATCTATTACTCTATTCTGAACCCTTAAACTCTTGAGTTTCCCACCCTGTGATATCACACACTTCTATTCAAACTCCACACCCACAATCCCAGTTCTGTCATTCCATTTTGGAAGCTTCTCCACGGCCTCAGGTTAATGCAGTGTTCTCTTGGGGGTCAGTGCCTGGCAGCACAGGAAGTCTCAAATTCTCATCAAGCAGGGTTCCAACACCTGTGCCCCCTCTGCACTCCAAAGCAGCCCCTGGATGGGCACAGCTTTGGGAACCTGGAAATAAAGCAGCCCCTGGGCTGACACCAGTGACTGATGCTTGGGAGCCATGATCTGTAATGCCAGAGCTGATAGGTTCCTGCTTGCACAGACCTGATTATTCCACCTGGATAGTGGCTTAAACAAAAGAACAAGCAGACAAAAGAAATATATGTGCAAAGTCCAAGAAGCAGGCCATTATTTTCAATAGAGGTGTTGTGTGTATTTTTTTTTTCCCTGGCATTAGCTGCAGTAAAATGAATCATGCAGAGCAACATTTTTCACAAACCCCAAACATCCTGCATTCACATAAAACTGATGTACACCAGGAATGTTCACTGGGCTGGAGAATGGGAACAAAGAGGGCTGCAGACACACAATTTGTCATCTGGATTTTATATAATAACAGGATATAAGCATATAAATGGGTAGGTTTGGCAGGTGAAAAGGAAAATTATAGGGAGAGAGGAATATTGTAGCTAACTCAACAGTGGCCATATTGCCAATAGATCCTTTTGCCATTTGACAGCTGTCTTAGGTAAGGGCTGAAAAATCATGTTTACTCAGATCAGCCCCATCTCCCTTTTGGTTATTTAGGACTCTGCATATTCCACATAAAAACAACACTTTCAGCTCCTAACTTCAATTGAATCACCATGACATGTCCGTTTTGAGGATGTGCTTCCTGATTCTGCCACAGAAGATGTAAGCAATGAGGTGCTCAGGTGAGCCAGATTGCACATCCAAGTCTGCAAAGCCAGCTCAGAACAGCAGCTTTTTGTACACAGAAACAGAAATAAACACAGTTTAGTGATTATTTTTTTTCCCCAGCTTGATCTCAATATTTCTTTTGGAGATCAGGGAGTGCTCAGCATGCAAGGGGAGCCAAGGAGCTGAGAAAATCTCTTTCTATAGGATAGAAAAGGAGGGAAGCCCTGCAAGTGGGTATAGCAGAGCCCAAATCCATATTCCACAGACAGATGCCAGGGACAGCAGCGAGGGAAGGAATTAGGGAAAGGCTCAGTAAATAGCTGACAGATTGCTGCTGCCACTGCCTTTCTGCAGGGCTTGTTCTGTACTGTACTGAGAAACTCGCAGCACTGGACTGAGCTGCAGTGGTGACATTCAACTGGGTCCTGCAGCTCGGGGCTGGGGCTGGTGCCTCCCCCCAAATCAGATCAGCAGTGCTGCTAACTTGGCTCTTGACAGGGCTTTCACTCACTGGCAGCAGGTGCTGGGGGCACTGTGCTGCTGCTGACCTATCCCTGGCATTTGGGGTAAGAAACTCCGAGAGGAGAGCATTATTTACTCTCACTCTGATGAGATGGCATTTCTGTGAGCAATCTGCTGCTGGCTGAGCACTGGGGGACTGAAGGACGTCACAAAGTGTGAGAGCACCTCGTTCTCTGCAATTGTTAATTTATTTTTTTTTTGTCCTGTGTTTTCCACAGTTCTGTTGTACAGACCTCGTGTCAAGGGAGTTTTTTGAAGGCTGCTGCCCAAATTGCTGATTTTGAATCTCAGCAGTTCATACTGGATTTTAGACATGCACCTACTTGACAAGCAGATGCAGTCAGGTAGATTTGATGTTTATTTGACTTGAACTGGCTTTAAATGGAAGAACAAAACTGTGGCTTCCACTCCTTGGTTCTGTGTCTGATTTAGCCATTAGGCCAGCTGAAAGCAGAGCTGGCAAATCAGCCAAATACACACACAGAGACATCAGGGCAGGGGGAGAGAGAGCAGGAGAGAGTTTCACAGAGGGAACTGATGTTTATAAAGCACAAAGGATAATGGATGAACTCAACAAAAGCCATTAAAGCATCAGCAGAAGCTCAGAAATAGTTTAGACAGCTTATCCTAATGAACTCGGAGTGGTTCACCTCGCAATAAATGGATAATGAGGGTATAAAAATGGCAGGCATTAATATATTTGCAGGTTAAAGAAACTGGTAAATGGTTCCTTGGTTCCTGCAAGTCTCAGACTCGGAGCAGTGGGACAGGATAGGTAGAAAAAAGCCAACCCCATCCCTTATTGATGCACAGCAGGAGACTTCCTGAACTTTTGCGGTAAATGAGACAAGAATTGGATCCTCCATCCTTGGGGGGGGATGCTGCTCCCTCTCAAAATGCAGATTTCAGGGGGGTTTTTAAGTCTGTGTGTGGTTTATTCCAGGTTTGCCTCCATCCTCCTGCAAATGCTCCTCCCTGCTGCTGCCAGCTGCAGGTGAAGGAACTTTCACCTCCCTCTTACATCCAGAAAATCCCAGATCTGGTGTGAGAGGAACAAAAAGGGAGGTTTGCCAGGGGGAAAACCTGCAGCTGCAGAAAGAGTTCACAGATGTGAAACTGAATGCTCAGATCAGCCTGCAAGACTGGAATGGGAAGTTCCACAACCAGCTGGAACCAATCCCACAAGGGCTGCACTCCTTGTGCCTCTTTTGGGTAACAGTTAAGAACTAAAAATATTATTTAAAAATCTTATTTAAAGGGGATTTTTCCACTCTGCAATCTGAAAAGATGCAGCGTTCCTCAAGTCTTCATTGTGACCAGTGAAAATTTCCATGGAATGCACTTATTTATTTAAGGAATATTAGGAACTGGAGACCTCCGTTAACCCCTCACAATCTCCTGACAATAAATGACATGAAATTAACATTTCCAGTAGTTATCAGTTCCCAGAGTAAATTCAGGTTCCACACCTTTGTAAAGTGCAGGGAAATACTCAAAGAAACCACCAAGAAATCTTTTGGCCCTGGGTGCAAGGTGAAATTACCTCTTAATTCTTACAAAAATACTGTTTTGCCCATTGAGAGCGATCAGAGCCAGACACAAAGAAATGAAATCAGTTCTGTGAGACTTGGGAGCGATGGGTGGAGGTTTTTGGAAGGTTTTTTTCTGAACAGGTATTGGGTGAGTCTCCTAAAATCCAGTGTTAGCAACCTCAAAAGGTGGAATTTCAGATTCTCCCTTAACCTAATGCAGCTTCCAGAGGCTGGAACACAAATCAGAGGAGAATTCCTGAGCTTCCAGGAACTTCCTGCAATATCTGTGCTTTTAGACTCTTTATTTTCTATGCAGAACCATCAAAATATAGGCAAGCTTCTAAAACACAGACACACACAAATCACCCAGGGAGTTTTCTGAAACAAATATTGTGGAAGAGTCCATTTTAACAGAGTTAATCCACCCAGAAATGGATAGCAGCAAGATATTTAATCATGGCATATCCTGTTTAATCACATTTAGAATCCTCTGGAAATTAAGCTTATACAACTTCCTTAATTTAGAGGACAGTATAATGCTTAAGTATTTAATCTCCTTAGGATTGATATTGGACTCGAGTCTTTTGCAGAGCTTCCTGTATAGATGGAAATTCAGAAGGGCTCAAATTAACAAATCATTCCTTTGTTTTCCAAACAATTTTTAAATTATTTTTTAACCTCAAATTTGGTTTTCTTCTTGATTATTGACAATTCTAAGTCCACTGAGCTTTTGTGGAGTCATTTAGGAAATGGATTCCCCACCACTGTGGTACTCATCATGATTTAATGAATAAATTTATTTTTTCTGGAAAACCTTTTCCATTACATTAATTTTAGTCTGTGCCTAAAATTCAGCTGCATTTTAAGCCACAGGTTTATCTTGGGGAGCTTTAGGATGGATCTGGCAGACCACAAGTTCCAAACCAAAGCAAAGGATGATTGTTAAGCCTACCCTAGATTTCCACCCTGCTGTTCATTTTATCATACAGAGATGATAAGATTTCATGTAAAATGCCTCAATTTTGGTAATTTCAGAGTGACTCCACATTTAAACATGAAAATAACACAAGCAGCATCAAGTTATTCTAGTAAAAATATTCACCAGTACTCACTCTTGTCCCTTCTCAATCTTCTAAATAAAAATAATCACTCCAAGTGCCTCAGACAAGCTCTAACACCAGTCTAGCATTGAACAACTCCTCATAAACCAAGATGATGCCTTGTCTCAAAATGTACTTTAATAATATAGTATTTGGGGGTTTTATGCCTAACAATAATTTGATTTTTCTGAATTTACTGATGAAGGAAGGGCTGTAAATTCACCATGAGCTCTTTCACTAAAGAACACCAAATATTTCCTACCAAAAAAGAAGTGGAGGGAATAAAATTGAAATCATAAATTCCAAACTCATCCAGGCAGGCGAGTGCGGTGCTAAAGTAAATTCATTGGCAGATTTACAATTAAGATCCATATGGAATGGAAATAATAATAATTATAAGCTTCTAGAAATGCTGTAGCAGGTTGTATCCTGGATTCAGCAGGGACAAATCACTCATATTTAGTTTCAATAAAGGCATAATTCCTGATGCCTTCAAGTACCTTCTAAGAGTGGCTTAGTTTATCACGTTCTCAGAGGAGATGGATCTGTTTAAAACCCAGAATGCAAAATGGAAGTGGGAACAACTCCATTCCACAGGAGGGAAACTCCTGCAGGGGCAGAGCCATCCCAGAGCCTGGTGCTGGGACCACACCCCTGGAACTTTGGTTTTGCCCTTTGTCAGGGAAAACAGGCCCAAAGAGAAGATCTGATGATGGCTATACAAATTAATCTGGTTTCTTCCTCTCCAGCAGGGCTGTAGGACAGCAAAGAACCTTCAGCAGTTGCTGTTTTATAAAGGGGTGTGTATTTTACTGCCTTTGATGCCTCAGAACCTATGTTAAAATGTAAATAATCTACAGGGCCTATACTTATTTCCTAATTCTTAGTCCATTTCTGCCAAACTTGAGCTGGACATTCCCAACCCTTCAGGGTTTGCTGGAAGCTGAAGCAATTTTTCAGAGCATCTACACAAAAACTGATTCCAAATGCCAAGGGGTGCTGCTGGCCTGGGCTCTGAGGTGGCTCAGGTTGGTTTCCTCCTCTAGCAGTGTTTTTATCAGTGAGGCTGAGTCACTAAAATGTGGAAATCTGTCCCTGCAGCCTTGGCTTTGCAGCAGGTGCTGAAATGCAAACCCAGCCCTTGATCACTCCAGGAGCTGGAGGCCCTTGTGACCTCTTCCACAGCCCAGTAAAAACCAGTGCAGCTCCATTAACTCCCAGAATTTAACATGGGTTTGATGACAGCTTCATCATTCTTTGTTTGCCTTCTCAAAGAACCCAGGAGTTCAACTCACACCCATCCGCTGACCCATCCAACACTTGCACAGTGATTAAAAACTGTCAATTCTGGGATAAAAAAACTTCCCCACAACATTTCTGGAGCGATTTTTGTTGTTGTGACTTTTTTACAGCTAAAATATTCTTACCAAGTTGGCTGATATGGACCTAAGGGAATGGTTCTCTTATTTTTTTATTTCTGTGTTTTCACTCAGCCTGGAGAATATGAACAGAGTTGTAATATCAGCTTTGAAAACACAAGTTGTGCTATGAAAACTGAGTGTTGCATGCATGAATATGCTCTTAGTTTTATAAATGAGGAGCTGAATTGCTCATAAATATGTTGAGCACAATTTCAGCTCAGGTTCAGGAGGACGCTGAGAAGATTTGTCCTTTCTGTGTCAAGGAAACCTTCACCAGAGTAAGGAGGGCAAGGATTTCATCTTGTGTCTCTCTGAATGCCTGGCTAACCTTAAAAAGTTACTTTCTCCAAATGTATTTAAGCATAGAGATTGATCATAAAGGTGTTTTTTGTGGAGAATTTTGGGTGAAACATTTTTATCCAAAGTGAAACACCAGAAAACAAAAGTCACTTGTACCTTGGCTGCCCTGACATTCTATCAAAATTACTCTGCTCTGCCAAAACATGATCATTTTTTTCATCCTGTATAATCCCTTATCAGCATTGTCACTACTTATTTTGCCCAGTCTCCTGGCAAATTTTACGTTCTAGGATTTTAAATCCTCAATTCTCTTTCTGGGTCAGCCCTGTTCCTGCTATTCTAAGAATATTGCACTTGTCCTTGAGAAGGCATCCCTCCAGCTCAGCACTCAGCTAACTGGAGGGAGCACAGCAGACACAGCATTCGTGCCAAGGACAGGTTTTTTAGGGTTTTTTCCCCTCCCAGCCCTCTTTTGTTATGGATCTCATGGTTTTTCTCGTGGTTGAACACCTGCTGTTCCCTTGGGAATGCCAGGTTACCTTGGACACTCCCATCACCGCCCAGAAAGGGATGTGGGGATGATCATTTCCCCTATTAGCAGCATTTCTCCCTCTCTGCCCAAACGTGGAGAGTTCAAGGACATGGAGAGGTCAAGGATGGGGCAAACAACTGCAGAAATTCTGAGCTGTTCAAGTACAAACTCGTAAAACACAAACCAGGTCAGCTCTGAGGCCAATTCTGATACAACCCCTGATGTTTAATGAAGTTCTGTCAGCTTCACTGGATATGGATTCTTATATTCAGTGTAAGAAATAACAGCCATAATCTTCCACAATTAGGGTTTTAAAGGGAAAAGTGCCCTTCCAGGAGGGATTTCACTTCACCCCACAGCCCTGGGACTGCTCACTCTGCTCTTGGTCACCTCGACTGACATTCTGAGCACTGAGTGGGGTTTCTGGTGAAGACAGGAGGAATTATTTTCACTTAATGCTTGAGTAAAGCTGTTGCACACCTTTGGGTGGTGATGAAATTGAACCGTTTCAGGTTAAGCACTTAAACGTTGGATCACATCTTGTGTCTATACTATTTAAATCTCATTAGTACAGGAAGTTTCACTCAGAAAATGGGACCATTTGCTTTCCCCAGCAATTTCAGGTCATAGCCTGAAACAAAACAAAGAGTTTTAAGAAGACTGTCCAATTCTTGTTTGGCCTAACAAGAACAATGGAATGTATTTTAAAGATAGAGAAGGAAAAATAGCTAATCCATAGGATTACAAGGAACTGGAAGAGATAAAAAAAAAAGCTCTCTTGGGATTTCACATTCTATGCTACAACATTAGTGGAAGGGACAAAAAATCTTGAGAAAAAATAGCAGAAACAAATGCACACTGAAGGAGAAAGATTCAATTCTAAAGAAAAATAAAAAGCCACATCAGAAGTGAGGCCACAATTAGTATTCCTGCCATAAAAGCAAACAAACCCATTCCTGCTAACGGCTCCAGGCATCCCCTGTGGGCTGAATGCCCAAAAAAAAACCCGAGACATCCCCATTTCCACCTCAGGAGAGAACACAGCTGCTTGGGGTGGATGGAAAACAGGCTGAGCTAAATATTAACATTTCAAGAAAACAAAAACCACGGGAGACCAGTGATGGTCCCCTTACCCTACTGAGTGTTTTAATGGAGAGGTTTAGATCGTCTGGATGAATCACTGTTATTTATTGCCTCGGAGCTCACTGGTTTAATCTGATAGGAAAGGGCTGAACACTCGCTATTTCCCTTTCTAGCATCTCTCAAACAGCTGTAAAAATTAATACGGGTGGAATGGTGGCATTAAAGACATCAGCCAGGAGTGGGCATTTAAAGGTGAAGAATGGGACGCTGGAGCCACTTAGGAATGCAAATGTCAGCGCCGGAAAAGTCAAGGCAGCTGCTCGGAAAGAAGAAGCTTTTCTTAAGAGCTCATCCTTTCATCAGCACACAGAGCATTAGCCATGCATCCCACAGCCTTCACCTAGCCATGAAAATCTGTCTGCACCCAGGCATACACCGGGAAGGTTTGAATAGAAGAGCGATTTTTGACCTCAGTGGCACCTCCGTTTCCTCCAAAATGTATTTGTGTGTAAAACCTACTTTGACCTTGGAATACAGGTGTTTTTAAGGCTCTTTTAGGGACAGCACAAAGCCTGTTCTGTCAAGGAAAGCTGGGTAGCCAAGAGTCAGAGAATGGTTTAGGGTGGAAGAGACCTTAAAGTTCCCGTAGTGAAAGGTTGGTTGGGACACATCAAGGGGAGGAAGATAGGATAACTCCAGCTTTTATCATAGAATGCCAGAATGGTTTGGGTTGGAAGGGACGTTAAAGCCCATGCAGTCCCACCACCTTCCACTATCCTGATGCC